>LR812519.1:61430832-61728332 GCA_903798195.1 Danio kyathit | reverse complement strand
CCAAAGGACCATAGAAGAATTTCTTTAATATAGCTGATGGAGAAAAAAAAAAGTCAAAACACACAGCTGACACACGAGAGATTGTGCATTTTTCCCAGTATTAGGTGGGGTCTCATGTGTGGCCTTGCCTTTCATTATTCCACATGTGATGTCCAGGAAAGTGTGCCACATGCTACCTCGGGCACACCACCAGAGCCTTCCATCCATCAACGCGACGCTAAAGCCCGCTGGCACACGCACAGACACACTGAGGGCCAACGCTAACAACTGTGTTGGATTACGATGACACATTTGTCTCAGAGGAGAGAGCCGCTTTGGGCCGCAGACATCACTTTGAACCAATTAGCAGATTACGGTTGCTGCTCAGTGCTGGTGGGTGGCCGACCATTGCTAACATCCCATTCCCTTTCGAAAAAAAAGTCAGCGTTATACAGTATTTCAACCCGGATTTGAGGCTCGATGACCATCAAGGGACTTTCTGCCTCGCTTGACTTTTATATGAATCCGAGCTGATAGATAGAACAATGCTTACCTATAGCTTCCCAATAGCCCACCCAATGCTTGAGACGCAAGTCATTACTTAGTATTAAAAACACATGTGAAATGTAACACCAACGCCTGGACCGTTTGACCATGAGCTGAAAAAGCCTATAGTATTTCATAATTATTACAGGTCGTGCCTCAAAAAAAAAAAAATCGAGAAAATGATTTATTATGGGCTACAACATCAGACGCTCGGTCCTTTAACGGTCTGTAAAGTAAACCGGCCAGAATGATTTTCACTAGCCCTGGATCGCTGTGACCAATTGTTTTTTACGACAATATTTGATCTGTTTAAAATAGAAAATCCACAGTGGGAAAAAGAAATATAGCTTTTTTTGTCTGTGCTAAAGGTGTTTTTAAGGAATGGCTGTGGAAAATCCCTGTGATTTCATCACTTCCAATGAAAGCATTAAAATCGCTGAGCTGATGAAAGAAATAAAACATCATGTTTGTAGAGCTGCCACGTGTAAAGGAGTAGAGGCTGATATTTCTTCCAAATTTGAGCATATTCATATACATTGCATGTGGAATTCAGCTTCACTCCAAGATAAAGGGTTCTGATTTATAAAATTTGTGTAGAAAAGTTCCCAAAAGGGCGCCATGGTGGCTCAGTGGTTAGCACTGTCACCTCACAACAAGAAGGTTGCTGATTGGGTCCTGGCTGAGCCAGGTGGCATTTATTTTAAATCTACACTTGTGAAAATGCTCTAAATTTTTTTGGTCTTGGCTGCTCAAACCAAGAGAAGCAAACTACACCAACCCCCCCCCCCCCCCCCCCCCCCACCACTCCAAAAAAAAAAAGAAAAACAATCTATAAAACCCAACAGTCAACTTTATCAAATGAAATGAGTGTAGTTAACTCAAAATTGACTGAAAGTTAATTCTACTCATTTGAAAAGAGTTTTGAACTCAGTGTTGAAGGTAATGAGTTAATTAAATACCTCATTACTTCAACTTAAATGGAGTAAGTTCACAGTATTCACATAGATTAGTTTTTTAACTCAAATGGTTTGTAACAATCAGTTTCCTCAAAGGGTTTGAGTTGCCTTAACTTATTGGGTTTTACAGTACTCAGTTAGTTTGAGTTCTCTTCATTTATTGGGCTTTACTTTGCTTTAAATTGCTAAGTTTACTCAAATGGATTAAGTTCAGAGTACTCATTAGGATTAGTTTTTGAACTTAAATGGCTTGTAGCGATCGGTTTCCTCAAATGGTTTGAGCATACCTGTCAACCCCCCCCCCCCCCCTTTTTTTCCTTGGATTGTCCTGTATTTTACAGTTCTATCCCGCTGTCATCCCTTAAAGGTATTTTCCCGTATTTCTCCGGTATTTTTTATCTTTCTGAGAAGAGCCGATCCTCCCTATATGCAACCCATACCGCCGAACCACCAGGGGCCGCCCTTGCTCCTAAATGTGATTCGGTTCTGTGCTTTCATTTTATTGAGGCATGGAAACACTTTGAAATAAACATAAAAACGGCGCGATTCAATTCCTTTTCATTACAGGCACCATTGCCCCTATGCAATCCTCAAAACAGTCAGTTCATATAAAGATGCATGACTGTCAGCTGATGCACTCCATAGTGATAATATTCGCTGTTTCCAAGCGGATTCTGTACATACGCGATTTGATGCTGAGCTCAAGTGGATACTGGGTTTTGGGTGCGTGTTTAAACAGACATATACACATCATCATAATAATAATGATGATAATAATAATAATAATAATAATGATAATAATAATAATAATAATAATAATAATAATAATAATAATAATAATAATGGTGGTGGTTCATTCCGCTGTGGCGACCCCAGATTAATAAAGGGACTGAGCCAAAAAGAAAATAAATGAATGAATGAATAATAATAATAATAATAACAACATCTAGACATGTCCATCTTGTTGTGTTTTCTTTTAAACACAACAAATTTTGTCTTAAATGAGCATAAACAGTTAGGAAAACAGTCAAATGCTTTCATTATAGATCTGTGCAGTTTTAAAGTGACAGCTCTGTTATTTAATGTAATCAAACCAAAAAATCTAAATGAGAGATTCATTCGCTGCTCTTTAATCAGAATGTTTAAATTATACAGTGAAGAAAAGATGAGATTTGATAACTTGATTCTTTTTCTTTATAATAGCTAATAGTATTAATGAGCTGAACTGTTTGCTAATTTATTTGCAGCTTTTTCTAATGTATACTAATTATTATATCCTTTGTAAATAATAATAAAAATGTTTTACTGATCGTTTCAGAAGTTTCAGAAGTTTGAAACAGTTCCAGATGAACATATTATTTTTTGGGGGGTGGGGGGAGGTCGAGTATCCCTTATTTTCACATCCCAATGTTGACAGGTATGGGTTTGAGTTACCTTAACTTATTGGGTTGAGAATTGAGAATTGTGTTGTTTTAGCTCATTTTAAATAAGATAGTTTCAACAAGCAGCAAATGCCTTTTTTGAGTGTGAACACACCTTTGGGGGCAATCCTGGTTGCTTTCTGAAACAGAGACAAGTGTTTCTGAACATTGTTGGGGGGGAAAACTTGCTGTAGACTAACATGACTTAAAATTGATGTGGTTTCCTTTATGAACCCTGTGATGGAATTCAGCTTCACTCCAAGAAGATAAAGGGTTCTGATTTATAAAATTTGTGTAGAAAACTTCCCAAAAGGGTGGCGTGGTGGCTCGGTGGTTAGCACTGTCACCTCACAACGAGAAGGTCGCTGGTTCGAGTCCCGGCTGAGCCAGGTGGCATTTATTTTAAATCTACACTTGTGAAAATGCTCTAAATGTATTATTTTAGTTTTTTGGTCTTGGCTGCTCAAACCAAGAGAAGCAAACTACACTGTTAAGACTGCTGGGTTCCACACAATATAAAGGAATTAAGTTAACATTAGCTTTTACTAATTTAAGTGGATGGAACGCAAAGTAATTAAGTTGTTTTCCCCCACAGTCCAAAGACATGCGGTACAGGTGAATTGGGTAGGCTAAATTGTCCGTAGTGTATGAGTGTAAATGAGTGTGTATGGATGTTTCCCAGAGATGGGTTGGAGCTGGAAGGGCATCCGCTGAGTAAAAACATGTGCTGGATAAGTTGGCGGTTCATTCCGCTGTGGAAACCCCGGATTAATAAAGGGACTAAGCCGAAAAGAAAATGAATGAATGATTATTATTGATAGTCATCATTTGTTTTTATGTAAAAAGGTCAAAGTCTATCTACAGTCTATCCGTAAACATAACTTAATATTCTCACGTGTTTTAAACCACAGATGTTAGTTAACTCAATACTTTTGAGTTTATGAAATCCAAAAAATAAATTGTTCCTCCAAATTTGATCATATTCATATATACTCTTTGCATATGGAAATCAGCTTCACACTAAGAAGCTCCAGGGTAAGAAAACTTCATAAAAAGCTAACTTACATTTTATTTATTTATTATTGATTATAGCTCATGATGATATAATGAGGTTCAATTAAGATAATATTTCAGCTAAATATGCTTACTTAGAGTTTACTTACAGCTGTACATACTCTCCCATCAAGTTTTAGAGATCACAACTTTTGCTTTTCACATTTGTAAACATGGTGTACGCATAAAAAATGGATGGAAATGTGCGTACGCCATGTGTACAAATGAGACCCTAGGTCCTTTAAATTTTAGAGTGTGTTCACACTTGGTTCATTTGTATAAAAGTGAAGTAACCATCTCCCCGTGTTGGTGTGGGTTTCCTCCGGGTGCTCCGGTTTCCCCCACAAGTCCAAAAACATGTGCTATAGGTGAGTTGGGTGAGCTAAATTATCCAGAGTGTATGTGTGTGAATGAGTGTGTATGGATGTTTCCCAGAGATGGGTTGCGGCTGGAAGGGCATCCGCTGCGTAAAACAAATGCTGGATAAGTTGGAGGTTCATTCCACTGTGGCGACCCCAGATTAATAAAGGGACTAAGCTGAAAAGAAAATGAATGTATGAATGAAAGGCGTAACCATCTGAATCTTAAAAGTGGACTCATTTGGGCCTCTGATCACTCCCAAACTAACTACAAGACATGATATCCCAAGAAATCACCATAAAAAGATGGAAAACTCAAGCATACCTGCTACTTTCCTCATCATAGTCACAGTTCAGATCTGCAGTGCTTCATTTGTGACGAAGACGAAGGTATTTCTAATGCTGATTTGACATTGGGCGACGCAGTGGCGAAGTAGGTAGTGCTGTCGCCTCACAGCAAGAAGGTCGCTGGTTCGAGCCTCGGCTGGATCAGTTGGCGTTTCTGTGTGGAGTTTGCATGTTCTCCCTGCATTTGCATGGGTTTCCTCTGGGTGCTCTGGTTTCCCCCACAGTCCAAAGACATGCGGTACAGGTGAATTGGGTAAGCTAAATTGTCCGTAGTGTATGTGTGTAAATGAGTGTGTGTGAATGTTTCCCAGAGATGGGTTGTGGCTGGAAGGGCATCCGCTGCGTAAAAACGTGCTGGATAAGTTGGCGGTTCATTCCGCTGTGGCGACCCCGGATTAATAAAGGGACTAAGCCAAAAAGAAAATGAATGAATGAATGAATGATTTGACATTGCGTCTTTAATATAATGTAATCACCCCAGGGGTCGCACATAAATCGAAAGACTGATGGCTTTTTAGTTGCATGTGCTTATTATTGTTTATTATTAACATGTTAACAATGTTACTATTAGCTATTTGTTCTTCAGTGGGTTATAGATAAAATATGGTCATTCTAATAGTCTAATAAAATGAATTTGAGTTTTGGAAATCGCCAATTAACCCTTCTTCATTGTCCTGCGACCCCCCGGGGGGACCAGACCACCACTTAGGGAACCACTGCCGTAGATCACTGAGAAGCAACACAAACAGCTAGAAAATTGCAAAATGATCATCTTCACACCGGGGCATCACAGTGACGCAGTGGTTAGCACGATCGCCTGACAGCAAGAAGGTCGCTGGTTCGAGCCTCGGCTGGATCAGTTGGCATTTCTGTGTGGAGTTTGCATCCAGTTCGTGTGGATTTCCTCTGGGTGCTCCGGTTTCCCCCACAGTCCAAAGACATGTGGTACAGGTGAATTGGGTAAGCTAAATTGTCCTTAGTGTATGTGTGTGAATGAGAGTGTATGGGTGTTTCCCAGTGATGGGTTGCAGCTGGAAGGACATCCACTATGTAAAACATATGCTGGATAAGTTGGCGGTTCATTCCTCTGTGGTGACCCCTGATTGATAAAGGCACCGTGCCAAGGTTATTATAGTTAACGAAAACAAATGAAAAAACAAAAACTAGAATTGAAAAAAAACATTTTTGTTAACTGAAATGAAAATAAAAACGAGAGTTTTAAAAAACTAGAACTAACTGAAACTATATTGTGTTCATACAAAGCTAACTGAAACTAACTACAATTATAGCAAAAATGTCCTTTGTTTTAGTCTTTGTAAATGTATTTAATACGTGCTGTAAGCCTTTTAGAAGTAAATCTTTTTACTTCGAGCTGCTAGGTGTTTGACCCGTACGGCACCTCAGAGTCTGTAATCCTGATGCCATTGGCCAAATCAAGCCAGTTCTCCTCCAGTCAGTCCACACTCTTGCTCTCGTGACAAAAACAATGAGTGGACATGACAGCAGCACAGTTAAAGCATTAAATACGACCAGAGCAGACACTTAAAAGTATTAATTTAACACATTTGTGCCCAATAATCGGTTTTATTTCTGTATTAGTAATCGCGATTGCGAACGAATCATTCTTTTTAACCGAATCTTCTAAGTGAACTAATTCACCAAATCCAACTGAATCATTTTAAATGATTTGCGCCTCCAGTAAGCCCTTATCCACAAACAACTTACTTTTTAACATGCCTAATACCCTCCTCTGACTCGAAATAAACCAATATAAACTGAGTTATTCAGTTATTAGAACAGTACACTGAGATCAGATTTGAGAAGCGATGAACTGATGATACTGTGCATGCGTGATTCAGTGAACCCAACACAAACAGTACATGACAGCCTGCTATGACTGAACTAAACTTGAACAACTGCAGCGCGGGTAAACTGAAGGCTTAAATGAGAGGATCTGGCGAAACGTACGTTTATTTCATAACAGAAAGTCGTAATGGAATTGAAATAAGTGAATCGTGCTTCAGTTGCCTTGCAAAACGTGATTATAAGAAACTTTTCAGATCACGTTGATGTTTTAACTGACTGAAATTATGATGGCTGACTACATATTTCTTATATGTTGAGTCCAAACTTGGGAAGATTGTCACAAAAGATTCGGTTCGCGTTAACAATCCAAACTTCCCATATTCCATATTTTAGACATATTTTACTTAAGGCTGCTATCTTGTGGGCTGTTGTATTTGAATTTGAGGATGGGTAGATGGTAGTGGTAGATGGTATGGTGTTCTTTTGTCAAAAAGTAGTCTATCTTTGGTTGAGTTTTTATTATACAATATTTATTCTGATGATTTTAAATCTTGCACCTAACAAATATCCTAATTTACACAAAAACAACAAACAAAAACTAAAACTAACTCTGAAACTAATAAAAACTAAACCAAGCAATTTCAAAACATAAAAACTAATAAAAACTAGTGAATCTGCCTCTAAAAACGAATTAAAAAGAACTGAATTTGAAAACAAAAAGTCAAAACGAAATAAAAACTAAAACTAATGAAAAATCCAAAACTATTATAACCTTGAAACGTTCTGAGGACTAACATAAGACTTAAAATTGATGTGGTTTACTTTACCCTGTGATTTACAGTTCTGATGAAGTGTGAATCATTAATAAACCCAACAAACACACATTTTAAGACCATTTTCTTAGCTCCTGAAGGACTCCATGGTATTAAACGGGGGATGGACAACATTAAGCCGTTTCCGTGATCCAGGAGCATTATACGGGCCACTTTGTTAGTGGTTTGTCATGTTAACGGCCTTAGACATTTTATATTCTGTCATCTACTCGTAACCTGTCTGCCAGAAACACAAGAGCTCAGTCTCTATGTTTTATTAACATGTTAGGCCGTTAAGCTAATCCTGAAACGGCTATTGAGAAGAAAGGGAAAATAAAAGGCAAGATTCTTATTTTTAACATAAGAGCCCGGGTGTATTAGCTAATAAATGTCATCACAGATAAAGTCACAGAAATACAACCGTATAAAGCTACTGAGGCTTTTAAAAAGAAGATGGTTATTAGATCAAGTAAATGGATTAAAAATACGCCAAAAAAAATATGCCGGGCATATTTAAAACAAGGATCATTTGACGACATTTTAATAGGTTTTTAACAGTTTAAGTTAATATTTTAACTTGTTTATCATTTTTATAATTCACCATTATCCTTCAAAAAACATTGTTTTACCCATTTAAAATACAATAAAATTTAGCTCCAAATAAGTCTGTTGTAGTTTTTTTTGTGTGTGTGTGTGTGTGTATATATGTATATATATATATATATATATATATATACACACACACACAGTTGAAGTCAGAATTATTAGCCCCCCTTTGAATTTATTTTTCTCTTTTAAATATTTCCCAAATGATGTTTAACAGAGCAAAGAAATTTTCACAGTATGTCTGATAATATTTTTTCTTCTGGAGAAAGTCTTATTTGTTTTATTTTGGCTAGAATAAAAGCAGTTTTTAATTTTTAAAGAACCATTTTAAGGACAAAATTATTAGCCCCTTTAAGATATATATTTTTCAATAGTCTACAGAACAAACCATCATTATACAATAACTTGCTTAATTACCTTAACCTGCCTAGTTAACCTAATTAACCTAGTTAATCCTTTAAATGTCACTTTAAGCTGTATAGAAGTGTCTTGAAAAATATCTAGTAAAATATTATTTACTGTCATCATGACAAAGATAAAATAAATCTGTTATTAGAAATGAGTTATTAAAACTAATATGTTTAGAAATGTGTTGAAGAAATCTTCTCTCCGTTAAACAGAAATTGGGGTAAAAAATAAACTGGGGGGCTAATAATTCTGACTTCAACTGTATAAATAAATTAATGCAATTTTACTTGTATTCTGCATTTTGTAATTCTGCATCGGTTGTAATTTAGCAAACAATATCAGTATGAGTCAGAGCTGTAAATACAAGACCAGTCAAATGCTTGTAATACAAAATACATTCTTTAATCTGCTTAAATCACTGTAAATATACACTGAGATAACAGCACTGTTACAACAGAAACAAAACAAAAGGGCTAACCCAGGCCCATATGAAAATCTGATATATGGCTATATATGAACATATATATATATATATATATATATATATATATATATATATAGATAGATAGATATATATAGATAGATATATATGTATAGATGTATAAAATATTTGAACATATATGTACATATCTGTAATTCCAATAATTAAAAAATATATGTAAATGGCCATTTTTTTGCAACATTTTGAAATATATGACATTTTAGATATGCGATATTATTAGTATATGTGATTTGCATATATTGCCATATATCAGATTTCCAGATGGGGAAAAGCAGACATTAAACACACATACAACATGAGCTCTGTGAAGAAACTTGGTTTGAAAATAATTTAATAGAAATAGTTCTGCGTGGGGATTTTCATATCTGCGGTGTAAAAAACAGAATTTGAGGAAACAGATAAAACACCATGCTATGACAAGTAAAAAAGTTTTTTAAAAAAAAAAGTGTTTTATGCTACTTTATTCACGTCCCCCTCTGTTCCTTTTACCAATATATACATGATATACAACTTTTTCTTAAATACATTTTTTATTTTATTTACAATATAAGAGCTTATTAGTTTTTTATTTGTATTTTTTTATATTCTAGCTAAAAGCCGGTGTAAAATATTTACAGAGCAAAAGTATGGACTATGATTCAAATTTGCACATTCACTGCGCATTCAAACTGTAAACAACTTCCCTCGATGAACAGAACCGATTGAGTATTTCTGATCTCATCTATGACTATTGAGCAAATCTAATGATCATATTCCTAATGTGTGGCTACCTTGAACATATATTCTTCTGTTTGGATTTTATGAATCACACAAGCAAATACAAAAGTGCACTTTCAGAAGGGCAGATGTCTGAAATTTAGTCTACGGAAATTTTTAAATTAAGAACATTTAAACATAAAATGATGATAATGAAAGAGACCCGAAGTGTATTAATGTAACAACAATAAAAAATGACGCTGTAAAAAGCGATTAGTTGACTTTATTTAAAAAAAAAAAGAATAAAACTATTGCTTTTAAAGCAATAAGTTGATTTTATGCAAAAAAAATGAAAAAAAACTGTTGCTTTTAACATGATTAGTTGACTTTACATAAAAAAGTGAGTAATGCTGTTGTACTAAATGATTAGGAAAATAAACTATGTGCATAGTTGTAAAAATTAAGTTACGTAAACTCAATTGTTTTAAGATACATCAGATTTTCTCAATGTTTTAAAGCGATAAGTTGACTTTACTCTAAGAAAGTGAGAAAACCTGTTGCTTAAAAAGCGATTAGTTGACTTTACATAAAAAAGTGAGTAATCCTGTTGCATTAAAATGATTAGGTAAATAAACTATGTGCGTAGTTGCAAAAATTAAGTTAAGTCAACTCAACTGTTCCAAGATACAAAAGATTTTCTCAGTGTTTTAAAGTTATAAGTTGACTTTACTCTAAAAAATGATAAAACCTGTTGCTTTAACAGCGATTAGTTCACTTAACATAAAAAAGTGAGAAATGATGTTGCCTTAAAATGATTAGGTAAATGAACTATGTGCATAATTGTAAAAATGAAGTTAAGTCAACTCAACTGTTCGAATACAAAACAGATTTTCTCACTTTTTTAAAAGCGATAAGTTGACTACTCAAAAAAGGTGAGAAAACCAGGAGCTTACAAAGTGATTAGCTGCCTTTACATAAAAAGTGAGTAATCCCAATGCATTAAAAAGATCAGGTAAAAAAAATTATGTGCGTAATTATAAAAATTAGGTTAAGTCAACTCAACTGTTCCAAGTTACAACAGATCTTCTCACTTTTTAAAGTGATAAGTTGGCTTTTCTCTAAAAAAAACTGAGTAAACCTGTTGCTTTAAAAGCGATTAGTCGACTTAACATACAAAGTGAGTAATCCCGTTGTCTTAAAATGATGAGGTAAAATAATTATGTGCATAGCTGTAAAAAATTAGTTAGGTCAACTCAACTGTTCCAAAATACAAAAGATTTTCTCACTTTTTTAGTTGACTTTACTCTAAAAAATAATAAAACCTGTTGCTTTAAAAGCGATTAGTTGACTTTACATAAAAAAGTGAGTAATCCTGTTGTACTGAATGATTAGGAAAATAAACTATGTGCATAGTTGTAAAAATAAAGCTAAGTCAACTCAACTCAAGACACAAAAGATTTTCTCAATGTTTCAAAGCGATAAGTTGACTTCATTTTAAAAAAATGAGAAAACCTGATGCTTTAAAAGCGATTAGTTGTCTTTACATAAAAAGTGAGCAATGCTGTTGCCTTAAAATGATTAGGTAAAAGAACTACAGTATCTGCAAAATTGTAAAAATTAAGTTAAGTCAACTCAACTGTTCTAAAGATACAACAGATTTTCTTAATGTTTTAAAGCGATAATTTGACTTTACTAAAATAAACTGAGAAAACCTGTTGCTTTAAAAGTGATTAGTCGACTTAACATAAAACAGTGAGTAATCTCGTTGCATTAAAATGATTAGGTAAATGAACTATGTGTATAATTGTAAAAATTAAGTTAAGTCAACTTAATTGTTCCAAGGTACAACAGATTTTCTCAAGGTTTCCATAAGTTGACTTTCATCTAAAAAAAGTGAGTAAACCTGATGCTTTAAAAGCGATTAGTTGACTGCACATAAAAAAGTGAGTAATCCCAATGCATTAAAATGATTAGGTAAAAGAATCATGTCCATTAATTACAAAAATTGAGTTAAGTCAACTCAACTGCTCCAAGATACAACAGATTTTCTCAATTGTCGCTTCTAATGAAACAGGTTTACGTATTTTTTTTAAATAAAGTAACTAATCTCTTTTAATATTAAAGTGGTTATGTAATGAAAAAATGTGCATGGAATATTTTCATAGCATAAATCAGAGCATTTAGATCCGAAAATACACTTAAACCATCAATGGTGGCACTTTGTCAGTGATAAATATGGCTTGTAAATCAATAAAACCTCCAGAAAAGTTGCCCGGAGTGATTCCTCACACTGAGCATCCACCGTTTCGCTTCATTCAAGTCCAAAACCCACCCTGTTCTGGCACACATTCATCTGTATCTCACCCTTTTTAATCACAGCTGAGTAAGTCATGGAGAAAAGGAGTCCTCGTCTGCTTCTCTCCCAGCGGGACACATAGGCCCCAAGGTGCGGCTTGTTTTGTATGGAACGTCCCCTCTTAGATCCTCTGGCACACGTGCAGCCTGGACCTGGAGAAGGAGGTGGCGTCTTTCCATACCTTGCAGGCTAGTCCTTTGGCACAGTCGCAGCGCTGGAAGATCTCCAGGCCGTGGGAGCCTTTTTTGCGCTGTTTGGTGCAAACTTCGCCCTGCCGCAGGACGGGCTTGCAGATTTTCGTCCAGAAGTGGCGGGCGCAGCAGTAGCCCTCTGAGCAGTCGGACGATCGCAGACAAGGGTCGCCTTCGTGACCTACAAGTGAACGGACAAGACGATGTATAAAACGCTTAGGATAAAATAGAGTGTATTGTTTCTTTCGGCTTAGTCATTTATTTATCGGGGTCGCCACAGCGGAATGAACCGCCAACTTATCCAGCATATGTTTTACATATGCTTTCCAGCCGCAACCCAGTACTGGGAAAGACCCATACACTCTTGCATTCACACACACACACACACACTCATACACTATAGTCAATTTATTTTACTCAATTCAACTGTATGTCTTTGGACTTGTGGGGGAAACCGGAGCACCCGGAGGAAATCCACGCGAGCACGGGGAGAACATGCAAACTCCACACAGAATTGCCAGTTCACCCAGCTGAGACTTAAACCAGTGACCTTCTTGCTGTGAGGCGACAGTGCTAACCACTGATCCACCGTGCCACCAGTTTTATATTCATTTCTGCAATATTATTAAATAATACACAAATGTTTATATGGTTTTTGTACAGCTAGTAAAAGTCAGTTTCTGTCTTTTAGAAGATATATTATATGAAGGACTTTGTTTAACAAGTGGCTCTAATTGGATTAGCATTATAAACCTTAAATAAAAGTGAGTTTCTATTTTATGTGTTAAGTTTTTAGTTATTATAATCTCAAAATCATTCTGCATATATCCAGAAATGTACAAAATTAAATAAAAAAATTTAAATAGCAAAAAAAAGGTCAGCAGATTCTGTCTGGCTCTGGTAATAACCCTTTAAAAACAGGCCTTTTGTGAGCTCTGCAATTGTTGATTGATTTTATTACACAGCTGTCTGAAATACGACAACCACCGCTGAAACTAGTGACACTCATTTGGGTTCTTTGACCATCAGTGAATACGTTCACATCCACGTTTATATTTATATGATTGTCTGTTATGCCGAGTTCAGACTGCATGATTTTAGCCCTGATTTTGACTCGCCGACAGGATTTGAGAAATCGCCGACAAATGTCTGAGGTTACAGGCAAATCGGTGCTCATTCACGTGAGTGACAATCACACAGTATGAACTATGAGAGAATCGCCGATGAGTCACCGACACCCGTGAGATATTTGGCATGCTAAATATCTGGAGCTGTCGGCAATTCAAATCATGCCGTGTGAAATGTGTTTTGATTCAAGATAACATCCGCAATCACCTACAGCCAATGAGAGGGCAGCATTCACTACTGTGGGTACCTGCAGGCCTGCGGGAGGCTGGGGAAGAAGTCAAAAGCGCTCATTTTCAGATTATTTGGGCCCAAGAAATGAAGGAAAAACTAGTGTGAATATGGCAGGAGCACTGTGTCTGTTTCACGTGTCATCTCATCAATATCACAATTAGGTCGAAAAGTTAAAAAAAAAGTTGAGGAGAGATTGTTAATTCCCTTCAAAAGCCAGGTGAGCAACACAAGTTTCTAAAGCTAAAGCATTCTCTTTCCATTATGTAACGTTAGTTAATAACGAATAATATATTTCGTGACCTTGCGTTGTTTCCATGTCACTTCTCGCGTTTGTATGGTTGTGAGACATAGTTGTCTGTGATTCTTCCTATTTTAAAGTCATGCAGTGTGAACTCTCCTGTCGCCGATCCATCCTACAGCACCGACAGAACGCTAACCCAGATAATCATGCAATGTGAAAACATCCGTGACACGACTACTTTGAAAATCATGCAGTCTGAACTCGGCATTAGGCTGACTTGTTTTGTTGTCTTAGTGTATGCTTGTTTTTTTTTTTAAGTCTTTGGCGCCATTTTGTAACTGAATAGTACGTAGGTTAGTGTATGCTCCCTTCAGCCATTTTCATTTCTGTCAGTTCTGTGTTTAATTAAGGATTTAATAAACTAATACAGCTCACAACAATGTTTTGTGTCTAATTTTTCATGCTTTGTGAAAAGTAACAATCAGGATAAAGTACATACAGGGAGTTGTTTTCACAGAATAAAGCCCTACACTGCAAAAAAATGATTTTCTTACTTAGACTTTTTGTCTTGTTTCTAGTCCAAATATCTAAAAATTGTCTTGTTTTAAGAAATAATATGCAAAAAATTAAGTCCTATGTCAAAAGGAAAAACAAGATTATTTTGCTTACCTCATTGGCAGATTATTTTGCTTGTTTTAAGGAAAAACTCACTTATTTTTTGCATATTATTTCTAAAAACAAGACAATATGTGTTGCTTTCCTAGAAAATGCTTCGTGATGTAATTTTTTTTAGATATTTGGACTAGAAAGAAGACAAAAAAATCTAAGTAAGAAAAGCATTTTTTGCAGTGTACCGTCTTAAAAAACTTCACGTCGGGCTGCCGATAAGCCTGTCAGGGTTTATTCTGTGATAACAACCTCCTGGGTGTACCTTCTCCCTTACATATATGCTTTAGTTGAGCAGCTTGTTTGCATTAATTCAACATATTTTTAAAACAATACTGTTTAATAGCAGTATTGGAGCAGAAAGAAACTACATTACCCATGATTCTGTACACAAATTGCACCAATCAGAGAGTCGCAGTGAACAATGGCACCAAAAACTTCCAGCACCCTGAACTAATTGAATAAATAAACTTATTCATTTGGTTTCTATAGATCCAAAAAAAACTCTTTGTTATTTTTAATTCAATTGTGGCATTTGCAATGCATTATGGGATTGTAGTTTTTAGTACAAAGTAGTTTAGTAGTTTTTTGCACTTGAAAATTGCTTTTTAATATATATACAGGAATTTCTGCAGAGGATTTGCGAGTTGCATAATAAATAAATAATTGAATAATTGAAAACAATCAAAATTAAAAACATACTTCTTGCCAGAGTGACTTCATCAAAGTCATGAATATGCAAATGTTTCATTACATTATTAAAATAGTCATTTAAAAGCTCAGGTCAAATAGTGTTGGACTTACAAACTAAAAAAAGCTGGGTATCTTCCATTTAATAAAACAAAAAAAAGTATATCATAGTTTTATTATACAAGGATATAATTATTTTCATTATATTAGCTAAATATTAATTATATATAAAAAGATTCTGTGGTTATTTGACCTTCCCTTATCTCTAAAACAACATTACAATGCATTATATTTTATACACATTTTTTACACATTGAAATAGACATTCACAATAATTAAAAACATGTTCATTCACTTCCATTCATAATTTAATTATTACTTATTAACTTCACAACTTTTCCTATAAAATGTTGAATTTCTCCACATATTTACTTTACATACAGATCAGCCTCCATCCAACAGCAATGTGACCCCCCCCCCTGTTCCTTTAACTATTTCACTCGCACACGCTGTACGTCACACATCTGTTACATGTGCAAATTGCAAAACTCTTACGCACACGTTTTATCTCTCATGCAAATATTCAGGACAGCGCTCAAGTGAAATAAAGATAATAAAGTGTAACCAAATACGTCACTGTCACAGATATGCATCGAAAACTCAAACAAATGCAAAACAGCCGGAGCTCGCCTTTCTAACAATAGTACAGCATGAAAATAGAGATGGTTACGGTTTTATATTTCTTTTTTACATCACAGAACTGCAATCTAAAGCCAATACTTTTGACAATACACTACGTGACAAAAGTCTTGTCGGTCATCTCAGTTGTAAGAGCAACAAATAATAACTTGACTTCTACTTGATCATTTGGAAGAGTGGCAGAAGGTAGATTTTTCTGATGAATGTTGAGCTGCATCCCAAATCATCACAAACACTGCAGAAGACCTATTGGAACCAGCATGAACCCAAGATTCTCACAGAAATCAGTCAAGTTTGATGAAGGAAAAATCATGGTTTGGGGTTACATCCAGTATGGGGACATGCGAGAGATCTGCAGAGTGGATGGCAACATCAACAGCCTGAGGTATCAAGACATTTGTACATTACAAACCACAGGAGAGGGCAAATTCTTCAGCAGGATAGCGCTCCTTCTCATACTTCAGCCTCCATATCAAAGTTCCTGAAAGCAAAGAAGGTCAACGTGCTCCAGGATTGGCCAGCCCAGTCACCAGACATGAACATTATTGAGCATATCTGAGATAAGATGACAGAGGAGGCATTGAAAATGAATCCAAAGAAACTTGATGAACTCTGGGAGTCCTGCAAGAACGCTTTCTTTGCCATTCCAGATGACTTTATTAATAAGTGATTTGAGTTATTGCAGAGATGTATGGATGCAGTCCTCCAAGCTCATGGGAGTCATACACAATATTCATTCTTTGCCCACTGCACCATGACTTTATATTTTATATAGTCTTTATATTCTATACTGGACATTATTTCTGTTCATTGACAAGACTTTTGTCTGAGCAAAGTCAGAGCTTACTGTCCTAATAAAATCATTAAAAATCAAGGCATGATCATATTTTATTTTGGTAAAAAAAGGTGTAATCTAGAGGACTATGCCTTTCATATAAGCCACTTCATATACCAAATGATCAACTTGAAGTCAAGCTATTATTTGCTGTTCCTAAAACTTAGATAGGCGACAAGACTTTTGTCAGGTAGTGTATATTTGATGGGAAATTAGACTCTGTCACACTGTAGCATAACCAACACTAAAATATTTTCTGTATCGCATTATACGAGCCCTGCATATAGAAAGAGTGTTGCCGGTTCTGGTTCGAGCAAATCATTTCCTGATCCAGTATATTAAGTAATTGGCCCATTTGGAGAGAACCTGATATGCTTGGCTAACAGACTGCTTTACTCTTCAAAGGGACAATTAGAGAAGCAAACATTTATTATACATGTAACATAAATGGTACTTAGTCATGCCATTGGTAAATTTTTTTTTACTTTCTTTTTTTGTGTGTGTGAAATAATACGGCATGAAAGATTTCCTGCCAAAGTTCAAACACAGAAAAAGAGCCTTCCTGTAACAAAACCACAGTGTTCTGATTTTTTCCTGGTTTTAGAGTTGTGATGGAGGAGGACATCAGCTTTGTGTGTGTGTGTGTGTGTGTGTGTGTGTGTGTGTGTGTGTGTGTGTGTGTGTGTGTGTGTGTGTGTGTGTGTGTGTGTGTGTGTGTGTGTGTGTGTGTGTGTGTGTGTGTGTGTGTGTGTGTGTGACATATGGACACAAATCTGTATAATGACATACTGTAGGTATAACACAGGTATTACAATAAGGTTGTGAATTATGAGGACATTGCTAAAGCTTATAAATCTCACAGAATGAGTTTTTTTCAGAAAGTAAAACTGCACACAGTTTCCTGTGAGGGTTGGGTTTAGGGGTAGGGTGGGGTTAGGGCAATAGAAAATACAGTTTGTACAGTATAAAAACAATGGAAATCTATGTAATGTCCCCACAATTCACAAAAACAAACATGTGTTTGTGCACAGAGCATAGAAATTTCCAAAATATACAATTATATATAAAACATTTTTCCAAGATTCAGTAGTTAATAATTATGGAAATGCATCATCCACATTCATACACTACAAACATGTGAACTTGTATCTTAACAGTAAAAAAAAAAAGAAGTATTTTTGTCTTTTCTCTGATTTCAGATGGACTCTTTATGAAATGCTGGATTTATTATTATGGCAAGGAAACTCTGGCATAAAGAATGCTAAACCAAATCTATGGATGAAATCACATGATGCTGTCTCACAGAAATCCTTTAATTTCAACACACCTCAGATCTGCAGTATTCACTCTTAAGAATTAACATTTAAGTAGATTTTATAGGACTTTTATCCTCATTTTAGTTTTATTTTATTTTATTATTAGTATTTTATTTATTTTTGCACGTTATTATTGGCCTCTGAGGAGGGTTTTGGTCGTTAATTAATTTATTAATTTTTTTTTTTGTACTGTAACCAGACATCCCATTTCATTTTGTATCTGATTCAATAATTTTGATAAATTTACGGTAACAAAATAAAATAAAAATACAAATATAAAAGTAAAATAATATCTCAAAATAAAAAAGTAATTTTTACACTTTTATATGGCATTATGGTACCTTTATCTCTGCCCGACAACTTTTGATGTTGAAAAGTTTGATAAAACGGCTTTCATTTATGTGTTTTTTTTTTTTTTTTTTTTTTTTGTAGTTTGATAATTAATAAATGAAAAAATTGTCTGTGTTGGTTATGTGAATTATGACACAAAACCAGGGAACGAGGTGCCAGTTTTGATATTTTCTTATATCTTCTTATATTTTGTCTATATTTCTATATTTTTTTCTTATATCTTCTTATTACTTATATTTATTTAAATTTTAAATTTTACATATTTAATATATTTAACAAAATTGCTTAATTTTTAGTAGTTTTAAAAAAATAATATAAAATAAAATAAAATAAAATAAAATAAAATAAAATAAAATATAATATAATGTAATATAATATAAAATATAATATAATAAATTAGGCGGTTTATTGCGCTGTGGCAACCCCAGATTAATAAAGGGACTAAGCCGAAAAGAAAATGAATGAATGAATGAATAATAAATTATATAAAATAATATAATATAATATGAAATAATATAATATAATATAATATAATATAATATAATATAATATAATATAATATAATATAATATAATACAATATAATATAATATAATATAATATAATATAATATAATATAATATAATATAATATAATACAATATAATATAATATAATATAATATAATACAATATAATATAATATAATATAATATAATATAATATAATATAATATAATATAATATAATATAATATAATATAATATAATATAATAATAAAATATTATCAATAAAAGTCAATTTGTTAAACTATACAGCTACATTTTAAAAATCAAAAGCTGTCAAGAAAGAGATTTTGCATCTCATAATGCAGTTTGGAAGTATAATTAAACAGAAAACAGCAGTGAATCATAAATAACATATTTTTTACACTGCAGTAACATTTTTATTAACCGGAAACTTCCATATTTCTTATAATAAACATGCATAATAAAATATTTAATTATTGCATATCTTTTAACAAAGTCGTTTACTTATGAATAAACAGAAGAGTCCATAAATTACAGTAAGTGGCCTTCAGGCTGCCTTAAACGTCTCCGTCTATATCTTGTGTGGTGTAATTTATGTTTGAGCGTGACTGTTCTGTCAGCCTGCAGTGAGAATACAGAGGTGTGGGAACAGCAGTGCATTGTGGTCCGTCTAAACAGGCCTCCCGCTGTGGTTTAGTCTTCAAGATATACGAGCTGCGTGTAGTTACAGCCAAATCTGTGGCCCGCAGTCCCTCAACACATGCGTGCAACCACATCCAGTGAATCAACTCATTGCAGACATAGCTCATAAGTGAGTACCAATATGAAACACTCTCTGCCGTTTCAGACCGCACACACAGTCTCTGGACTGACGCTCATGTGCTTTGATGATGCTAGTTTTATTAAATTCATAGGTATATCTGAACATGAAGTGCATAGTGAGGGCTTTTCATTTCGAGAACGTTTGTTGGGTTAATGATGGCTATATTCTTAAAGGTTTTATTGCAAATATAAAGACATTTTTGGCAACCTTTAACACTCTATTAATTAAAATGAATTAAATCTTTAAAGTTAATGATAATTTCAATATTTACCTACATTTTTCACATTTGTATACTTATTCATTCATTCATTTTCTTTTCGGCTTAGTCCCTTTATTAATCCGGGGTCACAACAGAGGAATGAACCGCCAATTTATCCAGCATATGTTTTACGCAGTGGATGCCCTTCCAGCCTGCGAACACAGGGAGAGCATGCAAACTCCACACAGAAATGCTAACTGATTCAGCCGAGGCTCGAACCAGCGACCTTCTTGCTGTGAGGTGATCGTGCTACCCACTGCGCCACTGGGTAAACTTCTATAGTGGTGTGCACAAACTACAGCACATATGATTTTTGCATTCCCATTATCAACAATAGCTAAAAATACATACATTGCCTATAGAAAATCATCACCCCCTGTAAAAATCTACACCTTTTCTCACATTACTCCCTACTTTCAAAAGACCTTCGGGATAAAGTTGTATGCACAGGTTGGTAGAAGGCTACAAAAACCTTTCGGAGGATGGAAAAGTTTTTTTGTAATCGAATATGATTTCAGGCTGTATGACAAATAAAGTCATTATATCAACAGACTGTGATGATTTTCTATAGGTACTGTAAATATACAGTATAAGTCTAAAATAGCATTTTTATGACTTATTTCAAATTAAAATAAATGAATAATATGCATATATACAGTTGAAGTCAGAATTATTAGCCCCCCTAAGAATCTTTTTTTGTCTTTGAAATATTTCCCAAATGATGTTTAACAGAGCAAGGAAATTTTCACAGTATGTCTGATAATATTTTTTCTTCTGGAGAAAGTCTGATTTGTTTTATTTCAGCTAGAATAAAAGCAGGTCAAATTTTAAAATCAAAATTATTAGCCCCTTTAAGCAATTTTTTTTCCAATAGTCTACAGAACAAACCATCGTTATACAATAACTTGCCTAATTATCCTAACCTCCCTAGCTAACCTAATTAACCTAGTTAAGCCTTTAAATGTCACTTTAAGCTGTATAAAAGTGTCTTGAAAAATATCTAGTCAAATATTATTTACTGTCATCATGGCAAAGATAAAATAAATCAGTTATTAGAAATAAGTTATTAAAACTATTATGTTTAGTAGTAGAAGATTAATTTTAGTCATCAGAAAGGTAAAATATTACCATCAAAATTGCCATCACTCCCTCCAGTTTTCAGTAATATATGTATGAGTATATATATATATATATATATATATATATATATATATATATATAGTTTTATATTGTATATAATATATATATATATTTTTTTTTATGGAACTATGGAAATGTGTCATCATAGTCAGTGAAAGGGTCCACACGTTAAATTTAATACAGGGACATTTCTGTAGCTTGAAATGTTGTATGTCTGAGTCGGTACAAAAAAATATGTCAGTACTTAGTATTTCTTATGCAATAAATTGTACTAAAACGTCTAAAAATGACAACAAAAGTCTTTTTTTTAACTGCAGAATAAATTTCAGACATCAAAAGTTGTCGTCACCAAGTTCAACATCTCATAATGCAAGTCAAAAGTGTAATAAACTGAAAATACCAGATGAAACACATCTTTTACAGTATTAAACATTAAAAACTGTCAAGTGTTGCTCCTAATTTGAATTACAATTTAATATCAACTATTAGTGTTGTTTCATTTGTTTTTACTTGAGAATCTCTGAACATAAGAAATGAAAACAATTTGGAAACTAGGCAGAGCCTCCATGCCACACCTAATTACTGCATAATTAAAACAGACCAATGGTAGTTTGAAGGTGTTTACCAGCCGATGCAACACAAAAATATCCATAAATTAGCAGTTTTCCGTATTTTGAGATTCATGTTTTTATTTTTCCTCATTTATTTATGCTTTTGACCTGCATTATGCGATCTTTATCTTTCTTTCAACAACTTTTAACCTTGAAAAGTTAAAAAAGTGACTTTTATAAACATTTTTAACATTTTAAAGTGATATATTGTCTGGTTTGGTGCTTTATATTTCGGTACAAAAGCCTTGTAATAAGCTGCCAGTACATTTTCTGTTATTTTACAGACTTATTTCTCTACATATTATTTCTTATAAATTATATTATTTCAAGCTACTAAAATGTCAATAAAATTCACTTTGTTAAACTAGAGTTGAATTTTCAACATCAAAAGTCGACAGAGCAGAGATCAACATCCCATAATGCAATTCCCATCCGTAAATAAACACTTGTGGATCACAAAATACGGAAACAGATATTTATTTACAGTGAAGCTTACTTTAGCAAGCTTTTTCAAATGCTTTTTTAAAACATCAAATAAACTCCAAACAAATATTATGGCTGCCTGAAAATCCTCACACCAGTTTGATTTTCGATTTCAGCGTTGTGTCATTGTAAGTTGCTCACCTTTGAGAGAGATCTTGGCTTGAGCTTTCCCGTTCTTCTTCCAATTCTTCTCCTTGAGGGAAAACTTGTTGTTCTCATCCATAGAGGATTTGTGTGAGGACAGGACGCTCTCTGAGATGGGGATGCAGATGTCTAAAGAAACACAACCAAAAACAAATCCACTGTAACTTTCTCCAGGTTAGTTTGAAGACATCAGGAGTATTTCTATGTCAAGTGCATGAGCGTACAGTTGCTGCAGCGGTTCCCCGGGCAACACATGTTGTCTCTGTGGCAGCGCTTCTTCCTCCGGCGGCAGGACAGGCAGCGGGACGGTGCGTGTTGAGGACTGTGGCAGTACGTTCCCACCAAACACTCTTTGTCACTGCTGCATGGATAACCCTGAGACGCAGAGGAACAGATCAGTGAAAAAAATGATTCATTGGATTTACTAAGGGGCGGTGGCTCAGTGGTTAGCACTGTCGCCTCACAGCAAGAAGGTTGCTGGTTCGAGTCCCATTGTGCCAGTTGGCATTTCTGTGTGGAGTTTGCATGTTTTCCCCATGTTCGTGTGGGTTTCCTCCGGGTGCTCCGGTTTCCCCCACAGTCCAAATACATGTGCTTTAGGGGAATTATATGAACTAATTTAGCCTGAATGTGAGATTAGATGAACTAAATTGGTGTGACTGTGAGAGTGTCTGGGTGTTTCCCACTACTGGGTTGGGGCTGGAAGGGCATCCACTGCATAAAACATATTCTGAATAAATTGGCGGTTCATTCCGCTGTGGCAATCCCTAATAAAAAAGGCACTAAGCTAAAGGAAATTGAACGAATGAATTTACTATATTATTTTAAGGTTAAGGTTGAAAAAAAAAAGACATGGGCTGAATTTAAACAAACAAACCAATTAAATGTGATGATGTTCAACTTAATTTGTTTGTTTAAATTCAGCCCATATAAATAGCTTGCAACTGTTTACCTTAAAATAAACTAAGTAAATTGAATCAATAATTCTTTTAGCAACACAACCCATATTTAAAGAGATAGTTCACCAAAAATGAAAAGTTGCTCCCCATTTACTCACCCTAAAAGTGATTCTAAACCATTATGAGTTTCTTTTTTTTCTGTTGAACACAAGAGGAAACATTCTGAAGAATTTAGAAAACGGTAGCAATTGAATTTCTTCTATCAAAAATCTATCAAAGTTAATAGCTACTGCTTTTCAACATTCTACAAAATATCTTTTTTTTTTTTTGCTTCTACTGAAGAAAGAATCTCAAACAGGTTTGGAACAGTGATGAGTCATTTTTATGTGAATGATCACATGTCACAGGTCACATGTAAACATTTGTAAGTATTAACGATAACACTAATAGAGTATGGTGATTTATCATTACCTAGTCACTCAATAACAAGCCTATTATTCATATTTTGGCTGTTCATCAGTATTATAAAGCACATATATGCATGACCATATTCTACCTCCTTAATCTTAGCCAATCCTAAAATGCAACAGTTATCTCACTAACTGTTAATAAGCAACAAATTAGGAGTTTATCGAGGCTATAGTTAGAATGAAATCAAAATGTACTCTTCTTATTTTTATATGTATACAGTAGTGCTTGTTGTAAACAATGTATCTGTGCGCTTCATTATTTTGTAAAAATAAATTTGCCCTCATAATCTTTCATCAAAAACCATAGCCTTCCCTCGCCCCTCGGAATGACTTTTCTTTACTTCTGGACACATGGAATGCCTTTAGGATGGAGCTATCAGTCATTTAGGCCATCAGGTCATGTCTTGTTTCTGCCCTGCTTTGATCCATTCATCAATCTTCTTTCATTTTGTTAGCAACACTCATCTTCCAGCGATCCAAAGGACAAAATCATGCACTGCCCTACTTACTTTTTTCAAATTTTAGGATAGTTGCAATCGGAAGTACATCACGATATAGGAAAAAAAGGACAATCTTAAAGCCTCATTCACACTACGAGCAACTTACAGCGGCAAAGCAACAAGCGACCGTTCGTATCAACGGAGAGTGAGCAACTTCCATCGACGCGAATGACAGCAACCGTTGGCTATAGATATATACACTAGAGATCGCATACGGACCCTGAGCATGCGTCAATAGTGGTGCCACATTTGTACAGTGCTCCCAGGACAAAAGTCATTCAACCGCACTAATCAAGACTAAAGTCAATGTGAAGATGATGGACGTTTCGCTGTGTACACGGGTGTAGTAACGAGCAAAGAAAACAAAACACAAAGGCAGAACATTTCATAGGTAATATTTAGTTTTTTACGTTTTTGTATGTTATGAACTTTTGTGCTAAGTATTGATGATAATACAGTCACTTACTGCACTGACCATAAGGCAAAGTAGCACCAACTCGCACTAAATACCAGGCTTATGCTAGTTTTATTGAATAAAATCAGCAAACAATGTAAATAAAATATGACAACAAGATGCTGCGGTGCTAGAAACTTGTATTATTGTCAGCTACTGTAAGTGAACGAGTCGTTCATAACGGAGATTCATTCACAAACAAATTTCTTCCTCCGTTAGAATGAGAAGTGAACGCGGGAGAGGGGGTGTGTTTCAGTACATGGACTAGATCAGATTTAACAGGGAGGGAGGATAATATATTTCCATGCACACAAACACACACTCTTTGTCAGCAATGCCCGTGCGGTCACTTATCCATCAATGTAGGAAAGTGATGTAAAATTATCATTTTCGTAATTTAAAAAAATATTTGCATACTGAACACCGGGAAAACTCTTAGATCATGGATATATGTATATATATCAGTCCTCCACTGCACCTTGGTCCCGCACTCATTTAAAGGGAGCGATACCCTGTACTAATATGGCAGCTCTATTGACGCATTCCTTCCAATAGACAACAACAGTGTTGGCGACATCTAATGTAAATATCTCTGACTGTTGGCGACAGGGTGGGCGTGTCGAGCAATGCGACAAAGTTGAGAATCCTTTAACTTTATGCAAATGAAGAGCGACTTTCTTGAGCGACAGCCAATAGGAGCACCAGTAGACCTCACGTGATCCTCAGCTCGCTCAGAGGCCGGTTGTATTCTCCGTGCTGAGACTTGCGTTTGCAGCAGGTCGCCACCCAGAGCGACAGGAAGCTACAAAGTCGCTGCTAGTGTGAATGATGCTTAAGACTGCTTGTCCACCGGATTGTTTTTGCACTGCAGAAACATGAGCAATGTTTAAAAGATATTTTTGCAGCGGAGTGTTTTTTTCAGTCGGTTGTCCTTACAAGTTGTTGTGGTGGTGGTGTTGGTATTGTCCTGCCCCTCCTCCGCTGTGATTGGATGGCTAGATCAAAAATTACACTCATGGACGCTGCGTTCTTCAATTTGCAATGCCTGAAAGATGCAGAGCAGTCAGTGCTGACCTTAAAACACCCACTCAGCACCTTGCTATGCAAAAAACACACGCTACTCTTGACAAAACGAGAAAACAAATGCTCAGCTTGAAAAAAAGAAAGCTGCGGTGGACATGCAGCCTAACTTCTGTTTCATGGTTTTAATGGTTTGTTAATACAGTAGCAAGAACTGAACTGAACTTAAAATAAAGTGCAACATCTTTAAAATATTCGTTCATTCATTTTCCTTTGGCTAATTTATCAGGGGTCGCCACAGCGGAATGAACTGCCAACTATTCCGGCATAAGTTTTATGCAGCGGATGCCATTCCAGTCGCAACCCAGTACTAGGAAATACACACACTCATACAATCAAATTCACCTGTAGCACATGTCTTTGAACTGTGTGGGAAACCGGAGCACCCGGAGGAAACCCACACCAACACGGGGAGAACATGGAAAACCGGGGCTCGAACCAGCGACCTTCTTGCTGTGAGGCGACAGTGCTAACCAGATAAACAGATTCAAGCTCATGCTGTTCTGCTTGGTTTGGAAGCGTCTTCTGTGTGAGTCTTTTTAACCTGTCAACATGATGTGTCAGTAACAGGTCACAGAAATAAAAACCGTCTTATAAATAAGAGGATAAGCGATGATGTCATTTAATCAGAAACAGAAAATAATCAAATTTATTAGATTTGATTATTCCAACTCTGGATCCACAGTGTCAACCATTACTCATCTCTGTCGCCAGTCATATTTTATGTCATTTTTTTATGTGACGGATGAAACCTTTGGATGAAACCACATTCATAACAGTCTTCAGTGCTTCCCCTAATAAACTTATTAATGACGGGAATGTGATGAAAGCATTCTGCAACATACACTGTACAAAAATTCAGGGTTCCACACATTTTATTCATGTTGTCCAACGTAACTAATTTAAATAGATTGAACATAAAACAATTAAGTTTAAGAATTAAATGAAGAATTGTGTTGTTTCAGCTCATTTCAAATAAGTAGTTTGGACACGCAAGTAGTTTGAGTGTACTATACGAGATGCTGGGATCATTTCAGACTTTGAAATTGTTTTACAATCATAATATATGTGCTAAAATGCTACAAAACAAAATGAAAGCTATAGCACAGTAATAATGTATTAATACTTAAGTAATCTAAAGTCATTATTACTAATAATCCATAAATGATACAACAGCTTGACTGCAGTTGCGCAAGTATAAAATGTGAGAAATGTTACTTACCTTAAATTTTTTAAGTTGAATCAAATTACCCTAACAAGTCTTTTCAACATACATGACATTTAACTGACTTAAAACAATAAGTTGAATCTTGTATAGCTTTGTTAAGAAGCACTACGTACACAGAAAAAAGATGAATTCGTACGAGTTCAAAGTATGAATTTGTACAAGTTCAGTCGATTGAACACGTACGATTTTAAAAAGGAGGTGTGGCACCCAACCCCACCCCTAAATCCAACCATCATTAGGGGATATGCAAATTGTACTAAATTGTACAAATAAGATTGTACAAATTCATACGATTTAGCCACTAAATCAAAAACTTACGAAATGCCGTGAGATTGTGCTGCATAAAACACGCAACAATCTATTTAGTTTCAATTTATTTTAGTATCCATGTAAAATGTATTTAGATTATGTGTAACGAAGGCCAGCTAGTAAGTGCTGTGCAGGTAAACCTCACTCCTCTGACCTCTAAAGGTGCTCTAGCGACAGACACTAGAGGCCATGGTCTTTAGCCTCCTTGGTAGAGCAACCGACTCCCATGCATAAGGTCGCCGCTTCGATACCAGCTCAGAGTGGGTTGGGTGGCGTAGGACCGGCGGGTTTACATTGGTGCCGTGACCCGGATGGGAGTGAGGTTTAGGGGGGTGAGTGTAACGAAGGCCAGCTAGTAAGTGCTGTGCAGGTAAACCTCACTCCTCTGACCTCTAAAGGTGCTCTAGCGACAGACACTAGAGGCCATGGTCTTTAGCCTCCTTGGTAGAGCAACCGATTCCTATGCGGAAGGTCGCCGGTTATATACCAGCTCACAGCGGGTTGGGTGGCGTAGGACCGGCGGGGTTACATATGTGTACACAGCACTAATAATAACCTAACATTAAGTTAAATTAACATGCAAAAAACATATTTTGTCATGACTATGCTATCCTGACCAATCAGAATTATTTTAGAGAACTGTGTAAAAAGTTAAGCAGGTTAGTTTCACAGCAATGCTTCTGCAACATTAACAGATATAATTAGTGTCCATAGATCTGTAGAAATTCTACATTTTAGGGTACATTTACATATATTTTCCGCGTACGTAGTGTTTCTTTAAGAAGTCACATTGCCATCTACTGGCCTGGCATGCATAATTCAATATTTAAAAAAAATTTTGTACTGTGTAAACAGGTATAATTTCGACAACATTGCTACAACATCACACATAAATGTATGTGTAATGTTGTATCAGTAAATGTACAGTAAGGGGCAACACTGTGGCTCAGTGGTTAGAACTGTCGCCTCACAGCAAGAAGGTTGCTGGTTTGAGTCCCGGTTGGGTCAGTTGGCATTTCTGTGTGGAGTTCGCATGTTCTCCCTGTGTTGGCGTGGGTTTCCTCCGGGTGCTCCGGTTTCCCCCACAGTACAAAGAAATGCGCTATTGGTGAACTGAATAAACTGAATTGGCCGTACTGGGTTGTAGCTGGAAGGGCATCCGCTGCCTAAAGCATATGCTGTAATAGTTGGCGGTTAATCAAGTTACACATGACAGTGGTACAACTAGTGTCTAAAATCCCTTTCACAATAACCAAACCAGACCGTTTTCCTCAACACAAGGTTAAATTACCTTAAAAGTCATAGCTGAAACTGAGACCATGACAATCTTTCACAAATCTCAACCTCCAGAAGAGAAACCAGCGAGTGTAGATTAACATTACATCACCCGTAACAATCTTCAGTTTAGCGTCAAATGCAAAACATGTGTTCTGACAAGCGGAGAAATATATCTCAATATCTAATAACAAACAACAACAACAAAAAAAAAGGTTTTGTTTCGTAGATTGACGGACCTTTGGGCGATCTTCCTTTCTTATGTAAGAAACACAATTGGTAACATTGAAAACACATGATGAAAGCCGGCCAAACCACCAATGATACAGTACATTCATGAGAGGAATAAAGAATAAATGAAGCCCACAAAAAGAATGTTTAAATACTAAGTCACTGACCTCAAAAAGCAGTATATTGCATCATTAGAAAGTTATCGGGTATATTATATTAGAGGAGGCATGAACCGTGCTAAAACACACAATTCCCTTCAGATTTAGGTTTTATTGTCAGGGTTTATACACATAAACTTTTTCAGTACTTTTTTGAAGTAAATTTTCATGATCTAATGTTTCATGTAATGTCTACGTATATGTGATAATCACAAACAAATGCTGGGTTCCCCACAATCGATTTGTGTTGGGACAACATGAATTAATTAAGTTAACTTCATTCAGTTAAGTTTTTACAAATTTGGGTGGATTGAACATGAAGCAATTAAATTGAAAACTCAATAATTGTGTTCTTTCAGCTCATTTTAAATAAGTTTGAACAAACAACAAGAAAAACAACGCACACTCAAATGTATTACAGCATAACATAAAACCAGCCTGATCTTACGAGGAAACATAACTATTTTACGTTTTGTCAGTTAAGTGTCTAATTCGTACAAGTTCATATGAGTTCAGTCGTATGAAAATGTACAATTTTATAAAGGAGGAGTGGCACCCAACTCCGCCCCTAAACCTAACTATCTTTGGGGGATGAGCAAATCGTACTAAATTGTATGAATGAGAGCGTACGAATTCATATGAATTAGCCACTATATCAAAAAGCTACAAATTGCCGTGAGATCGTGCTGCATACAACATGCAACAATCTATTTAGTTTCAATTTATTTTAGTATCCATGTAAAATTGATTTCGATAATGCTTACACAGCCCTAATAATGTGTGAATATTATGTTTTTGGCCAATGACAGAATAGAAGTAAAGACAACTAACCTATATTCAAATTTATAGATATTTGTTAAAACTAATTTCTGCGACTTTTTCAAAACTTTGTGGGTTTTTCTGTTTTTCCAAAACTTTTTCAGGCCATGTCAAAATTTCATGACATTTCCAGCTTTCAATGACTGTGCACTGCAAAAATAGCAGAGTTATTTCAACTATATCAGAGTTAAAACTAACTCCAAATGAATGAACATTCATTCATTCATTTTCTTTTCATGCTTAGTCCCTTTATTAATCCGGGGTCGCCACAGCGGAATGAACCGCCAACTTATCCCGCACGTTTTTGCGCAGCGGATGCCCTTCCAGCTGCAACCCATCTCTGGGAAACATCCACACACACTCATTCACACTCATACATGAGTGAACATATTGTTCCAATATTTAATTAAATTAAGACCGAGTTAAATTAACACTCTTAAGAGAGTTACTTGTATGACACTATAAATGAGTTATATTTACACTATCCAATTAAAAAATAACTCTGGTTTACACTACTGGGAGTTGATTATTCTCTGACTCTAGTGTAAAAAAAAAAAATTCAAGAATTTAATCAATCAATCAATCAACTTTTATTTATATAGCATCTTACTACGGGCTGCATAGTGGCGCAGTGGGTTGCACGTTTGCCTCACAGCAAGAAGGTCGCTAGTTGTGGAGTTTGCATGTTTTCCCCGTGTTGGCATGGATTTCCTCCGGGTGCTCCGGTTTCCCCCATACCCCAAATACATGTGGTATAGGTGAATTGAGTAGGCTAAATTGTCCGTAGTGTATGTGTGTGATGTATGTGTATGGATGTTTCCCAGTGATGGGTTGCAGCTGGAAGGGCATCCGCTGCGTAAAAACATAAGCTGGATAAGTTGGCGGTTCATTCCGCTGTGGCAACCCAGATTAATAAAGGGACTAAGCCGAAAAGAAAATGAGTGAATGAGCACCTTACTACAACTAAGGTTGACCAAAGTGCTTTACATAAGTAAAAGTACTTTATACAACACAACAAAACAAGGAGACAATGCAAAACAATACAAAAAATATCAATAAAATACACCAAACTCTAAAACATAACAAAGTGTCAGTGCTATGGATTAAAAGCCCACTTAAACAAGTGGGTCTTTATCTCTTAACAAGTTAAAGACCCAAGTTAAAATTTAAACAAGAGGGAATTTAACTCTAGTTTACCTAGTAAACATTATAATACTCATGACTGATACTAAAATAACTTACATAATTCTCTAAGAATGATAGAAAAAAATATCACAATTACAACTATGTTATTAATCATTTATATTACTTGACAGCCAGCACTACAAATTTACACTTTTTACAAATTAACACTTTTAACACTTTAAACGATTTTTTAAATGGTATGACTGTTATGTTCCATTAGGATATTTGGTCAAATGAATTCTCGGATATTGGAAATAACACCATCAAGTGTTGGTTACCTGTAACTCCATGATTTTACAGTGGATCAATTGAGCTCGTGTTAATTTATCAAAATCTAACTCTACAATGTCAACACTTTACTCTGAAATGCTTTAACACTGAGAATTTAACGCTGATGAATTTGCTGTTTATGAACCCTGTATTGTCTAAAACTATTTCAAAAATCTTCCATACTCTATTTGAGTTGCATGATTGACTTTGACAGAGTTTCCTGACTCAGTCGTGTCATTTTGAAGAGGCAAAGTGAATGAGACAAACTTAATTTTGATTTCGAGAGTAACTGTAAATGACACTTTTTACAAATTAACACTTTTTAAGACTTTAAACGATTTTAAAAATGGCATGAGTGTTGGTAACCTGTAACTCCTTGATTTTACACTGGATCAAAAGAGCTTCGAACTCTGATTGTGTTCATTTATCAAAATCTAACTTTACAATGTCAACACTTTACTCTGAAATGCTTTAACACTGAGAGTTTAACACTGATGAATTTGCTGTGACACTGTATTGTCTAAAACTATTTTAAAAATTTTCCATCCTCCACTTGAGTTGCATGATTGACTTTGACGAAGTGTTTCCTGACTAAATTGTGATTGTAAATTTTGATGGTGCAAAGTGAATGAGAGAAACTTAATTCTGATTTCGACAGTCACCCGCATCAAAAAACCCATAGCTTCTTATAAACCGCCACAGCCATAATGGTGTCTACACACAATCCAGCAACGTGATCGTATCAGGATTTTAATGACCCGGCCGACGCTTGGCTACGACTCGTTGATCCTCATCCCTCATTGATTCCACACTATGTTTTTTTATTCCTCCATACATTCATGTGTGAGATAAGTGTGAGGATGATAAGCTTAGAGACAGACGGTGATGAGGGAAACCCAGTGGCCCTTGTGCCACCGCTTCCTTCCTAGCAAAAAAAGCTGGACTTTGAAGACTAAACGTGCCATGCCTTTGAAAACCATCTCGCTATCTGTCTGTATTCTCCCTCATGCTTTCAGAAACCATTTAAGGATTGATATCAGCGTAATACCCAAACTGCGTCAAGTCTTATCTTGTTAGCTACACTGTAAAAAAAAACCCTAATTTTACAGAAAATATCTCTAAATTTTTTACAGTAATTTTTTGTCATTTTAAATTATATTCAAAACTTAGTAAAATGACAAACAATCTCTCTAAATTAACAGTTTGACTTTCATTTTAGGTACTTTATCATTAAAGACAAATTACTGACATTTTTGTTTTTTATACAGGGAAATTACACTAATATTTATACAGTATTTTTTCTGTTATTTTAAATTATATTCAAAAGTCCGTAAAAATTACAAACAATATCTGTAAATTAACAGCTTGACTGTTATTTTATGTATTATACAATTAATGACAAATTACAGCAATTTGTCTGTTTTATACAATTAAATTGCCGTATTATTTACACACTGTTTTTTCCTGTTTTTTTGAAGTACATTTAAAATTACGTAAAATTAAAGTAATAAATTGTAATTGTAAAAAAAAAAAAAAACGTAAAAAAAAGGTAAATGACTGGCAGCTACGGCTGCCAAACAAAAACCATAAAATTACGGTAAAATTTCTTTTGTTGAAGTAAAGTGCAAAAATAATAAATCTACAGATATTTTCATTAAAAGGTTTACAGAAAAACACTGTTATTTTACAGACTTCTCCTAGATTATTAGGATCAAATCCATTTAATAAAGTTACACAATAAGAGTTTTACAGAGAAACACTGTTATTTTACAGACTTTTCCTAGATTATTATGATCAAATCCATTTAATAAAGTTACACAATAAGAGTTTTACAGAGAAACACTGTTATTTTACAGACTTTTCCTAGATTATTATGATCAAATCCATTTAATAATGTTACACAATAAGAGTTTTACAGAGAAACACTGTTATTTTACAGACTTTTCCTAGATTATTACGATCAAATCCATTTAATAAAGTTACACAATAAGAGTTTTACAGAGAAACACTGTTATTTTACAGACTTTTCCTAGATTATTATTATCAAATCCATTTAATAAAGTTACACAATAAGAGTTTTACAGAGAAACACGGTTATTTTACAGACTTTTCATAGATTATTATGATCGAACACCATCAATAAAGTGACTGCACTAAAAGTTTAAGAGAAAACAATGTTATTTAAAAGAATTTTCCCTAAATCATTACGATTAAACACCTTTAATAAAATGCCAAGACATGCTCAAGATCGTAATTTAATAGTTTTATTTTGGATCAAAAAAGTCTGGAAAAAACAAGATACAAGATACAACTGGTTAAAATTCTCACAACTTTAAAATTAAAGTGGTTACATTTTATTGAATAGTATTTATGTAAAACATGTTGAGATTTAAGTTATATGGAATGACTCAGTTCCAAATCTTAAATGAAACTGTAATGTGAAGGGGACGCTGACAAAGGAGTGCAGATCCAAATGCAAGTTTATTACACAGAGATGGTCAGGCAAGCAACGGTCAACAGAGGAGCAAACAGATGTATGCAGGGAATCCAGAGTCATGGTCAAATAACAGGCAAATGGTCAGTCCCAGCAGCAACAACAACAACAACAACAACAACATAAACAATTAACAAGCAAAGCAAGGGAAACGCGTCATAATGTTCACAGTAACAGTATAACAAGCCTTAGCAATTAGTGCGTGCATCTGTGCTGCTTTTAAAGTCCATGTAATCAGTTCATAACGATCCTCCGACTGTGTGTGTTTGTGTGTGTGTGTGCAAATAGTGGGTGTGAAACATTGAAAATCAAGTAGCTGTATACGTTTTCAGTATATCTTAAGTTTATCATAATCCTATAGTCTGAGAATTTCATGAAACTGTTGTGCTGTTTACTGTAGTAGTATAAATGTTCCTGTCACAATCATCAGCAATTTAATCCTTGTAGATTGCTGGTAAACACGCAGATCGTCATAGAACTACAAATCCGCCATTATATGGACTACAGATCCAGTCAGGCAATGCTCACATGCACCTGTTCCAGATTCCACTGATTGCGCACACACACACAGTCGGAGGATCGTTATGAACTGATTACATGGACTTTAAAAGCAGCACAGACGCACGCACTAATTGCTAAGGCTTGTTATACTGTTACTGTGAACATTATGACGCGTTTCTCTTGCTTTGCTTGTTAATTGTTTATGTTGTTGTTGTTGTTGTTGCTGCTGGGACTGACCATTTGCCTGTTATTTGACCATGACTCTGGATTCCCTGCATACATCTGTTTGCTCCTCTGTTGACCGTTGCTTGCCTGACCATCTCTGTGTAATAAACTTGCATTTGGATCTGCACTCCTTTGTCAGCGTCCCCTTCACATTACAGTTTCATTTAAGATTTGGAACTGAGTCATTCCATATAACTTAAATCTCAACATGTTTTACATAAATACTATTCAATAAAATGTAACCACTTTAATTTTAAAGTTGTGAGAATTTTAACCAGTTGTATCTTGTATCTTGTTTTTTCCAGACTTTTTTGATCCAAAATAAAACTATTAAATTACGATCTTGAGCATGTCTTGGCATTTTATTAAAGGTGTTTAATCGTAATGATTTAGGGAAAATTCTTTTAAATAACATTGTTTTCTCTTAAACTTTCAGTGCAGTCACTTTATTGATGGTGTTCGATCATAATAATCTATGAAAAGTCTGTAAAATAACCGTGTTTCTCTGTAAAACTCTTATTGTGTAACTTTATTAAATGGATTTGATAATAATAATCTAGGAAAAGTCTGTAAAATAACAGTGTTTCTCTGTAAAACTTTTATTGTGTAACATTATTAAATGGATTTGATCATAATAATCTATGAAAAGTTTGTAAAATAATATTGTTTCTCTGTAAAACTCTTATTGTGTAACTTTATTAAATGGATTTGATCGTAATAATCTAGGAAAAGTCTGTAAAATAATAGTGTTTCTCTGTAAAACTCTTATTGTGTAACTTTATTAAATGGATTTGATCGTAATAATCTAGGAAAAGTCTGTAAAATAATAGTGTTTCTCTGTAAAACTCTTATTGTGTAACTTTATTAAATGGATTTGATAATAATAATCTAGGAAAAGTCTGTAAAATAACAGTGTTTCTCTGTAAAACTCTTATTGTGTAACTTTATTAAATGGATTTGATCGTAATAATCTAGGAGGAGTCTGTAAAATAACAGTGTTTCTCTGTAAAACTCTTATTTTGTAACTTTATTGAATGTATTTGATCATAATAATCTAGGAAAAGTCTGTAAAATAACAGTGTTTTTCTGTAAACATTTTAATGAAAATATCTGTAGATTTATTATTTTTGCACTTTATTTCAACAAAAGAACTTTTACCGTAATTTTATGGTTTTTGTTTGGCAGCCGTAGCTGCCAGTCATTTACCTTTTTTTTACGATTTTTTTTTTTACAGTGTATAACTGATAAGCGTGCAGTACTTTAGCAAGGGGATTTGTAAACTTGCAGTCTATTTCCTGTTATAATGTTACCTGTTTTAAATCTCAACTTTTCTAGAAACCAAATCTTGTCATAACTTTTGGGGCCAATGGCTTGGTGTCCGAAAATGCAACCTTTTTTCTAACAGGTTACAAAGTACAGATTTCGGAAATGAAGGCATTGTAGTTTATTGTGTGCTAGAAAAACATCATTTATTCAAATTGTGATATTATGCATAAGCATCAACATTTGTTGCTGTTAAATATAGGCACTATAAAATATTTTCGGTGGTTCATTCCACTGTGCCGACCTCTGAAATAGAGACTAAGCCGAAGGAAAATTAATGAATAAATAAAATATTCTCTACAAAAAAACAAATATCATTGAGAGCCGTGGGCCGAAGATAAATATACCAAACTATTTTACATTAAAGTTGCCATGGGTAATTTCCTAATTCATATTATTTTTCATAATATAAAAAAATTGAAAACCTTACTTTGAATCATATGAACTAATGCAGTTTAAGTTTTTAATTTTAACCTTTTGTAATAAAAACATAAACAATCATATTTATAACACATTGGAGTTCAATGCTGAATACACTAGTCAAGCAGAATCTGCCTTTGCCTTGATTCACTCACCAAAGTGATTTTTCTCTATTCATTTTTTCTCATTCATTTTCATACATTATCCTCTATTCGTCTTATGTAATTTTTTTAACTAAATTTGATAAATTTACACCATAGAGATTAAAACAATTAATTTCAGATAGTTTTATGTAGCTTAACAATAAAACAAACAAACAAAAAAGGTTTCATTAAATTTGAAATGACAATCTCTAAACCATTCTCAGATGAGATGGCGGGCCAAATCAAAGGTTACCATGGGCCAACTTTTGGCCCTAGTTTGGGCATCTCTGATGTAAAGTATAGTAGTTATAGCAGTTAAAAATAAAATAAAATGTGTTTAGTATTGTTTTATATATATATTGATAAACAGACAAATTTTAGAATAAATAATTTCCTGGCTCATATAAAATGGTTTAAAAACATTTATGATTTATATAGTAATAAAAAAAAATATATATATATAATAGTTTTATATTTTATATAACAAGTCATAAAAAATTTAACATATTTAAAATACAACAGATAGACTGCAGCTCTACACAAGACGTTTGGTCAGAGGACAAATGGTCATGCCCAACTGAGCCTGGTTTCTCTCTTGGTTTTTTTCTTTCACTTTCGTCAGTTGGTGAAGTTTTGTTCCTCTCCACTGTCACCACTGGCTTGCTTGGTTTGGGACTTGTGGAGCTGCACATAGATGGATTTGCTCTTCAGTGTTTAGATTTTTAGCAGTGAAAATTTAACCACACTGAACAGAACTAAACTGAACTTCAACTGGACTGACAGTTTCAATTTACTAGAACTTCTATGTTACTGTAAGTTACTTTGACACAATCTACATTGTAAAAGGGCTATAGAAATGAAGATGATTTGAATATAGACTACAATCATTATCAGAATCAATTTTTAAGCCACTTTAGATCTTGCAGTTGCATTATATTTGTATTGTATGGGACTAAAATGAATTGTGCACAAAAGCTTACTTCCGTCTACGACTATAGAATTGCAAGAGTTTCTTTGAACCCGTGTTCTCTCTCCGCAACATACTCTGAAATCATGAATAGGGTGTTTCACACATAAAACCCGTGTCTCACACATAATTTCCTTTAGGGCCCCGGGGCCCAGCTTAACTTGACCTTGCCAAAGCAAAGCTGACATCTGACACCATGAATGGTGTTAGTGAATTGAGACGGTTTTTGAGAGTAAAATAAACTATGTCACTGAACAAACAAACCTTATCCGCCCTCAAAGGGCATGGCCTTATGGGTATCCGATTGCACAGGAAAGCTGCACGTTCTCCCCGTTTTAAGCGCAAGTTGAAGGATAATCTAACCAGTGCTCAAAACATATCACCAATCACCCTTTACAGACACTATTGACATAAACATGTTTATATAAGATGATAAATAATGAAATATATGCACAGGAAAATCCAGTAACACTTTACAATAAGCTTGTATTAATGTATTTAATGTCACATTACCAACGTAGTTAGTTCATTCATTCATTGAGCGATTTATTGATTCATTGACGAAAATAAAACAGACATTTTGTGCGGCTTCAGTTAAAATGTTCTCTTTCACTTTTAGGGCTCTATTTTAATGATCTAGGCACTTAGTCTAAAGTGCAGGGTGCAAAAGCATTAAGGGCTTGTTCGAATCCACTTTTGTTATTTTAAGGGCAGAAAAATACGTTCTACACTCCAGCGCATGGTCTAACAGGGTTGTGCTTATTCTCTTAATGAGTTATGGGTGTGTTTTGAGCAAAACGTGCACTAAACCAATCAGAGTCTCATCTCCCATTGCCTTTAAGAGTCAGTTGCATCACGCCATGGCACATTTGCTATTTACATTTCGGATTTTGTAAGTGGAAAAAACGAATGCTTCGCTAGTGAGAAAACAGTAAAACAGACCATCTGTAGCGCAAGGATAAAGAACAAGTCTCCTCCATTCAGCCTCTTTACTTTCTCTTTACTTTACTTTTACTCTTTACTCCTTTACTTTCGTGGATAAGGAAACAGTGTTGTATGCACAGACATCCATTAGCCTACATATTTAATTTTGTTTGTTAAGCATAAAGATTTGTTTAAAAACTATTTGTAAATTCAGTTCTAATTTTCAGCAAACGAATAAATGAACAATAATAACGAAGTGTGGTCAAAAAACTGAGTTATATTCAAACACACGTCCTATTCTTATGCCCCTTATAGTGACGCATACGTCTCCAAAACCCAACAGGTGGACAAATCTAAAATTGCTTTTATTAAAACAAATTTAAATATGCATATAATAAATAATACTGTTAATAATAATAGCATTATACAAAAGCATTTTGTCATGAATAAACTGAAAAAAGCCCCCCAAGGTGAAGAAGGCATGGAGGTGGTGGTTTTTATATTTATGTAGAAAATAATTTTTGTAACATATTAATCCTTTATTTGTTTTCATATGTAAAGATATTTGTGTTTTGCTGTTCATCCTGTGTGTATTAAGCAATGTGTACGTGTTTTGGACCTGCATAGGCGCATAACTAACTCGCTCTGTGCTGGACTTTAGACCTGCTCTTAGATGGTGAGTACCACTGTCTATTTAAGTTCCTCAAAATAGCAATGCGACAAAATTTGCACCTTAACACACCTCTATTTTAGACCAGCACACCCATGAGTCCACAAATTTGCTATTTAAACAACGTGGCGCAAAACGTGAAAATTAGTGTTGAGCTGGTCTGAAAATAGCAACAAATCGCGTCAAACACATCTTGCGCCTTATTGCGCCAGGTGTATGATAGGGCCTTTTTTAGGTTAGTGCTTGTTTCTTTTATTTCCCACACTCAAAAAAAATTATTTTGCTGCTTGTTCAAACAACTTATTTTAAATGAGTCGAAAAAAACACAATTCTTGAATTTTCTTTGGGATAACTTGATTGTTTTACATCCTGTCCACTTAAATTTGTTAAGTTGACTTAATCGATTTGTGTTGGGACGACATGAATTGTGTGGAACCCAGCATTTTTGTAAGTTAAGTGCTTGTACAACAAAATGACTAATAAAATGTGCATTAAATGTGTAATTGCTGCTTTATCTATGCATTTTATAATAAAAATTATAGAAAAATTGGTATACCAAATCAGGCTACAAGAAAACTCACTTACAGCTCCCAATCTCTGATGGTTTTTGATGTATAATCAGTATTTGCTTCAAAAGTATTGTTGTTCATGAATAGTACATTAAATGCACACAAAAATTACACAAAAAAATGTTACACTTAAAATACATCAAATGCACATTAAACTTAAGTTAGTCAGTTAACATTAACAAGGCTTTTAATGATCGGTAACAATCAGCAATAACCATCACTCATTCAACCAGGCAAGTTAGAGCTTGTACAGAAAAATGTGGAGTTTATTAATGGCCTTTATAACATTGCGATGTTATTATTATCAGTGTCATCGTAGTGTAATTGTGACTGAGTAATATTTCAATTTCAGAGGCTCAATTAGAGCATCTGTTCAAAGGAGAAAATTTTTTTGGTGTGTTTTCATATTTCATGTTTTAAATCTATGAAATTTCAAGTCATAATAAGAGCAGTAATGCATTAGTAAAAATAAACTGAAATTACTAATACATAAAAAATTCATACATATAGGCACTTTAATGTCATCTGTTGTTGTTATTGTTCTTTTTGACCAAATTATAATTTTTTTTAATATTAAAAATATTACTAAAAAATATATTTAAAAAAGTTAAAAGTAATTGAACTGAAATGTTTTTAAAAATGTATTTAAAAGCGTAAATTTTTTCTTTATATTATATATATATATTTTTTTTTTGACCTTGCATACATTTTATAATACATTTTAGTACATGACGGTTGGAATTAAATAAGCTTTTGATTTCCAAATGTATTTTATTGAGATTCACAGTTTCATTATACTATATACTTTGCCTGAAAAAGATTATTCCTTAACCACATGGGCATGGCAACTAGCTAAAGTTGTTCATTCATTTTCCTTCGGTTTAGTGCCTTAATTATCAGGGGTCGCCAATGTGGAATGAACCACCAACTATTCCGGCATATGTTTTACACAGCAGATGCCCTTCCAGCCACAACCCAGTACTGAAAAACACAAACACACTCACATTCATACACACACTCATATACCACGGCCAATTTAGTTTATCCAATTCACCTCTAGCGCATGTCTTTGGACTTTGGGGGGGAAGCACACAGAGAAAGCCCACACAAACACGAGGAAAACATGCAAACTCCACACAGAAATGCCAACTGGTCCAGCCGGGACTCGAACCGGTGACTTTTTTTGCTGTGAGGTGACAGTGGTAACCACTGAGCCACTATGCCACCACTAGCTAAAATATACACTCTAAAAACGCTGGGTTATTGTAACCAAATTAGCCATGTTTACTGAAAAGAAGCCATTTGAACATGCATTTTGTGTGTAACAAGTTTTGTTACTACACTTGAAAACATGTTGCGGATTGTAACCCAACGTTGGGTCAAATATAGACAAACCCAACAATTGGTTAATTTTTGTTTCAATCCAATTTAAATGACACTTTTTAATCCAATTTTAACAATATTTAACCCAAAATTACAGTTACAACAACCTAGCATTTAGTAGAGTGTGATAACAAAAACTCTTTAATTTGGTTTTACAGCATGTTTACATGGCTACTTTTAAATGAGCATGGCTAATTGGACGCTAACCATTAACATTCATGGAATTCTGGGTATGCTGCAATATCATATGCCACATCCAAGTTGAAATCATACTCATAGTTGAAATCCTACTCATACTGTAAACCCCATGGTCATTACAGCTTCCAGTCTGCACAGATGATTAGCCTGGTAAGCTCTAAAAAAAAACGCCACACCTTTGCCTGTTTTATTCCCCGCTCTCAGCTCGTTAGCATCACTAAACAGTCACTTAACCTCACAGGGAACAGGAGAGTCGCCTCTTTACAAGCCAGACCCAAACAATCCCCCCATCCCGGTTCCTACTCGTTAACGGAGCCTCAGCATCAAATTAAATAAGAGGAAAAGTTAAAAGTCCCAAAGCAGCGGCACTGATGTGAAACAGCTCTCGTGTTCATGTGCAATACTAGCCTTTAGTGCTGAGGTTAATGTGGTGAACGCCTTCTGCCAATCCCAATATCCCTCTTTTTGGGTTGCCCACAATTGGGAAACCACTATTAACCCCCCTTGAACGTTTACTCTAATCATCTAAAGTGAGTGATTTTGGTTTGTTTCGACTGTACTGGTAGGTTCGGAATGATTTGTGGCCGACGTCTGACTTTGTCAAAGAGTTAAATGAAGTTGTAGCTACTAATAAAACTCTGACGTGGTGGCTGCGGGCCAGCTTTGCTTACAGCAAGAAACCGAATTTCTGCTCGTCCCCGATTGGGATGGATGTATGAAACTGGGTGGCCGTTTCTCTTGCCTGCCTAATTTGCAGCACTTGGGAGTACGCCAGTGCGAGAGATTTATTGGGAGCTTGTGTTATAATCTTCACCATATCCTTGAGCAGTTAAAGGACTTTGAGAGGAAACATTTCAGCAGCTGTGTAATGACATATAAAAATGTAAAGCATTCTTAAGACAGCTCACGCCAGATGGGATTGAAAAATGTAGGAAAAGTGACTACAAGGACATCACGGTGAATTAAATCCAGGCGCACTTCTGGGTGCCATCATTAAATCTTTTTAAGCGCTTATATCTTTTACACTATATTAAACACTTGCAGAGCTTAATACGGCTCATTCCCTATTATTTTTCTTCGCTAAATGTGTCTGGGCAACAAAAATACTTAAACCACATATCACACACAAGTGTGAACGCATCGGTCTTACTTTAGATGGCACTACAATAAGTTAACTTGCATTTGAATGAACGCAAACCAATTTTTCTCTCTTGAAAATAATGATCTGATCTGATTATTATTAGGAATATTCTGGAAACTACTTACAAACTCTAAACTCTTAGTCTAATTCATGTGTTGGTTATGTACTGACTAGATAAAGTTGGACAAAGGTTAAAAGGTAATGTTTTATGGAACAATGACCTAATTTTGTCAGATTATAACTAAAAAAAGCCACAACCAGTTGATTCAAGAAGGCAAAAGTACCATTCATATTTTTTGATTGCATGTTGTTTTGACCCAAATTTGGGTATATATATGGACAAACCCAACTATTTAGGTTCAATTTACATTTCAAGAGTTCACACTTAGCTGATGACTGATTATAAAGCTTGTTTGGCATGCTGTCCCAGGAGAGAGCCCTAAGCTCATAAGATCCTTGAGCCCGGGGCTCTCTTCCGTTTGCAAGGCGAAAGGAGAGTTTAAGCTCAGGTAGATCTCGAGAACTCCCCTACTGTAGTAGCTAATGAAGAGATAGGGATTGCTCTTAACAGATAACTACTTACTAGGAGCATGTCTATGGTGCTGATTTGGATTATGTTTTTGGACAGTGGGAGGAAACCGGGGGAAACCCACGTGAGCACGGGGAGAATGTGTAAACTCTGCACAGAGATGTCGGCTGGCTTGGTAAGGACTAGAACCAGTGACATTCTTGCTGTGAGGCAACAGTGCTAACCACTGGGCCACCCATCTAGGAAAGGAGGAAGACTAGGGGTGGAAGGAGGGATTCTTTAAAACAAAGATGGCTGTTATATGGAACTTAGAGTATTTATAGTGGCTTAGGAATGTCTGATTGGTGAATCATGAATTGAATAATGTGGGACTGGCTGCAAGCAATCATAATCACGTGATCCTCTCGAAATTAGTTTATAAATAAACTTCGCTTAAAAACTTAACCCAGCCATTGGCTTTGTCCATATTTATTTGGGTTGGAACATTGGAAGAATGACCAATTTTGTCAGATCATAACTGGAAAAAAAAAACAACCAGTTGGTTCAAGAAGGCAAAAGTACCATTCATATGTTTTGACTGAATGTTGTTTTGACCCAAATTTAGGTATATATGGACAAACAAAATTATGTAGGTTAAATTTTCATTTAAAAACTTAACCCAGCCATTGGCTTTGTGAATATTTATTTGGGTTGAAACAATTGAGCATATGGTAATGTGCATCATATGCTAAATTAGCAATAAGAAAATGCTAATTAAACAATATTACTGTTAACTGTAATATAAGATGTTAATAGGTTATTTTATGTACAAGGACATCACAGTAAATTAAATCCAGGCACACTTCTGGGTGCCATCATTACATCTTTTTAAAGAATTTCAGCACTTGAAATATTGTGGAAACTACTTACAAACTCTAAACTCTTAGTCTAATTCATGTGTTGGTTATGTACTGACTAGATACAGATGTACAAAGGTTAACATAAGTAATGCTGTATGGAAGAATGACCAGTTTTGTCAGATTATAATTGAAAACAAAAACAAATGGTTTAAGAAGGAAAAGTAGCATTCATATTTTTTGAGTTCATGTTGTTTCGACCCAAATTTGGGTATATATGGACAAACCCAAATATTTAGGTTAAAATTTTATTTAAAAACTTAACCCAGCCATTGGCTTTGTCCATATTTATATGGGTTGGAACAACTGAGCATATAGTGATATGCATCACATTCTAAATTAGCAATAAGAAAATGCTAATCAACCAATATCACTGTTAACTGTACAAATATAAGATGTTAATAGGTTATTAAATGTGAAAAAGCTATTGATTTCTAATATAAGAGGGCACTAGAACTACAATTTTAAAGCTACAACTGAAATACACTTGCATCCACATGACCTTTAACATCGGGTAATTTCTTTTTGCCATCTTTAAACTGTTATTTATGCAAATAATGCATATTTTGTGGCAAATTCAGAATGTTACTATCAGCAAAAAATAGCCATGAAGGTAGTTTCCCACATAACAGACACAATCACAAATTTAAATCATCTACACACAACTACACATTTCCTTGTTCAATTAATATCCGTTATGCAGCATAACATCCACTACAAAAACTACTATGCAGGATACAGTTAGCTTAAACCAGATTGTACTGGTTTTCTATAGGGCCAAAGACTCTAAAACCAAGCTAGTTTAGTGGGCAAACACCTTAAAACCTCTTAAAACCTGCAGGACAAAGTGGGCTTTTTTTTTACAAAGTTATAATTCATAAATATAATTAAATCTCCCAACCAATACTTTCAGATTACAAGATCCGCCCCAGGGATACAGAAAGTTGAGATCGGTCCACAATATCTGCAACATCTGCAACTGGAAACTTCCAAATGAGACAACAGCCGCTCTGTTAGCAATCTAGAAAGTTGTTAGCAATCTACATTTGGATAAGCAGCTAAATGTAGCATGACATTTAACTAATATTGGACTGTAGTGGTTTCCACATGTATGGCAGCGGTCTGATCATCCAGACCACCTGCGTTTATGGAGATGGTACAGTTGAGAGCAATTGTTTAGATGAGGCTCTGGCAGGGAACTCAGAGATATTTCCAATCCAAGAGGAAGTGAGAGAGAGAAAAATCCCATCACATCCCCTTTTTACACCGAATCTTCCAATAACCTGCATCTGCTCTTAATTAAAAACAGCTAATATGAGGGGAAACACCCAAAAGCAACTCAAAAGCAGAGAGGACTTTAATCTGAGTGATCAGTGTGGCATTTATACCTGAAATCTTGAACTTGGCATGAATCCAAGATTTGCTTTGTGATTAAAGAATAGTATTCAACAGTATTCAATAATAATACTTTGCTGAAGTAATGCAAAATTTTTGAGCCTTTTACATGCTTTTTTTATAGTAGATGAGCAACGTATATGCCATGCCGCTTGACAGAGTAAAAGTATAAACTTATAGAGATGTAATCTAGGTAAATCAATGATTTGTCAAACCATTAAGCCTTTGATGGCCGGGTAACAATTAAAAAAAAAAATGATGTAACCATATTAAACTGGATTTGTATATGGCCAAATACTAAATACTCTATAGCCAAGCTAGTTTGGTTGGTCAAACACCTTAAAACCGGCACAACAAATTGGGCTGGGTATTTTTGAAAAAAATAAAATATATATATATATATATATATATTCAGATTTCAAGATCTGCTCCAGGTCATTCATTTTCCTTCGGCTAGTCGCTTTACTCAGGGGTCGCCACAGTGGAATGAACCACCAACTTTTTTACACAGCGGACACCCTTCCAGCTGCAACCCAGTACTGGGAAACACACTATGGCCAAATAACTTTATTCAATTCACCTGTACCGCATGTCTTTGGACTGTACCGCAACACGAGGAGAACATACGAACTCCACACAGCCCCAGCCGGGACTCAAACCAGCGACCTTCTTGCTGTAAGGCGACAGTGCTAACCACGGAGCCACCTTGTCGCCCTCTGCCCCAGGTAAGAAATTATTATTTAATGTCTGATTTAAAAAGGAATTAATTAATTAGAAAAGTTTAAACAAAGTTTTTTAATCAATAAAAAAAATCCATGAGGATGTAACCATAGCAACAGATTTACACCTTTCTGTTTATCAAATCGACATTAACTAATTACCTCGACATATTTAGCAACTTAAAATACTTTATTTTTAACTTAGTAGGAAAGTTTAAGAAGGAAAACACTTGTTTGAACTGAGATGTGGCTGCGACTTGAAGAACTTTCGCAGGACGTAAGCTAAATTAGCAATTTACACAAAACAACACACGGTTCATTAAGCAGCTAGGTTGTAATGCCAGAAGGCTTGACTGATGAATTAACGAATAATGTGTTCATAGTATGGTAACAGTATGAATAGTAACCCAATAATAGTTGGGTTTACCTGAGCGGGGATGTTGCTCTTCTTCGGGATGCCGCTGTATGAAGCGCCGGAGCGGTTAGCGGCGGCGGGCTGCTGCTCCAGAGATTTGATGGAGTTCACCTGGGCTTCGCTCTCGATCCCCTGAGTTTCTCCCATCCGCACAAACGCGACGATCAGCGGCAACATCCAACAGCACCGACTCCGCGTAACGGTGAGCATCCTCTCAGTCTGTTTCTTACTCTGAACAAGAACGTGCTGGTTTCTTGACGAAATCTTTGCCAAACCACTGTGCTTTGACCACTGAACTTCGGATTAAAAGAAGCTTAAACTCCTCTCAACAGTGTCCATCAAACATCAAATATCGGTGTGGGAAAAAATCGTTATACCTGTTGCAGAGGAGGTTTGGAATGCAATACTATAAAAATACACAAAAATGTGGAGAAATTTATAAGGCGTCAGGATGCTGCACAGGGAGAGAGAAAAAAAATCAAAGAGCAGCAGAGAGGAGGGTTCGTGCCCGTGTGCGTGTTTGTGAAGCTGGCGTTGCATGATGTGGGATACCTTCTTTTTATAGGATGTCTGTGTTTAGATCCGCCCCCGTCCTACTGACTCACTTCAGGGATGGAGTTTTCATTTGGAATTATGGCTTTTTCATTCAATCAGATTGAGTAATTACATTAGGTAGGCTAATCAGTAGGACCTACTTTTTAAATACCCCTTTAAAATCCCTGCTGAAAAAGCCAGCATGTGCTGGTAAGGTATGTTTTGATGCTGGTTTGCTGGTCTTCCTGGTTTCAATGCTGGTTTTGCTGGTCTTGATGCTAGTCTTGCTGGTTTCAGTGCTGGTCTCAATGCTGGTCTTGCTGGTCCTGACAGCATTGAGATCATCAAGACCAGCATTGAGACCAGCACTGAAACCAGCAAGACTATAGCATCAAGACCAGCAAAACCAGCATTAAAACCAGCAAGACCAGCACTAAAACCAGCAAGACCAGCATCAAAACATACCTTATCAGTAGGCCCACATGGAATCTGCGCGCGCAGAATTCCAGATTTCCACAAATGTTTAGTCTATCATTGATTCTGTTTATTTACTTGTGTAAATGTGTGTAAATTTATATTTATTCAGTTTTTAAATTAATTACAGTACTGTTGATATGAAAATATTCATATGATTTATTAACAATACAGTTTGTAAAGTAATATTTTCTGTCTTTTAGTAGATATATTATATGAGAGACTTGCTTTGTTTACCAAATAAAGTGGATCTAATTGGATTAGCATTGTAAACATTAAATAAAATTTAAAAAGGTATTACTTTTTATTTCATATATTAAGGTTTTAGTTAGGATACTCCCAAAATAATTCAGCAGGGTTTACGACATCCAATCAGCTCGCAGTAGAAAAAACAAGCCATGCCCACTGTTTACTCATTTAAAATTCCGTTTCTCTAGGAACTGCATCACAATATAAAAAAATAACAATCGCACTTTCCGGTTTATTGGGACTTTAAAGCTTTTCACGTTTTGGAGAACAAGCCCCAAACCCACTCATGCCAGCAAATATAAATAATAAATGAATAAATAAACACAGCTAATTCAATGATACATATACACACTCTTACAAATACTTAATCATACACCTGCATAAACCATTTATACATGCACATATTTGCAAGAGTCCACTCAATCTTCTGCATATATGCATACTTATTTATCGGAATAACAGGAAAAAAAAACAATAACAATAAAATTAAAAAGCAGAATATTCCAAATACCCAAGTACCTTTGGGTATCAATTACTAAATTCCCAAATACCCAATTAAGTTACATTTCTTTACACAATGCTACACTTCATGAAACCATTTAATTAGTAATTCATTCCAATTCAGTCCAAATTGGTGATCACATTTTGAAAAAAATCTATTCATCCCTACATATTATAAGACCACTTTTGGTCAATCTGTTTTCTCTGTTAGAGGAACCAAATTGTGGAATGATTTACCTATTAGCCTAAAATTAGAAAGTAATTTAAATGTTTTTAGTAGTGTACTAAAGAAGTGGTTAAAAACAAACAGCAGTGTTTACACAAATAGTTTACTGCTAGTTTGTTTGATCATGCCCCCTTTGTTTTTGCCTTATAGCAATTTAATGTAAAGAATTATAATGTTTATGATGTGTTTTAATGTTAATAATAGTGTATATGTATCTATTTTATTTTCATTTTATGTCAAGCCTCTCGTGGACAGGTGTTGAGAATTTGGAAGTCTGCTAAAAGACTTAAACAAATGTATTTGCTTGTCCAGTGTAATTGTGTTGGTCATGTCAAAATAAATGAATAAATAAAAAATACATCCATCTATCCATCCATCCATGCCTTGAGATGGAGATATAATATTCTGAGAAAACTAAACAGCAGAATGTCCAGCACAGTATTCTGAAAATGTACACTCAGAAATTAATGTATAAATCTGTCAATTGAGCCGTACCAAATAGTACAGCTTTTACATTTTTAGGTACTAACTAAGTACCCTAAGTACGGGGCGGCACGGTGGCTCAGTGGTTAGCACTGTGCACTCACAGCAAGAAGGTTGCTGGTTCGAGTCCTGGCTGGGCCAGTTGGCATTTCTGCGTGGAGTTTGCATGTTCTCCCTGTGTTCGTGTGGGTTTCCTCCGGATGCTCCGGTTTCCCCCACAGTCCAAAGATATCTGCTATAGGTGACTTGGGTGAACTAAAATTAGCCGTAGTGTATGAGTATGTGTGTGAATGAGTGTGTATGGGTGTTTCCCAGTACTGAAAACAAATGCTGGGATAGTTGGCGGTTCATTCCGCTGTGGCGACCCCTGATTAATAAGGGACTAAGCTGAAGGAAATGTACAAATTTGTACTTTTAGGTACCAATCAGTGGTGGAAAGAGTACTGAAAAATCAATTTAAGTAAATGTACCATTACTTGCCTAAAAATGTAGTGCAAGTAGAGTAAAAGTATCTGCTGTAAATATTACTCAAAGTATGAGTAAAAAGTAGACCTTTCAAAAGTACTCAAGAGTAGTGAGTAGTGAGTATTACGCTGTTAAAAGCTGAAGCATTTACATGTAATTTGTGGATGTGTAAACGTAAAATTCTGTAGTGCATTTAGTTATTGTCCAGCAGCCACACAATGTCATAAGGCGTTAATATTAGGTTAGATTTAGGTCGTGACGTCAAGCGACCAAAATTCAATGTCTAGCCAGCGTCTAAGGACAATGTTATTTTGATGTCCAATAACAACGTCAAATGACGTTAATAATTGGTTGATTTTAGGTTGTGTTGGAAAGTGACCAAAATCCAACGTCGAGCCAACATCTTAAACCAACGTCATATTTGTCAGATATTGCAACCAAAATCCAACGTCTGATAGATGTCATAGTGGTAACGTTCACACAATGTTAAGCTGTACCATCTTTAGACGTTGATATTTGGTTGTTTTTAGGTTGGACGTTGGGCATTGACGTCAACCCGATTTTCATTTCCAAACAAAATGCAACGTCCCCTTGACGTTAGGGTTCAACGTCAATCTGTCGTCATGTTGACGTCTTGTGCCTGCTGGGTGTTAAAGGCCATTTCGGTCATCATACAGTAAACATCCGTCATCTTTTCATCAGTGACATGCATCTAAACAGTCTCTGGGTCAATGTGTGTAAAGATTTTGAACATCTTCTTAGACACTTTTAATGCTTCCAAACAATTTGCTGTAATTACCCATGTCTTGAGGTAGTTCATTATGATGCGATTTACCTTCTATGTGATTTGATTGGACAGGAATTACAAGACTGATTTTTCCCATAGACAAGGAAAAATAAAGACTGCAGGTATGGATACAGCACTAAACATTTACTCAAGGGAAAGTAAAAGTACACATTTTTAAAACTACTTAGTAAATAACAATTTCTGAGAAAACTACTCAATTACAGTCATTTGCAATTTGTTACTTTACATCACTGGTACCAATATAACCCATTTTGGGTACAAACCCATATCTTTTGAAAAGGTGCAGCTCAGGTGACAGCTCTTGTAGATTTATTTCAATAAAAAAGTTTGACTCTCGTTGACATTTCTATGGTTTTAATACCAAACAAACTGCAAATATACTGTAATTATCAGAATAAGCCCTCGCTTAAACTCACAGCCAGTGAGAAGATGGAATCTGTGAGTTTCTCAGCTGTTTAAAGCCAGGATTTTCAAGAACACTTGTCTGCGAAGGAGGAGAGACATACTATTTCTTAAAGTAAAAAAAAAAAAGGCATGAATCAACATAAATGACATGCAAACTGCACTTTAGATATGTATGCTCCATGAATCAGCTGATCTTTGAGGTATAAATTAAATACAAGAGCCGCCACAATAAATCAGATTTGTGAGAAGGAGCATGGAAGTCAGTGAACTGTAATATAGTAATGCCGTAATGCAGTCACGCTTTATGATGATGAAATCATAGGGATGGTGTTTTTGGCAGCCGACATATATAAAGCTGAAAACAAAACCTCACTGGTAAAAATGTAAGCTGAGTGGAAAATACGCGACATGAAAGTCAGGAACAGGTTCAAGGGAGAATAAGCAGTGGAAAAATAAATAAATGATCCAATGAGGTTAACGCAAAATACTCTGGGTGGCGTTCTGAAATTCTGTCATCGCTGCAGTGTTAATAAGCCAGCAGGGTTTTGTTTGCTACCATGTAATATTTGGCTAGAATGGATGACATTACAGCTTTATCGTATGACAAATTCATCATCATTATTATTTAAATTTGGTGGCTCAGAAGTCCACATTTCAAATGTCAAGTACCAAATAGCTCAGCTTTGTAATAATATCCCATATCAATATGAATCACGACTGGATCGATTCCAGTAGAAATAATGCCGCGAGAGGGATATTAAAGACACATCATTCATCTGTTGTGTCAATGAAGCTTGTCTTATCTCCTCACTCTGATCACATGTCCGAGTCCACTATGTCCTTTGCGTCAATACTGTGGTCGCGGTTGCTTATTTTATTCGTCATTTTACACACAACAGAAACACACTGTAGGTCAATATTTGCATAATACAAATACCCTATTGAAATTTTCAATTCGCTGATGATCTTTGGAGCATCCAAAATAAGCACAAACAAAAGCTAAATTCAAAACAACATTACACCATGCTGTTGCTGTTATTTATGAGTGTGCATGCTTGGTTGCTCATGATTCTGCATTCTCATTCTGTGTGTGTGTCCCTGAACCACAAAACCAGTTTTATGTTGCATAGGCTTATTTTTAGAAATAGCCAAAAATACATTGTATGAGGCAAAGAATTAATTTTATATGCCAAAAATCATCAAAATATGAACCCTTATGTACTGTTGGGGATGTTTTCATCCACTCTGGGGTGATTTTGAGTCTTAATTTGGCCATAACTTTTTCTGTGTTTCAGCTAGCAGAATGATTTTTGATGACGACTCTTATTTTGACACATATTTTGAGAAAATGCTTTTAATTATTAAAAAAACTCAACGATACACTCTGGGCAAATTTACTACCCTTTTGTTATGTTTGGGATGAAAACATCCACTGAATTAAACTGCTGTAAAAATGCATCAGATAAATATTTTTTTCAAAATGTTTTTTTGCATAAATCTGTTAATCAACCTCAGTCCTGATCAAAACTACTAAAATGCTTAGAAAATTACAGGATTTTACCTCTTTAATCGCCAAATTCATAAATGATGTCACTGATTTGGTGAAAAAACACACACAAAATGACTTATTTTCAATATAAAAGAATTGTGGACTGGATTTATTTATTTATTTTTTACCTTTTATCAAAGTCTTGGACATGTGATATAATTATAATTCCATTATAATCACATTTTTTTTATTACAAAAACCATGACAGCATATAATCATGCATTTTTGAATGTTGGTGGTTTTCCCTGTTGGGAGGAGGTCAAATTTGTACTTTTTACTGTTGATCATTAGTTGGCACCATTAACCCTTTAGATCTTTAGGTCAGTGCAAAAAAAAAAAGCTTAGTTTCTGAATTTTATATGGAGTATAACAGTGAAATAAAGTGTGTGTATGTGTGTCTGTGAGTGTGAGAGTGACTTTTGCGCACTTACCTTGATGTGTCTGAGAAAATCAAAATATACATCTCAGCTCTCAAAACTATGGAGTAAACAAAAACAAGAACTGAGTATTTATGCATCATCAAATGTGTTTATAATGGAAGTCAATGGGGTAAAAACAGCCACCAACAGTAAATTAGGGAGAAAAAATGAAAATCTAACAATACATCAAAGCCAATGTTGTTACTAATCGTTCACATGTCCAAGACTGTGATAAAAGGTTAAAAAAATCCAGTCCACAATTACTTTTTATATTGAAAATATGTAATTTTGTGTGTGTTTTTCCACCAAATCAGTGACATCATTTGTGAACTTGGCAATTAAAGAGTTATAATCCTGTAATTTAACAGATTTATGCAAAAACAAATTGAAAAAAAAAAAAAATTATCTGATGCATTTTTACAGTAGTTTAATTCAGTACTTCTAACTAATTCAGTGAACATAACTAAACAAATTTGAACAATGCACAAGGGTTAAGTAACATCATGTCCTATTAAGATATTTAGTAAATCTCCCGGTGTAAATATATTAAAACTTAATTTTTGATTAGTAATCTGCATAGCTAAGAAGTTAATTTGGACAACTTTAAAGGCGATAGTTCAATATTTTGAACATGTTTTGCACCATCAGATGCAAGTTTTTTTTAATAGATTTTCTAATCTTTACATAAAAAAGCTTATTTATTTAGCTTTCAGATTATGTGTAAATCAATTTTAAAAAACAATTGACAATTATTTTTGAAACATTATCATTATTTTAACCCAAAATTAAAATTAGTGACACACGGCCATCTCTCTTTAATATAAGATTAAAGGAGAAATCCTTGCACTCCATGTAATGGCATTAAAAAGTGGCTAGCATTAAAGTAATAGTTCACCCAACAACAACAAAAAAAAATGTGCTGTTACTTCACTTCCGAAGACGCTGTCTACATTTTTGCAAATCTGAAATATGTTATTTCGAGAATGTTTTGTTGTACATTTCAGATACACATTCTTCATGTAAACGTTCAAGAGAGGGCGGTGCTTTTTGTCAAAGTTTCATTCAAGGAAAGTATGTTCACTCGTCTGACATATTTGCTACACCCTAGAGCAGTACATCCAAGACCACAGTCCCATCTAAATGAATGGGGGGAAACCTGAAATCTCGAAATTTGCTTGCTGAACTCTATATAAAATTACATATTTTGGTCACATTTTATATTACGTGGCCTTAACTACATGTACGTACATTCAAAAAATAAATCCAAAGTACTTATTGTGTTCATAATGTAATGCAGAACACTTCTTGTGCTATTGAGGGTAGGGTTAGGGACAGGTTTGGTGGTATGGGTAGGTTTAAGGGTGGGTTAAGGTGTAAGGGATGGTAAACAGTCAAATTCAAAAATGAATTACAATGTAATTACATGCATGTACTTAATCAAGCATAAGTAAAATGTAAAAAAACATGTATTTACACAATATGTACATTGTAATAAATGATTAATTTCAGTGTAAGTAAATATTAGTAAGGCCACCTAATATAAAGTGGATCTATATTTTAGATCAACAATAAAATCTGAACTTACCTTCCCCATTATTGATGTTGATTAAGCCTTAATTATGTTTAAAACAGCTCCAACTACAACACCGATCTCCTTTATGGCTGTTTCTATGATAATCAGAGAACGTGGTTAGAAATACTGGAAGAACAGAAACAAAATCTGAGCAAACATTGGAGGAAAACGCTGGAAAGACAAGATATGTGACGGGATGTGCTGTGATGTCTTTTCTACTGTCAAAATCAACACAGGCACACAGTATTCGCCAAGCGACAAGGCTGTAAAGACCACACCCCCAGAAAACCACGTGGCTATAAAGACTGACAATTGGCTATTTCGGCTGGAAGGCGGGACTGTGTATGTGCCCATTTTTGAGAACCAAGAAATATGTGCTTGTACTGTAGGTACATATGGTTGAATTTTTAGTGTTAAACGAACAATACCGGACGGTACTTACTTTCGTATGGATGGCTTTTCCAGCATCACTGGTTTGTTTGGTAGCTCACCACAAATAGTGTCAGACTTGAGACACAGAGTGGATATTTCTTGATTCTCAAAAATGTATCCCTAGGCACATAATTCCAATAATCCTGGGTTGTCTTCTCTGTGGCGGCCATGCTGAGCATTGTAATGTAATGTGTATTTATATAGCGCATTTATTGTGTATGGCCATACACCCAAAGCATCTCAAAATCATGAAGTGGGGGGTTTCTAGTGTGCAGCATCCACTTGGATGATGCGACGGCAGCCACAGGACCATGGTGCCAGTGTGCTCACCACATACTAGCTTTTTGTGTGGTGGAGAGACAGTGATAGAGCCAATTTAGTGGATGGGGATGATTGGGAGGCGATCGGTAAGGGCCGATGGAGGGAATTTGGCCAGGACACCGGGGTTTTACCCCTGCTCATTATGAGGAGTGCCATGGGATTTTTAATGACCACAGAGAGTCAGGACCTCAGTTTAACATCTCATCCGAAAGACAGCGCTCACTGACAGTATAGTGTCCCCTTCACTATACTGGGGCATTAGGACTCACAAAGACTGCATGTTGTGCGCCCCCTGCTGGCCTCACTAACACCACTTCTAACAGCAACCTAGTTTTCCCATGTGGTCTCCCATCCAGTTACTGACCAGGCTCAGCCCTGCTTAGCATCAGTGAGTAACCGGTTTTGGGCTGCAGGGTGATATGGCTGTGGCATTGCACCTTTCCCCAATCATACTAATGCCAGTGAACCGTCTTTGTATATCTAAAGTGTTTGCTGTTGTACAGATCACCTGATGTCAACCAATAGTGTTTTCACAAGCAATTCTAAAAGAAAAGTGAACTGTGACCACATAGTTTTACCTTGATTTTACATTGCTTTTATCTCTGTTGTGGAACCGTGCCTCACCAGACTCGAACCTGAGAATCCAAATACAATACAGTACAAAGTGAGTTACCAAGCAAACTGACCACACCAGAAAAGTAGATAGGTGGGGCAAACATATTCAATTACAAATTACATAAGTTTACATTTAGCAGACGATTTTGTACAAAGCAACTTACAATTGAGGAGGCATTCAGAAATTCAACAGGAAGTAGCAATACACACCAGAAGTGCTAACTATACAAAGAAGCTGTTAGTGCTCAGAGAATCAGGTGCTAGAGTAATGGGGCACTTATTGAACTTATATAGAGAGAAGAGCATTTCTACAGGTGGTTTTTCAAGCCCACTCACCTGTGTGAGGCACACTTCATAAATGCACAATGTTTTTTAGTCAAAAATGTCTGATGGAAATGTGAAAAACTGGTTCAATTGTTGCCTAAAGTGTCAAAAAGATGAAAAAGTGTGTTTTCTACAGGTGGTTTGTCAAACCCACTCACCTGTGTGAGGCACACTCAGTTTGAGGTTGTTTACAGGAGTTCAACTGATTGCAGAAAATACATTATGGACATAGTTAAATTGTTTTGAGGTATTTATTTGGCATTGTGTGAAGAACTGCATGGATTTAATCTTTCGAAAATGGCACTGCAAATAGCATTAGTGCAACAAAATAAAAGGAACTAAAGTTGTTGGTGTCATGCTGCCCTGTAGAGTCCATCTAACAACACTTCATTTATCCACGTCTACTAAACATTCTAGAATCTTGAATCGTTTGAAAAGCTTGCTCTCAAACCATGTTGTTTCCCGCATGTATTTTTCAGCAAATGATCAAAAACAGGTGTGTGGTTTCTGGTTTTATTTCTGTAAATCAATTACCCATAAAATTCTGATAGAAGTCATGGCTTTCTAGATAAGCGAATACGCAAAGAAGCATTTTATCTTTTGCCAAAAGTAAAACAACAAGAAAAGCCGAGGCTGTGATTTGCATTCCATAAACAAATCTTTAAATGACTAAATAAGCGGCGGTGTATTAGTCACATATGAAAAAGTCAACGTTTTACTTTCTTTGAGAAACAACTTTGAGAGAAAGAAAAAAGAAAAAAATATATATATAATATAATAAATATATAAAAATGATGATAGTATATAAAATACTAAATAAAAATATATATTTTGTTATTGACTAAACAAATTAAGCTTTAATCATGATGAGACCAATAAAAATGCTTGTCCATGCTTTAGGAATAAGAAATAATAACTTGACTTCTAATTGATCATTTGGTATCAGAAGTGGCTTATGTGAAAGGCAAAGGCCTCTAGATTACGTTTATTTTACCAAAACAAAATATGATCATGCCTTGATTATTAATTATTTAATTAGGACAGAAAGGTCTGATTTTGCTTAGACAAAAGTCTTGTCACTTAACAGAAATAATGTACAGCATACTGTAGAATATAAAGTCATGGTGCAGTGGAAAAAGAATGAATATTCTGTCTGACTCCCATGAGCTTGGAGGACTGCATCCATACATCTCTGCAATGACTCGAATAACTTATTAATAAAGTCATCTGGAATGGCAAAGAAAGCGTTCTTGCAGGACTCCCAGAGTTCATCAAGATTCTTTGGATTCATCTTCAATGCCTCCTCCTTCATTTTACCCCAGACATGCTCAATAATGTTCATTTCTGGGGACTGGGCTGGCCAATCCTGGAGCACCTTGACCTTCTTTGCTTTTAGGAACTTTAATGTGGAGGCTGAAGTATGAGAAGGAGCGCTGTCCTGCTGAAGAATTTGCCCTCTCCTGTGGTTCGTTATGTAATGGGCAGCACAAATGTCTTGACACCTCAGGCTGTTGATGTTGCCATCCACTCTGTAGATCTCTCGCACACCCTCATACTGCATGTAACCCAAAACCATGATTTTACCTTCACCAATCTTGACTGATTCCTGTGAGAATATTGGGTCCATGCAGGTTCCAATAGGTCTTCTGCAGTATTTGTGATAATTGGGATGCAGCTCAACGGATGACTCATCAGGAAAAATCTACCTTCTGCCACTTTTCCAAATGATCAACTAAAAGTCAAGTTATTATTTGTTACTCTTACAACTGAGATCAACGACAAGACTTTTGTCAGGTAGTGTATAAGTTACATATGAAAAGGTCAGTTTTTTTTTTAACTTTTACAATTTTAAGATTTTAGATCAGTAGACAATTTAAAGTTGAGACTAGCCAAAAAAAGCTAAATTAAATAAATGATTTAAAAATAATAATAAAAATTGTAATAATAAACATATAATTATGATAACAATAATAAATATAGCTGCAAGCAGCCATTAGGGTCCAAGCACTTTACAGCCAGAATGAGCAAAGCAGTCCAGAGGCCAAAAAAACGGTGGCAGAGTTACAAATTTGATGTGTTGTCGTCAGTGTTAGGTGACAATGAAGAACCTAAAGTTGGGTGTCAATATATTTAAGCACTGCAGAGAGACAGCCTCAGATGCAGTTTGACATTATACCAGCACATTTGTCGATGCTGTAAACAAAAACCTGTTTACCTATTGACATGAATTTCACAACACTTAGTCATCATGGTCTGACGATGATCCGAGTTAAATTTGGTGATATTTCGGTATACGGTCTAACAAGAGTTTGCAAAAGAGTTTTTTTTTTAAAGAAAATCAATATGGCTGACAGGAAGTTTAGCCAAATATGGCATATTTGGTATCAATGTTCTCGGCGTGACCCAAGGAATAAGTTGAGATCATTGTTTATGACAATAAACATATGCAGACTAAAGTTATTAGCAAATTTAGGAATTATTATTGATGGTTAGTGAATGGTTTATAACTCGTGACCACTAGGTGGCGCTGTTACCAAATTTATGTGTTGGGGTCATTGTGAATTGCCAATGACAGACCTAAAGATCAGTGTCAATATGTTTAAGTATTGCAGAGTCGCAGCCTCAGATGCACATTGACATCTTGCTAACACATTTGTTGATGCCGTAAACGACAACCATTTCACTAATCGATATGATTTTGCATAACTTTTGGTCAGCATGGTCTGAAGATGATCAGAGTCAAATTTGGAGAAAATTGAATCAACAATCGAAAAGGAGTTCGCAAAAAAAACGTTTTTAAACAAAATCAAAATGGCGGACAGGAAGTTTGCCGTAATATGACATGTTTGGTATCAATGTTCTTGGCATGACTCAAGGAATAATCCGGTGTCAATTTTACCACATTAAACCTAAGCAATCCATATTTTTAACCATTTTGGAAGATTCATTATTGATGGTTAGTTAAGGGTTTATAATGCATGACCACTAGGTGGCACTGTTGCCAAATTAATGTGTGGTGGTTATTGTGAGGTGCCAATGACACACCTAAAGTTCAGCGTCAATATGTTCAAACATTGCAGAATTACAGCCTCAGACGATCTTTGACATTGTGTCAGCATATTTGTCGGTGGCGTAAACAAAAACCGTGTTGCGCATCAACATGAATTCCATAACTTTTTGCCAGCATGTTCTGAAGAACATCGGGGTCAAATTTGGTGAAAATCTGAAAAACGGTCTAGGAGGAGTTTGAAAAAATAGGTTTTCAACTAAAAACAAAATGGCAGAAAGGAAGTTGAGTTCATTTTGGCATATTTGGTATCAATGGTCTCGGCATGATCCAGGGAATATAACAAGACACATGTTATGTCAATAAGGAATGTTTAGAAAAAGTTATTAGCATTTTTCAAAAATTGCTTATAACTTTTGGCCACAAGGTGGCGCTGCTCCAGACATTTTTGAGTCCCTTCAGGGCATGATGTCGAAGGTGCATACCATGTTTTGTAATGAAATGTGATATGTTTGAGAAATATAGCATTTTTTGGCAAAAATCTAAATGGGCGACGCTCAAAATGGAGAGACATTATTTGACTCGGCATGCTCTGTCAGATGTGAAGAGACCAGTTTTATGAGTTTTGGACAAAGGGCTGAAAAGATATAAGCAAAAAAAGCTATTTTCTGTATCTCTGGACCACTAGGGGGCAGCGCTCCGAAACGCAGCAGATGACCTCAGACCATGGTTGTCATAACACACACCAAGTTTGGTGTGAATACGTCAATGCGTTATGGACATATCTCTTTAAGTTCATTTTTGCAAGCTCTACGTTAGATTTGTTCGCAAGTTAAACAAAAACGGTTGGTCGAATCAACTTGAATTCCATAACTTTTGGTCAGCATCGTCTGTAGATCATGTGGTTCATTTTGGTGAAAATCGAATAAACGGCCTGGGAAGAGTTCGATCAAACAGGTTTTGCAAAAAATTCAAAATAACTAAAAAATTTCCATGACGGAATTACGTCATATGAATCTTCTTGAGCCAAGGATTCAGAGGAAAAAATTTTTTTTTTCAAAGAATTTTGACTGTAGCCTATTCGGTTCAAAAGTTACAAGGATAAACATAAGTGAAACTTTGGACAAGTGGTGGCGCTAGAGAGATTGAGTTAAAGACTTCAGGTTTGCTGTGGTTAATGTTGACACTGCCCTCTATCATTGTGCCAAATTATACAACTTTCCCATGTACGGTTATATGGGCTGCCATTCAAATCCGGCGGAAGAAGGAGGAAGAAGAATAATAATAATAGGAACGCTAAAGGAAGCAATAGGTGGCTTCCCAGCGTTGCTGCTTGGCCCCTAATAATATACAAAATACTAAATTTAAAAAAGAAACATTTTGTTATCAAACATTAAGCTTTTCTCATGAGATTAACAAATCATAATAAATAATAAAAATATAGCGGGTAATATTAGTTGATTTCCTTTTCTTCTTATCTTTTGCGCTACTAATTGATTTGATCTATTTCCACTCAGACTTCTCAAACCTCCATCAGTCATGATCAGCAGTTTCAGATCGCTTGTTCCTCAAAAATTCCTAAATTCCAGGAAATTCTTGTTGTTGGAATGTTTCAATGGAATGGAGGCTGAGCATGAAGAAACCGGGTCATACCATCTGATAAGCGCTACAGTGTCGCCTTGTTTCCGGAAGATGGATTGGGTCATTTCTCTAGAAGTCACCGAATGGTCGAAGCATGAATGCAGCTTCTTGACTTCTTAATGACTCAGATTTTTTAATTGATAACAGTGACCTCTCTTTAGTGAAGCGTTAACCACATGAAGGAAAGCTGCTGTTAAATTACAGGCCTTAAAGGCATCGTCTCTGACTCAAATCCGAGCAGCCCGATCCAGTTAATACCACTTCGCCTCAGGCTTTGAAGATGCAATGAGACGCAAGTCACCTTTAAGTGCCAGATATTGGGAAATATTCAGTGAGTTATGCTAAAAGATCTAGAATGCATAAAGTGGGGATTTTCCACCAGTTTCACACAGATTGATTTCAGCGCTGCATATTTTAGTTCTGTATTGGACTTTGAGAAAATCCCTTGAAGAACTCTTTTTTTCATGTTTGCTGCCAATCGAAAGCTGATACACATACATAAATACACACATTAACACACACACACACACACACACACACACACACACACACACACACACACACACACACACACACACACACACACACACACACTTCTATATACTTGTGTACATATATATTCAATTGAAGTCAGAATTATTAGCCCCCCTTTAATTTATTTTTACTTTTTAAAAATACTTCCCAAATGATGTTTAACAGAGCAAGAAAATTTTCACAGTATGTCTGATAATATTTTTTCTCCCGGAGAAAGTCTTATTTGTTTTATTTCGGCTAGAATAAAAGCAGTTTTGAATTTTTTTAAAATCATTTTAAGGTCAAAATTATTAGCCCCTTTAAGCTATTTTTTTTTTTCAGATAGTCTACAGAACAAACCATCGTTATACAATAACTTGCCTAATTACCCTAACCTGCCTAGTTAACCCAATTAACCTAGTTAAGCCTTTAAATGACACTTTAAGCTGTATAGAAGTGTCTTGAAAAACATCTAGTCAAATATTATTTACTGTCATCATGGCAAAGATAAAATAAATCAGTTTCTAGAAATGAGTTATTAAAAATCTTATGTTTAGAAATGTGTTGAAGAAATCTGCTCTCCTTTAAAAAGAAATTGGGGGAAAAAATTAACAGGGCGGCTAATAATTAAGGGGGGCTAATAATTCTGACTTCAATATATATATATATATATATATATATATATATATATATATATATATATATATATATATATATATATATATATATATATATATAGCAACGCAGAGGTGCAGTAGGTAGTGCTGTTGCCTCACAGCAAGAAGGTCGCTGGTTCGAGCCTCCGCTGGGTCAGTTTGCATTTCTGTGTGAAGTTAGCATGTTCTTCCTGTGTTCGCGTGGGTTTCCTCCGGGTGCTCCGGTTTCCACCACAGTTCAAAGACATGTGCTACAGGTGAACTGGGCAAGCTAAATTGTCCGTAGTGTAGGAGTGTGTGTGGATGTTTCCCAGGGATGGGTTGCGGCTGGAAAGGCTTCAGCTGCATAAAAACGTGCTGGATAAGTTGGCGGTTCATTCCGCTGTGGCGACCCCGGATTAATAAAGGGAATAAGCTGAAAAGAAAATGAATGAATGAATATATATATATATATATATATATATATATATATATATATATATATATATATATATATATATATATATATATATATATATATATATATATATACAGTTGAAGAATTTTTTTTTCTTCTTATTATTTTTATTCTTATTATTATTAGCCCCCCAGTTTACAGAATATTGCATGGCTATCAGCCAATCAGATTCAAGAACCAGACAGAAATGTGTGTGTATATATATATATATATATATATATGTTTCAAAAAGAATTAAAGCAAAATTAATTCTGTCAGAATTTCATCAAAATACCTCGGAAAATAATTATATTTTGTAATTAGATGAAATTAAATGATATGTACATGTTTTCCGCCTCACCTGATTTATATAACCGCAAAAACAATGATAACCCAAGCATTGACAGAACGCTTGAATTCTATTACTTGCAAACTAAATTAGCATGCACAGAAATAAAGCAACGTTTACATTTCGGAGTCATTCATTGCCAGATTCTTGTGCAATCTGTCGGACAGTGCGATGGCTGCGTGGTGCGTCTTCTAGACTCAGTACCAGTGTCTTCGACAGTGGTGATATTTTCAACAGTACGGGCAGTGCATGCGTGGATGATCTCTCCCCGCCACACGACATACTGATCCAGTGCGATCAATTTTCCCCAACAAGTAATCCAATCCACCTTTAGTCCAGATTTAGTGGGAAATAACGAATGCAAAAGAAAACGTGAAGCACTGCAGCCTTTCAGTTCACGTAAACCTTTGATCAAACTCTTATCTTCATTCAAAACACCATTTTTATTTAAGCTACACACAGCTAAAAATAAATATGTCATCATTACGTCATGCGCTGTTATTCCTGTACGAAATTTAGTCGTTCTTATTCCTGTAGTACGATAAGCAGTCTTATTTTTGTATGATATATTATTGCTTGTTTTTTTTTTTGAGACATGGGGTGTGTGTAGGTATTTGTACAGGTTTTTACATATCTCCACATAAATGACCTTCACAGGAAGTGACGGTTATATGACTTTTAGCTTGGAGTCGGTTCATCAGTTTAGATTTACGACGAAATCCTCAAACCGATCTCATGATAAACTGTGATTTTACAAATATTCCACTAAATCATTCTAGTCAACCATAAAACAGCATAATGCTATCGTGTCGGTATGTTAATAGCATGCTGAAATGCACCAGAACACAACATACTTGAGCGCAATTACTGTTGTGTAATTATAGCAGTGTACATTGCTGATTGGGTTTGTCAGGAATAGGGTTTTAATTATAGACAGACAGACAGATCCTTAAATGTAGATCAGGCACACGGTCATGGTTATGTGTGCTCTGTTTTTCTACTAAAGCACTGCATGTGTTTTTGTGCATTTTACTTATATTAAGTAGTGATCAGCGGCCATCAGTTTTGGTCCAATCAAATTTGATTAAGTCTGATCCACATATATTTTTGCTTCCTCCATGCTGGTTTTAGGGAGGAATCTGTGGAATGCTTATAAACATGTCAAATGTGTTTAAAGCTTTCAGAATGATTTCAAATCCAGAAATCATTACATCCAGAATCCAGAAGCCCTTGTTTATAAAATAATCTTATTTTTCCTTTTGATTTAAGATTATTTTGCTTGTTTTAGGAAAAATTCATAGAAATTTTACATATTATTTCTGGGGGCGGCATGGTGACTCAGTGGTTAGCACTGTCGCCTCACAGCAAGAAGGTCGCTGGTTTTAGTCCCGGCTAGGCCAGTTGGCATTTCTGTGTAGACTTTGCATGTTCGGCGTGGGTTTCCTCCGGGTGCTCCGGTTTCCCCCACAGTCTAAGGCATGCGCTATAGGTGAATTGGATTAACTAAATTGCCCGTAGTGTATGAGTGTGAGTGTGAATGTAAGAGTGTATGGGTGTTTCCCAGTACTGGGTTGTTGCTGGAAGGGCATCCGCTGCATAAAACATATGTTGGAATAGTTGGCGGTTCATTCCACTGTGTCAACCTCTAAAATAGAGACTAAGTTGAAGGAAAATGAATGAGTCAATGAATATTATTTCTGAAAACAAGACAAAAATGTTATACTTGATTTAAACATTTGTAGATATTTGGATTAGAAACAAGACAAAAACAATAAGCAAAGCATTTTTTTGCAGTGAAATGGTTAAGAGTGTATTTAACGAATTAAAATGGCATGGGGTTTCTAGAAAGATCTGAAATTAAGGCATTCTGTATTCTCCATAAATATCATGTGATTATTCATTCATTCATTCATTTTCTTTTCAGCTTAGTCCCTTCACCAATCCGGGGTCACCACAGCAGAATGAACCGCCAACTTATCCAGCACATGTTTTACGCAGCGGATGCCCTTCCAGCTGCAACCCATCTCTGGGAAACATCCATACGCACTCATTCACACTCATACACTACGGACAATTTAGCCTGCCCAATTCACCTGTACCGCATGTCTTTGGACTGTGGGGGAAACCGGAGCACCTGGAGGAAACCCACGCGAACGCAGGGAGAACATGCAAACTCCACACAGAAATGCCAACTGACCAACCCAGGCTCATTCTGAAAACGTAGTCCCATGGACGTTTCTGGAGACCGCGAATTATGCAGCCCGAATTATGCATTTAATTTTTTAAGCGAACGCTATGGGGCGGTATGACGCTGTTCCTTTTGGTGCTTACCGGCTGATCGCTTACCTCCGTGTGGAGGCCTTTCCCGCCTCAACCAGTTTGTCCCGCTAGCTCGTCGTGTACGTCGGCGGACTTGAGATGCAGAGAGGAGTTGACCACGACGACGATGTCCGGGTTCGAGTCCGGGGAAGAGCGGTTCCAGAAATCAGGTAAGACAAAAACAGAATCCAAAAAAATTAAATGAACGAGTGAACAACAGGCTGAGAATGTGGTAAAATCCGAAAACGTGGTGAAAATCAGTCAAGGGTTTTTCTTTTTCTGGACTGCTTTCGTAAACAGTTGGTTGGGTTTAGGGAAGTATGTGGATGAGCGGGTCAATCAATAAAATTGGTTGGGATTAGGGAAGGTGGAGGTTGGGTCAGTCGGTTGGCCGGTCGCCAAGTCAATCATTCAGTCTTTCAGTCAGACACACAGACGGTAGGTCAACAGCGGCCTCTGGTGGGTTTACACTCGCGAGAGATGTTTGATATACAAAAAGGCGCACACAGCGACCTCTCGCGGATTCACGAAACCAAAAACTGAAAAAATACGTACCTCCCGGGAAACGGTCTCCAGAAACGCCCACGGGACTACGTTTTCAGAATGAGCCTGGGTTGCAACTGACCCAGCCAAGGCTCGAACTAGCGACCTTTTTGCTGTGAGGCAACAGCACTACCTACTGCACCACTGCGTCACCCTATCATGTGATTATTTTCACCTATTTCAAACGTTCTCCTATTCCATCGTTCTCACTTATAAAGTTCTGCAAATTTCACTATAAAGAACCTTTTGTGAAATGAAATGGTTCCATGGTTGTAAAAGGTTCTTCATGGAACCATCAATGCTTAAATGAAATTATGGTCACACTTTATTTTGACGGTCCGTTTGTTGAATTTAAGTTACATTGCAACTAATTATCATTAGATTATAAGTAGACTGTTAGGTTGGGGTTAGGGTTGGGGTTGGGGTTAGGGTTAGTGTAAGTTGACATGCAATTGCAAAGTTTCTTATAGTCAGTTAAATGTCTGTTGAAGGACTGTTAAATGTCAGTGTCAACAGATATTAAGCAGACAGTCTACTAATACTCAAATGGACCATCAAAATAAAGTGTTACCGAAATTATTTTAGATGTTAGTATCAGTAGTTTAAGATAAGCTGGTGCGCACCAAAACAGTGACAAAATTTGCGTTTAGAAGATATAAAATTGTTATAAACATGTAAAGCTTGCGATTTGCCACTTCCAGCTAAATCACAGGTGTCAAACTCAGTTCCTGGAGGGCTGCAGCTCTGCACAGTTTAGTTCAAACCCTAATTAAACACACCTGATCAAACTAATTAAGTCCTTCAGGCTTGTTTGAAACCTACAGGTAAATCTGCGGTCACACTGGACTTTTCTCCTCATAGACTTCCATTCATACGCAAGCGAATGCATCAGACTGGAAACGCAATGTCGTGCGTTAAGTGCGAAATTGCATCACTTGACTGCGTGAGACCAATCCAGGATCATAACACCTTTCCGGAAAGAAATGTAAAACGTGGAGCAATGGCTCGTTTTTTTAAATTTCTAATCATCTTGTTTAATCCCGCCCCTTTTCGCAGCGCCGTACGACAGAATTTTGCATGCTCAAACTCTAGTGTGACCGCAGCTTAAGTGTGTTGAAGCAGGGTTGCAAGTAAACTGTGCAGGGCTGCGGCCCTCCAGGAACTGAGTTTGACAACCCTAAATGGATCAATGGTTTTATTCACGTCACCTTATACTTTAGTTTTTCATCAAATATTGACCAATCAAATGCTCAGTATCTGACATGCCCCACCCCTTCAAGATGCCTCACATTTGATGCGCTTAAGCTTAACCATTCTCACTGGCAGAGCTGTGATCAAACAAAATGCTATTGGCTGTTCTTTTTTTAAAGAGGAGGAGCTACACTATGTCCCGCCCTCTCTTCATGTTTTGGTTGAGATTACATCAAACATCGAACAAAAATGCTAATTTCAAAGCATTTCCTGGGATCTTTAAGAGTGTTTTCAACAAATGAAAATGGCATAGGGTTTGTAGATATTTCTGAAAATAGGGCATTCTGAATTCTCCGTAAATATCATGTGATTCTTTTCACTTATTTCAAAACCTATTGTTTTTAGGCAGCAGGATTGCCTTATTCTGCAAAAAAATCAATGCGCCTGTGACTTTTGTTACACACTTCCTCTGAATTGTTCAGCGTTCCCTCACATGAATCTGGCCGCAGATCACTATCTAAGGTGTTCCTTTGTACTTGGCTTACAAGCATTTGCAGTGACATCATTTTATGTGATCACTCACTGTCAAAGCCGGAGCGCTGCGCAGGATTGAATAACTCCCGCACAATGGCTCATTGTCACCAATGCAGAAATTGCACAAGCGGCACCCTGCGTGTGTACCGACTTACAAGTGTTCATTTCAGCCCATGCTTTCGTGCCCAGCTGGCATGATAAAGATGGCATGAAGTACTGACATTGGCAAAGATAACATTTGAGATTATGAAAGAATTTGAGCTGCCGTGCTATATAAAACATGGCAAATCACAGCCGCTGTCAAGATGTCAGATGTTTCGAAAGGTAGCCATATAGCAACCCTTCACAAAGACAAAACTGCAGTATTTATATCAGTGACTAAAGAATTATTTGCAAATTTAAATATGTAAATTTGGGAAGACATTAGTTAAAGCAACAATTAATGTATTATTACCCGCCTATTATAAAGATATTAACTGTTTATTAGCACTAATAATAATTATAATAGTATAATAATTAATTCTACCCAATACCTAAACCCAACTACTACCTTACTAACTATTAATAAGCAGCTATCTAGTAGTTTATTGAGCTAAAAGTCTTAGTTAATGGTTTGTAGTGTGAATCGTAGATTAAAATAAAAAGTGACTGTGATTTTTATTTAATAAATATAAACTTGCATTTAAAAATGTTTCACGTTTTCAGATTTATTGGTCAAAGTAAATTCAGATTTATTTGTAGTAATCTCATTTTGGTCCTTGCATTAAATAAAGTGTACAAAAGTAATCAATATACACCACACTCTCAGAAATAAAGATACGCGAGTTATCGCTGGGGTGGTACCTTTTCAAAAGGTACAAGTTTGTACTTAAAAGGTTCATATTGATACCTCAAAAGTATATATTAGTACCTAAAAAATTAAGAGGAACACTTTTGTACTTTTTAGGTACTAATATGTACCCTTTAGGTATTAATATGAACATTTTAATTAATATGGACCTTTTAGGTATTAATATGGACCTTTTAGGTACAAATTTGTACCTTTTAAAAAGGTACCACCCCAGTGATAACTCGCGTATCTTTATTTCTGAGAGTGTACCAAGTCTTGTCACCTATCCAAGTTTTAGGAACAGCAAATAATAACTTGAATTCTAGTTGATTATTTGGTATCAGAAGTGGCTTATATGAAAAGCAAAGGCCTCTAGATTACGCTTACTTTACCAAAATAAAATATAATAATGCCTTTTTTTTTTTTTTTTAATTAGTACAGTAATTAGGACAGCCTCCTCCATCTTACACCAGACATGCTCAATAATGTTCATGCCTGGTGACTGGGCTGGCCAATCCTGGAGCACCTTGACCTTTTTTGCCTTTAAGAACTTTGATGTGGAGGCTGAAATATGAGAAGGAGCGCTATCCTGCTGAAGAATTTGCCCTCTCCTGTGGTTTGTAATGTAATGGACAGCACAAATGTCTTGATACATCAGGCTTGGATGGGACTCTGGATACATCAGGGACTCTGGATACATCAGGCAGAGTGGATGTTGCCATCCACTCTGCATATCTCTTGCACACCCCCATACTGAATGTAACCCCAAACCATGATTTTTCCTTGATCAAACTTGACTGATTTTTTGTGAGACTCTTGGATCCATGTGGGCTCCAATAGGTCTTCTGCAGTATTTGTGATGATTGGGATGCAGTTTAACAGATGATTTATGGAAAAATTCTACCTTCTGACACATTTCCAAATGATTAACTAGAAGTCAAGTTATTATTTGTTGCTCTTACAACTGGGATCAATGACAAGACTTTTGTCAGGTCGTGCACCTTAGACATAGCATATTAAATGCATTTAATAAATTGATTAGTTGTCATTCATTCATTTTCTTTCGACTTAGTTCCTTTATTAATCTGGGGTCGTCACAGCGGAATGAACCGCCAACTTATCCAGCACATTTTACGGAGCAGATGCCCTTCCAGCTGCAATCCATCACTGGGAAACATCCATACACACTTATTCACACTCATACACGGCCAATTTAGCTTACCCGATAGCGCATGTCTTTGGACTGTGGGGGAAACCGGAGCACCCGGAGGAAACCCACGCAAACACAGGGAGAACATGGAAACTCCACACAGAAACGCCAACTGACCCAGCCGAGGCTCAAACCAGCGACCTTCTTGCTGTGAGGCGAACGTGCTACCCACTGCGCCACCGTGCAACCACTGGATTAGTTGTCTCATATGCAACTTATTTGACTGTCCCAAATTATGAAAATAGTATTATATATTTAAGCAAACATTTAAATAGGTTTCAATTCACATTCTTGTTTTTACTTTCAATCTGTGCTACATTTTGTGATCCCACCCACTGCCAATTTATCTAATGATATTTATTGCCAGTTGTAAAATATACTACACAACCACTGTGCAAAATGCTGGTTTCACACAACTCCATGTTGTCCCAAAACAAATTAATTAAGTTGATTTAACAAAAAGCCCCCCAAAAACCTTAAGAATAGGGTTGTTTCAACCCTACATTTTTTGGCTATTAATGGTACTTTTACTTGAGTATGATTTTTCAGTACTCTTTCCACCACTGATCCTGACACATGCAATATAAAGCTCCTGTCAGTAGCCTGTACAAAACGAGCTTCTAAATTGGCTGTAATTCTGCCTTGGGTGACATTTTTCAGCTAAAAAAAATAACTGCTGTGCTAGCGGAGAAGCGCTAGTTTTGGTCCGATGACAAGTTTTCAGGAGTGCTGACATGCTGTCGAGGCGACAATTGATTCCAGAAGACCTTCTGGGGTGTAAAAGGAAGAATTGTGGGTAACCTTTAAAATAAAATGTCCGTCCGTTACTTTGCTATACCACAAGCATCTAAAAATGGCCTTAACTGCTACTTCTGGTCTTTTCACCATAGGTCACCTAATGTTTACAGCGAACAGTTTGTGTTTAAACCAGCATGGTGGTGATGTTCCAAGCTGAATTAGGAATGTCTTATCGAAATCCATCATTCTTGTTCTTGGACACTAACAAGCCAGTTCTGGGCAGCAAGAGTGATGAGCAAGCGTACCATTTCTAAAATACTCAAACCACCATTTAATAAACACTGAAAGATAAATACACAGCGTCTAATGAAGTTTGGCTTGTCTACAGGGAAGACTGCAGTCTCTGCTCTGGCCCTCAGGCTGCGTTTCAGTATGAACTTAAAAGAAAATTAGCACACTAAACTGAAATGCATATAATATTCATACATTCAGATTCAAATGCCCGCGGCAAAATAGTAAAACTATGTACAGAGACATTTTGAAAAGTGTGCAGTGGTGCACATATATGCTGGACTTAATGTTGCAATAGCTTTTAACACTGTTGGAAAAACAGAAGATAAATGTTAATAATTTTTAGAAAATCATTTTTTAAACCTTCTGAGTTACTCAATCATTTTCCTTTGGCTTAGTCCCTTTATTCATCAGGGGTCGCCACTGTGGAATGAACCGCCAACTATTCCAGCATATTTTTTTATAAGCATGGTAAATGAAAACAACATAGTAGTCAAAGTTCCTAACCTTCAAAACCGGGATAAAAAGCATCATATACAGTAAACCAGTGGTTCTAAACCCAATTATTTATGTAGTTATATTTAATTCAAGATTTTAAAAAATTAGGCATGACACTATCCTATACCCCTAACCCTACCCTTCATTGGGACACGAGAAAATCTAGCCTGATCTCATGAGGAAACTACCTATTTTACGTTTAGTCAGTTTAGTGGCTAATTTATATGAATTTGAGTTCAGTCGTACAAAAATGTACAATTTTAAAGAGGAGGCGTGGCATCCAACCCCGCCCCTAAACCCAACCGCCATTGGGAGATAAGCAAATCATACTAAATTGTACGAATCAGATCGTACAAATTCATACGAATTAGCCACTAAAACAAAGTTACGAATTGCTGTGGGATATTGTTGGAAAATCATACTAAAATGAGATTGTACGAAAGAATACAAGTTATATTTAATTCAAGATTTTTTAAAGTTTGGCATGACACTATCTACCTCTCTACCTAACCCTAACCCTACCTCTCATTGGGAGATGAGAAAATCCAGCCTGATCTCACAAAAAAACGTAACTATTTTACGTTTTGTCAGTTTGGTGTCTAATTCGTACAAGTTCAGTCGTACAAAAATGTACAATTTTAAAGAGGCGTGGCACCCAACCCTACCCCTAAACCCAACCATCCTTAGGGGATAAGCAAATCGTACTAAATTGTATGAATGAGATCGTATGAATTCATATGAATTAGCCACTAAATCAAAACTTTACGAATTGCCATGAGCAATTGTTGGAAAATCATACTAAATTGAGATTGTACAAATGATTACAAGTTATATTTAATTGAAGATTTTTAAAAATTAGGCATGACACCATCCCCACCCCAACCATACCCCTCATTGGGAGATGAGAAAATTCAGCCTGATCTCATGAGGAAACATAACTCTTTTACGTTTTGTCAGTTTAGTGGCTAATTCGTACAAGTTCAGTCGTATGAAAATGTATGATTTTAAAGAGGAGGCGTGTAACCCAACCCAGCCCCTAAACCCAACCATCATTGAGGGATGAGCAAATCCTTCTAAATTGTACAAATGAGATCGTACAAATTAGCCACTAAATCAAAAAGTTACGAATTTCCGTGAGATATCGTTGGAAAATTGTACTAAAATGAGATTGTACAAATGATTACAAATTAGCCACTAATTCAAAAAGTAATGAATTATTGTAAGATTGTTAGATCAGGTTACCTGATACAATGTCAATCCCCAAAATATTTAAATTTATTGATGGCCTCAATCTACTCAGTTTACATTTTGATAATCAGATCTCAATGCAGAGTTTGACAATTATATGCATTTTTCAGCTTTTTATTTTTTTTAATTACGTTTATTAAAATCATGCTAAAAATGGAATGCATGAAGCTAAAAAAAGAAGAATATCTAAAAAATGTGTTCATATATACAGCTGAAGTCAGAATTATTAGCTACCCCTCTATATTTTAGTTTTTAGTATTAATAACTAATTTCTAATACCTTATTTTTGTTTTTGCCATGATTACAGTACATAATATTTGACTAGATATTTTTCAAGATACTAGTTTAAAGGCTAGTTAATTAGGTAAGTTAGGGTCATTAGGCAAGTCATGGTATAACAATGGCTTGTTCTGTAGACAATCGAAAAAAATATTGCTTAAAGGGCACCTATGATGGAAATCATCTTTTGTAAGCTGTTTGGATAGAACTATGTGTAGGTATGGTGTGTCCACAGTCATATTGAGGTAATATAAAGACAATAAACCTCTTTTTTTTTTAATTTCCTGGCGTTAAAATAGGATCCAAATCTCTCCCATTTTGAAGAGGGAAAGCAACGTGACATAGGAGTGTGGTTTCCCTGCCCACCGAATTGATTGACAGCCGCATGTTAACATGTCTCTGTAGTAATGCGTATAATCATATCAACAAGACAGGACGTGCGCAAATCAACTGGGATTAAAAGATCTGTTCAGCTCTCTGCGATCATCTGCACCTCAAGAATGAGTTTTACAAGTTTAAAACATTTTTAAAACAGTGCATGTTTGTAATGAACTACAGCGATTTTACCGTCTTTATCACCACAGCCGCTTGGCAGTACAATTATAAAAGAATATGCTTCAATCCCGGTTTGTAGAGGTTAAATCGGGTTTATTTTGTACATAACGGATATCCATACAGCAGTGGGTATTAATGTGTATCCTGTCACATTTGCCGTGCAAAAACAGTGCAAAGTTAAATGCAAGCGATGTGTGTGTGTTCGCATTGTGTGTGACTCATCATTGCAGAAAGGCTTGAATTAACTCTAAAACAAATACATCAATTAATCATTGGGAAGGTTCTTACTGTAGTAGTGTTTCTCACTAACATTACATGAGATCTGCTCAGCCGAGGCGGAGATTGAGGCACACTCTTTTTATTGTAGTCGAAATAAAACAATTATGAGAAAAAATATTATAGGAAATACTGTAAAAATTTCCTGTGATATATACATCACAGAAAGCCTAATAATTTTGAATTCAACTGTATCTCTATAATATTTAGTATTTGACATAAAAAAAAATCACATCACATAAACACAACTTGAGCGTCTTTATTACAACGCAATAATTCCAAAGGTTTACCAAAAATCACTCAAAAACCAAGAAACGATCTCACCGACTTCAACTTAAGTGAATATCAATTTAATGCTTCTTTTGTTTACATAAAAGATCACCTTTTACTCAACTGTATCTGTGACAAGGGGTGTGTGATGAGAATAGGTGTGTACGTAAATGATAGAATTTCTAGTTTTCGGAGAACTCGCCCTTTACAACAGTCTATTGAGTCCCCATATACGTTAAGAAAGTGAGAGTCAAACCCACCAGCTGGGCCTTTGTACGTTTATTAGCTCTATATGGCCTTTCAGCTCCAGCAAGAAAGTCACTTTTGCCTTCTCTCACTCAACAGACAACTTAAAAGGGATTTGAAAAGAAAGGAAACAGACAAGATCAAATGTAATTTGTCTGAATAGCGAGGAAACACTTCTTTATTTCCAGTTCAAAAGGCCTGCTTGAACTCTATAATACCGTAAGCAAACCCAAAGTACATTGAAAGTCTATTGTACAGCCACTTCCTCAAGGCATTAAAAGAAAACCTATACTGGCACGAGTCCAGAAGCTGTCCTATTATGAGTTGTAGACGGAGTAAACTGATATTTCACAGACTAATCGCACAAACGTTTAATTGTTTGATTAATTTACCTGTATGTAATCATAAATCTTCCTCTGAGGAACAAAATAGCAGATTGCAATGTTATAAAGCCTATTGAATCTATACTTTTTTCTCCAAATTACAAATTCAAATCTTCATTTTTTCTAGTTTTTAGTCTCAAACTTTTAGATTTTTCACATAATCTTTGTAATTTTCCAACTTAGTACTCAGTTTTGGTCTCACAATTCTGGGGAAAAATTACCAAATTATCCAAATTACCTTTAAATTTACCTATAACTAAACCAAACCTATGGAATTGATACTTTCTTTCTCCCAATTACAAATTTCCTATTCTGGGTTTTTCTCTCAAACGTTTAGTTTTAGTCTTGCAATTTTAGGAACATAAGTCCAACCTGCATGTGAGAATTTGTGCAATTCAGGCTTTTCACCTGACAATTCCAAACTTTTAGAACTCAATTTTTACTTTTTACTCATGTTTCACATTATTTCCCTGAATTCAGACTTTTGCCCCCACAATCTAAGAAGTTTAACATGTTAAATGGAAATTAAATTGGAAAAAAGGCTAAATTACCTTTTACTTAACCTATAAATAAGCAAAGTCTTTGGAATTGATACTTACTTTCTCCCAATTACAAATTTGAATCTTCCTATTCTGAGTTTAAGTCTCACAATTTTGAGGGGAAACTAGATGTGAGAAATTGTGCAAATCAGATTTTTCACCTGTCAGATCCAAACTTTTAGAACTCAATTTTTACCTTTTTGTTTAATTTTCACTTTATTTCTCAGATTTCTGACTTTTCCCCCACAGTTTAAGAATTTCAACAAGTTAAATAGACATTAAGCTGCAATTCTGAGAAAAAAAAAGTAAAAATTTCCCTTTAATTTCCCTTTAAATAAGCAAAGTGTATGGAATTGATACTTATCACAATTTTAAATTTTCCAATGAAGAACGCAATTCTTAGAGCTTTCCAGAGCACATTTTTAGTCTTGCAATTTTGAGAACAAAAGTCCAAACTGGATGTAAGTTTTTTCACCTGACAATTCCAAACTTTTTGAACTCAATTTGAATTTTTTTGTTTATTTTTCACTTTATTTCTCAGATTTCGGACTGCCTCCTCACCCCCCACCCCTCAATCTAAGTAGTTCAACATGTTAAATGGAAATTAAATTGGAAAAGAAGGCCAGATTACCTTTTATTTTACCTACAAATAGGCAAAGCCTATAGAATTGATACTTTCTTTCTCTCAATACACATTTAAATCTTCCTATTCTGAGTTTTCCTCTCAAACTTTTAGATCTTTCATATAATAATTGTAACGTTCCAGCTTAGAACTGAGTTTAAGTCTCACGATTCTGAGGGGGGAAAAAAGTCTAAACTGCATGTGAGAAATTGTGCAATTCAGATTTTTTTCACCTGACAATTACAAACTTTTAGAACATATTTTTACATGGTTTATTTTTCACTTTATTTCTCTGAATTCAGACTTTTCCCCTCACAGTCAAAGAATTCCACCATGTTAAATGGAAATTATGTAGACATAAAGCTGTAATTCTGAGGGGGAAAAAAGCCAAAATTTCCTTTTAATTTATATTTAAATAGATTAGGGATTTGATGCTTTCTTTATCTCAATCACAATTTTTTTCAACCACAATTAACAATTCTTATAACTTTCCAGCTTAGAGCTTTGTTTTAGTCTTCCAATTTTGTGAACAAAAGTCCAAACTGCATGTGAGAATTTGTGCAATTTAGATTTTTTTCACCTGATAATTCCAAACGTTTAGTAAACTTTTTTGTTTATTTTTTACTTTATTTCTCAGATTTCGGACTTTTACCCCCACATTTTAAGAAGTTCAACTTTTAATTTACCTATAAATAAGAAAAGCCTATGAAATTGATACTTTCTTTCTCCCAGTTACACATTTGAATCTTCCTATTCTGGATTTTCCTCTCAAGCTTTTAGTTTTCATATAACAATTGCAACTTTCCAGCTTAAAACTGAGTTTAAGTCTCACAATTCTGGGCGTAAAAAAAGTCCAAACTGTATGTGAGAAATTGTGCAAGGCTGATTTTTTCAACTAACAATTCCAAACTTTTAGAACTCAATTTTTACTTTGTTTATTTTTCACTTTATTTCTCAGAATTCAGACTTTTTCCCTCCACAATCTAAAAAGTTCAACATGTTAAATGGAAATTAAATAAAAAATGTAAATTAAAAGTCCAAATTACCTTTTAATTTACCTTTAAATATGCAAAGCCTATAGAACTGATACTTTCTCCCTCCCAATTACACATTTTTATTTTTACCTTTTTGAGTTTGCATATAACAGTTCTATCGTTTCTGAATAGAACTCAGTTTTAAGTCTTGCAATTCTGAGGAAAAAACGTCCAAAATGTGAGATTTTGTGCAATTCTGGTTTTGCCCTCAAACATTCCCAATTTTTTTGAACCAACACAGGCTCATTCTGAAAATGTAGCCCTATACACATTTCTGGAGATCGTGAATTGCCAGCGGTACGTATGGCTGCATTTCCTCTTTAAAATGAACGCTGCGAGGCGGTATGACGCCGTTCCTTTTCGTGTTTCCAGCTGACTGCTTACCTCTGTATAAACGGCTTTCCTGCTTTTACATGTTTGTCTAGCAGCACGCCGTGTATGTCGACTAGAGATGTAGAGAGGAGTTGACTGCAAAGACGGTGTTCGAGTCCAGAGAAGAACGGTTCCAGAAAGTAAAACAAAGTAAAACAAAGTAAAACAAAAACAAAAGCCAAAAAATAAAATAAACAAGTAAATAACAGGGTGAGATTGTGGTAAAATGTGAAAACATGGTGAAAATCAGGGGACTTTCTCTTCTAGATTGCTTTTTAAAACACTGTCGGTTAGGTTTAGGGAAGCGGGTGGGCACTGGTCAATTGTTGCTTTTTAAAACACTATCGGTTGGGTTTAGGGAAGGGAGTGGGTGGTGGGATTGGTCGGTTGGTCAGTCAGTCGACAGCGGCCTCTAGTGTATTTACGAAAACAAAAACTGCAAAAAAAAAACGTAGCTCCTGGGACATATTTGTCGCTCTCCAGAAATGTATATAGCGGTACGTAATCAGAATGAGCCTGGGTTGTTTAGAACACAATCTTCACTTTTCTATGCTTATTGTTCCCTTTACTGATCACAATTCTGACTTTTCCTCTCAAAAATTATATGTTTCCTACTAATTACAAGTTTATTTTATACTTCCTTTCTTTCTATACTATACATTTTCCCAATTCCAAGTTTGTTTCGCATTTCCTTCTTTTTTCTTGACAATTCTGAGCTTGCAAGTGTTACATCATAAGCGTTGTCGCAATTCTGAGTTTAAATCTTGCCAACTTTTTTTCTCAGAATTCTAAAATGTTCAAACGTAAATTCTAGACACATAAACATCATATTCTGTCAAAAAATGTATCTTTAGAAATTTTTATTTCCATACCAGTGACAAGCTTCAATAGCAAACATCGTAGCACCATAGAAGCACATCGTAGCTTCAATAGCATTCATTTTAGCTTTTATCCACATATCTTTACTAAATTTAGTTGATATAGTCCTAAGGAGTGTATCAGGACAAAAAAAGATGCCACTGGACGGACAAATTCACTGGCACGTGTTCAAAATAGAAGTTTTAAAGAAGTCAAACAATCATGTAGAAATCTAAAGACTCGAAGCTTCACAAATGAAATCCATGTGCACAGACAATACCCACTGTCATCCTGACAAGTGTTAGTAAGCCACTCAGCATGTGTGTGTGTATACTTTTAATACATTCCATCTGCCGTTCCATCTTGCCTGATTTTCACACTAAAGAATGATTAGGTGTAAATGAGCAGAGGTGGAATCCAGACTCCCACAACTACACACCAGGGGATAGTGTCAGTAATTTCTCACACAAATAACAGTAACAGAGCGCTTACCAAAAGGCAGAACGCCAATGTCCCCTTATATTAAATCTAATTCAACGGGACGGAGTGTTTACATCACAGATGTTCCACTTCATGGAGGTCCGAAAGAGCATTTAATTGTGTTGTCCCTCTCCACCACAAAACATGAGGCAAATAAAGCGTTGATTTGGGTGCATTAGGCAGGGATGCGTATTTGTGTTACCTTGATTTGGGATGGATTTGCCTTGAAAACGCCTCTGGGGAGCAATTGGAGGCTGATGTATCACGCATACTGGACGTGTTTCTGCTCATATTCACTCTGCCGAGAGGTCTTGGCCACTTTGCTGGAATCTTCAGAAAGGGAATAAATGGACATTCCTATCTACAGTCACAGAAGAAATATCTGTCATTTAGACATGCTTCACAGTAAAACCCCCTTCTTCAATCTATCTGGATAATTGAAGCTCATATAGAGTGAAACACTTTCTCTTAGAGTCATGCTTAACACTTTCAACTGTTAAAAACTGTTGTTTTGTTGAGACGTTTCAGCTCAAAATACCTCACAAATAATGTTTTATAACTCTCTGAAACGGATCCTTTCAGGTTTTCATCCTAATTGTGCCATTTTGGTGACTGTCGCTTTAAATTCAAATGAGATTGTGCTCTTTTCAGAAGAAGGCGGAGCTACAAATGCCTGTGTGTCAGCATAGTGGCAGATTCAAAAACAAGACTAAAGTCCTATGCTAATGAGCGAGAGACCATCACCTATGGGCGGGGCTTTTCCCCCTCTGATGACATGTACAAACAGAGAATGTCAATCAGAGTGTTTTTCCAGACAGTTTTTATGAAGTTTGAGTGTAAAAAACAAATGTAATAATTTTTTACCTTTAGAAGCTGGTTATACTCTTAGACTGATGCCACACAATTGTGTTTAAAACCTTTATAAAAGTAATTTTTGCATAATAAGTCCCCTTTAAGCATTTTTAAAAGGGAATAAATTGACATTCGGATCTACATTCACAGAAGAAATATCTGTCATTAATGGTCACGCTTCCCAGTAAAACTCCCTTCTTCAATCTGTCTGGATAATTAAAGCTCATAAGCAGCTTCCAGTGAAATACTTTCTCTTAGGGTCCCGCTTAACACTTTCAACTGCTAAAAACTGTTGTTTTGTTGTGACGTTTCAGCTCAAAATATCTCACAAATAATGTTTTATAACTCTCTGAAACTGCCCCTTTTAGGCGGCTTTGATCCTAATTGTGACATTTTGGTGACTGTCCCTTTAAATTCAATTTAGATTGTGCTCTTTTCAAAATAGGGCGGAGCTACAAATGCCTGTGTGTCAGCATAGTGGCAGATTTAAAAACAAGATTAAAGTCCTAGGTCACACTTTATTTTGACGGTCCGTTTGTTGAATTTAAGTTACATTGCAACTAATTCTCATTAGATTATAAGTAGACTGTTAGGTTGGGGTTAGGGTTGGGGTTGGGGTTAGGGTTAGTGTAAGTTGACATGTAATTGCAAAGTTTCTTATAGTCAGTTAAATGTCTGTTGAAGGACTGTTAAATGTCAGTGTCAACAGATATTAAGTAGACAGTCTACTAATACTCAAATGGACCATCAAAATAAAGTGTTACCAAGTCCCATACTAATAAGCGAGAGACCATCACCATGCACAAAGGGAGAATGTCAATCAAAGTGTTTCTGCAGAATGTTTTTATCACGTGTGATTATAAAAAATAGCATTAATTAATTAATAACTGTTTAAACCAATTATAAAAACGTTTTGCATAATAGGACCTCAGTAACCAAGTTTACAAGTTTTTTTTTTTTTTTTTTTAAGTAAAATGCAACAGATTTACTTACTTTTTTCAAAATAAAAGTAACTAATCAAAAAAAAAAAATGTCAGAACTAAAAAAAATACTGTAATGTGAATGTAATGGAAGTCAATGGCTGTTTTTTCCAACATTTTTCCAGTATATTTTCCTTTGTGTTCAACAGAAGAAAAAAAAAAAAGAAAAAGAAAAAAACGCATGTTTGAAACAAGTTGAGAATAAGTAAATGATGCTTTTAAGGTTAAATACACATTTAAATTTCTCGGTACATGTAACAGATTACGGTCACATTTATCTTTTAATTAAATAATGGAACACTTCAAAAAACATCAGTTTATAACAGTTGAAAGTGTTAAGCATGACTCTAAGAGAAAGTGTTTCACTGGAAGCCGCATATGAGCTTCAATTATCCAGACATATTGAAGAAGGAAATTTTACTGGGAAGCGTGTCTAAATGACAGATATTTCTTCTGTGACTGTAGATCTGAATGTTCATTTATTGCCTTAAAAATACTTAAAGGGGACCTACTATGCAAAAATCACATTTATAAGGGGTTTAAGTACAGTTGTGTGGTCTGTAAATATAACCTTCTAATGGTAAAAATGTATTCATTTTATTTTTTATAATCCAACTTCCTAAAGAAAACCGTCTGCAGAAACTTGTTGATTGACATTCTTCCTTTGTACATGCGGCTTCAGAGGAGGAAAAGCCCCGCCCATTAGTGACAATCTCTCCCTCATTAACATAGGACGTTAGTCTTGTTTTTAAATCTGCCACTATGCTGACACAGAGGCATTTGTGGCTTTGCTCTCTTTTAAAAACAGCACAATTTGGATCAAAGCCTAAAAAAGGCAATTTCAAAGCGTTATCAAAGATTATTTGTGGGGTGTTTTGAGCTTCACATCCACACTAGGGACATCAGAGACTTATTTTACATCTTGTAAAAAGGGTCATAATAGTTCCCCTTTCGTTTTTAGAATTATGTGCATAGTTCATTTACTAACTTTTAAGGCATTGTGTCTACTCACTTTAAGTAAAAGCAACTAATCAACTAATCATGTTTTAAAGTGCAGCAGAAAGTAATACAAATAAAACATCCATTTAGGAAATCAACTTCTTCAAAAAAATGTTGAAGTGGCAAAAAGTTAAATGTACAGGCTTTGAATTGAGGGATGCTCTACCAAAGCACGTCTATAAACAATAAGCTCGATTGGCACTACGTTATTGAGGACAAGTCTGAAAAATCTCTCTTCAGGATGTGGCCGAGAAATTACATTTTGAGGGGCGACACGGAGAGGGGGAAGAAATGGTTTCTGACTGTCCTCCAAATGCGTGATTATCACGAAGTCAGATTCCAAAGCTAAATGCGTCTTTGTCTTTCCGCCGTCATTGCTAATTAAATCTGTCCGATGTAGAACGACTTTGCATTCCTCTAAACACTGAAAACTGGCCTGAGATTAAAACAGTAGAGCAACAACAATGCGAGATTTATAGAGGAGATGTGTGTTTTGTTGGAATTTATGGACAACCATGCAACACTACTTAAAACTCATAAAATGGTTTAGAGGATAGAAAACATGTAGTGGAGCTCTGGTGAACTATAAAAATCAGGATATCAGGAGCGAAGCTACTGGATTACCTGAACTTCAGGGTGGGTTGCCATTTAGCAAACGTGGATAGAAAGAGTTTAGGAACTCCTGAAGCACTAAAAGACAAAAAAAAAAAGCAGAAATTTCAACAGAAAGACTTTAACCGTGCACACAAACACTACTCCAGGAATGAGCACAAGACTGAAACCACTAGTGAAAATGTTTTGCATTCTTTACTGATTGAGTAGATTATATGTTGCATGAAAAATGATAATGTCCGCACTATGACAAATTATAATGTCAGCATTATATTTGAAGAGAAAAAACAACCTTGAATATGTTGGGTTAAATCACAGATTTTCAATGTAATATCAAACTCCACTGTCAAGAGAGAAAACAATTCAACTTTAGTGATGAAAATCAAAGAAGATTATAATGAAATTGTAATATATATATATATATACACATGTACAGTTGAAGTCAGAATTATTAGCCCCCCTTTGAATTATTTTTTCTTTTTTTAAATATTTCCCAAATGATGTTTAACAAATATATTTTCACAGTATGTCTGATAATATTTTTTCTTCTGGAGAAAGTCTTAATTTTTTATTTTGGCTAAAATAAAAGCAGTTATTAATTTTTTAAAAACCATTTTAGGGAGAAAATTATTAGCCCCTTTAGCTGTTTTTTTCTCGATAGTCTACAGAACAAACCATAATTATACAATAACTTGGCTAATTACCCTAACCTGCCTAGTTAACCTAATTAGCCTAGTTAAGCCTTTAAATGTCACTTTAAGCTGTATAGAAGTGTCTTGAAAAATATTTAGTAATTCAGGGGATAATTCAGGGGAGCTAATATTTCTGACTTCAACTGTATAAGGGCTGCACAATATATTGTTTCAGCATCGATATCACAATCGTTCGCAATAGTCACATCGCAGGATATGCAGTGTTGAGTCTGTATTATTATTCATCATTTGCATGTGTTTTTGATGCCTGTGATTGTAATGAGTTTAAAAGCATTCAGGTGTAAGAAATTGTACCATTTGTGACCTTAACTATAATTAATTTTATTGAATTATTTGTATTTTGATCATTCAGTTGCTGTAATTGAATACTGTTAGACTCAGGAAACGCACTTTATTTCAATTGTATCTTTGTCTCGATTGTATTTATAGATTGCTATGCATGAAAATACTCACAACATGTGCAAATACAGAAATTCACCGCAAAAAGCACAGACCACAATGAAAACGTGACGGAGGACCCCTTAAAGTTTCTAGATTGTTTATTAGATTTTTTGGAGATGCAAATGATAAACATCAATTCATCAATCTCTGATTAAACACCTGCATGAAAATACTGACAACACATGCAAATACAAACACAGAAATGCACTGCAAATAGCACAGACCACATCGAAAATGTGTCAGGGGAGCCCATAACTTTTATACTGTAGATTGTTTATTAGATTTTATGGAGATTCACTAGCTATGTTTCCATCCAAAAATGCGAATGAACTTTATACGCAAAACTGGATTATCGCATAAAAGACAAGCGAATAAGGCTGCGTTTCCATCCAACGAGTCAAAGCGAACAAAATCGTCACTTCCTGATTAACTAGCGCAAAAATATCAACAGTAAGACGGAATTTGCTACAGTAGGAGAAGCTGCGTCAATCTTTTCTTCATCTAATAAATGACTTGCGCCTCAGTAGACATTCTTTCCAAACAGAGATAGTAAGTGATCTGGAGAAATTGTATTCATATTGCAATATATATCGTAAAATAAAAATAAAAATATTGCAATGTTAATTTTATCTAATATCATGCTGCCGTGATATATATATATATATATATATATATATATATATATATATATATATATATATATATATATATATATATATATATATATATATATATATATATATACACACTTTTTCATTTTTGTCATTTCATTCATATTTTGACATTTTAAAAATAACTTTTAAAAGGGCCAAGAGCTCTTAAAAAATTATAAATATATAGAAAGAGAAAGAGAGAAAGAGAGCAATATATACACACACACACGCACACACACACGAGTAACTCAAGGTTATACAAAGAGTGGCCAACACAAAATACATACATTCCTAATATGCGAGTACCATCTCACACTCAATACACTACAATTACTATGGTATAAATACAGCACTACAACATACAAAAGAGAGAGATCAACTTAGAAAATCACTTACCAGCTTAATAATGATTTGATCAGCTGTAGTTTAAAATTACGCTGGGTTTTTCCTCCTCTAGAGCTTATTATGCGGTCTCTGTCACCATCTTGCGGATGAACAACGTCAACTGTCCTTGGTTTGTTTAATGACAGGCTAATGGCCACCGACGCGCTGTCTGTCAGAAATTATGAATATTTTAAAATAGGCACTATCCTTATAAATAAACTGCATAGCTGCAATCTAAGCCACTACATTCTTGACTAAAAAAGCCTCAAAAGTACATTATGTTGCCCAACAGGTGCAATATATGTCAAACTGTAGACTGTCCTCTGCTTGTTGCTGTATGTGGGTAATACACAAGGGTAAAGGGTGAAGAGGCTGTACGAGTGCTGCAATTTGGAGAATATTGCACGGCTATCAGCCAATCAGATTCAAGAACCAGACAGAACTGTTTGTTTTTTTTTAAGAATATGCAAATCATCCCATTTATGAATTAAAGTCTGCATGACTCAGAAGTCACTGAGGCCTTTATTTCAGTATGTTGATGTATTTCCAACTGAAACAAAATACTGAGTTGTGGGTGGCGCTTTCTTTTCTGCGCATCATTCCCTTATAGCAAACTAATGGTTAGAGGGGCGTGGTTAAGAATATTGTGGCTGAAATGTCAAACTGACGTCATCAGAGAAGGGCCACCACTACAAACACAGAAGCAAATGTTCAGACTTTGATTGAAGATTACCACATTTTTCTTTGTCGTACCTAAAGAATAACATACAATAATAATATAATGAGAATAATAAGGCAGCACAGTGGCTAAGTGTTTAGCACTGTGGCCTTAGAGCAAGAAGGTTGCTGGTTCGAGCCTCGGCTGGGCCACTTGACGTTTCTGTGTGGAGTTTGCATGTTCTCTCTGTGTTGGCGTGGGTTTCCACCGGGTGCTCTGGTTTCCCCCACAGTTCAAAGACATGTGCTATAGGGGATTGAATAAACTAAATTGGTCAGTGTATGAGTGTGAATGAGTGTGTATGGGTGTTTTCCAGTACTGGGTTGCGGCTAGAAGGGCTGGAGTAGTTGGCAGTTCATTCCGCTGTGGCGACCTCCGAGATAGAGACTAACCCATAGGAAAATGAATGAATAAGTAATAATAATTATTAGGGGTGTCAAAATTAATTGTTTCTTCGGTGCACTGTGATGCAGACGCGGACAATTCTGTATCGGTTCAGTAATAATCATAACCGGTTATTATGTAGTGACGTCATTTATCTCATATGCGCCATGTGGCCGTAGCTTACTATGGCGAGGGAGGCGAGCGCGAGTATTTAAAACGCTCCAACTACTTAAAAACGCAGAAACTGTGCACAATTTCACTGCGTGTGTGTTTGCTGGACTGTGTTTCACTGACACTTACAGCAGAAGCCCCTATTTCACTGTGATTGAGAAAATGAAAGTAAACTCCATTTCTCTCTCTCTCACTGTGGCCCATTTGACCTGCCGGTGTGACTTTTCCTCTCCTCTCGGCTGTTACAGCGATACTTCTGGATACAGACATGAGCGTGTGTCTGCAGAGTTTTCTACACAGTGTCTATCATGGATCGGCTGTGATCGCCGCTACTGTTTATCAGTGTCACTCATCTGTGAAGAGCGCAGCGCGCAAGGACCAATCGCAGCCCTTTCTGTTGAGTGTGTGACCAATCAAAGGGCTGTAGGAGAACTTGGTAGACAAGGATCAGAAAGCGAGCGTTCATATTATTTGCTATAAATTCTCATGTTGTTTAAAGGTACAGTTTATATATCTGACTGTTTGTATTAAAGGACAAAATTATATTACAAATAGTATATAAATATGAATATATTTATACATTTTAATACAAGAATTGCTGTGCTGTAAATAAAATATAAAACTGTGTATGGAAAGCATCGCCAATGCACCAAGATATCGAATTGAACCGAATCGACGGCATGATAATCGTAACCGAACCGTGAGACCAGTGTAGGTTCACACATCTAATAATAATAATAATAATAATAATAATAATAATGTACACTAGGAAAATGAACATCGAACATTTTTATTTCATTTTTTAAAACAAAAGTGCATGCAATAGTATGGAAAATGGCAAATGAACATGTAGTCAAGCATAATTTATACACACATACACACAAAGAACAGTCTGTTTTAGCCTCTGTTTATTTAAAACACCTATAAAACTAAATCCATAGACAATACGTTCTCTACAGTAAAAAAACTAAATAAATTGTGCACAAAAAGCTCCATTGTCTGCATCCTACAATAGCTGAGCCGCAGGGAGGGGGTTAAACGTGCGGTTTTCGCAGTTTTTAATGAAATCACTCTTGTTTTCGGGTCCCGATTGCTCCTGTTTTTCCGGAATCCATAAATGAACAATTCCCTCTCATTCACCTCTCAGGTTTAATTCATCTGTTTATTTTTGTTTCGGGACCTCAGGATGAAAGGCTGGAGGTGGGGAGGAGGAGGAGGGCGGGCCTGCTTCAATTTCCACTGATTCATTTTACGTATCCGCCTTCATTCACAGACTTAAAGAGTGTTGCACAATACCAGCCAACTGTATTGTTGATGAAAACCATAAAGGAGGCATTTAATTGGGCTATTTATCCTCTACTTAAGGCCTGCACTGTGCCCGGGTCTGTGTTCTCCTGTTGCACCGGCTGTCTCCTGCGGAAAGTGTGGGGCCAAATAATTACAGCTGCTCATGATCAAAGCTAGAACAATGTCCAAGACAAATACAAAACTCGCGGCATCGAATAGCACCGCAGTGGATGATATATGGGAAATCAAGGCTGCCAACCAGGTGCTCTGCAAACAAGCCCCTGCTGAAACAGAGCCACCGTGTATTACTAATAACAACACACGGATAAATGCCAGGCAGATGTAAAGACATGCTCGTGATAATTGTTCTATAAATTTTGCAAACATTAATCTGCGTTAAAGGGGACCAATTATGCAAAAATCACTTTTATAAGGGGTTTAAAAACAGTTATATAGCAACAGTGTGTGAATATAGCAGTCTCTAATGGGAGAAATGTATTAATTATATTATTTATAATCACACTTGATGAAAACAATCTGCAGAAACACTTTGATTGACATTCTCCCTGTGTACGTGTCATCAGAGGAGGAAAGCCCCACCCATTGGTGACGATCTCTCCCTCATTATCATAAACAGCCCTAAGTGAGAAGCAGCCGTCTGCCATTAGGGGCCGTTCACACTGAATGCGTCTATTATTTTTCAATGTAAACACACGATCACCGGCTGTGTTTGACCATTGCACTTGCGTCTTTTGAAGCGCCACGTTTTTTTAGACCTACAACTTTCACACTCAGCGCAGCTCAGAAGAGCTCGGAGGTTGGGCAACTGCAAGCTCGTGTTGCCACGATACTGGAATTCGGTACCAATCGGTACTTAAATTTTAAAAACGTCCAATTCCAGCTAACATTTAAGCGTGTTCTTAAACAGCGCTGATTTGTCATTCTGTTCACATGCTCAACAGAAATGACTGTGATCGGCCGTGAAGGTCATCGAAGGTTCACCGAATTCACCGCTGTTTACTAATGCCGAGTTCAGACTGCATGATTTTCAAAGTAGTCGTGTCATAGATGTTTTCCCACAGCATGACTGTCTGGGCTAGCATTTTGTCGCTGCTTTGTTTACACTGCAAGATGGATCGGCGACAGGGGATTTCACACTGCATTAATTTACAATAGGAAGAATCGCTGACAACTTTGTCCAAACTACGTCTCACAACCAAACACACGTAGTATATCTTTATTAACTACATAATGAGAAAGAAGCCTTTAATGGGGTAGAAAATGTACATATTTGCTCACCTGGGTTTGAAGGGAATTAACAATCTCTCCTTAACTTTTTTTTTTTCCGACCCGGTAGTAATATTGCTCAGATGACACGTCAAACAGACACGGGTGCTCCTGCCAAATTTCGGCTAGTTTTTCCTCCATTTCTTGGGTCCAAATAAACTGAAAATGAGTGCTTTTAACTTCTTCCCCAAGCTCCCGCTGGCCTGCAAGTTCCCACGCTAGTGGATGCTGCTCTCTCATTGGCTGTAGGTGACCGCGGATATTATCTTCAGTCAAAACACATTTCACACGGCATGATTTGAATCGCCGACAGCTCCAGATATTTAGCATGCCAAATATCTCACAGGTGTCGACGACTCATTGGCGATTCTCTCAGATCACATCTTTGATAGTTCACACAGTGTGATTATCACTCGCGTGCACGAGCACCGATTTGCCTGTGATTTCAGGCATTTCAAAATCGGGGCTAAAATCATGCAGTTTGAATTCGGCATAAGTGTAACCACAGATACAGGGACACTTTTAATGCAGAGAAGATCAGCCGGTCAGTCTATGAGCTGACATACGAGCGATCCGCTGATGAATTGACTGATCTTTGCGGCTTTAAAAAGCTCTAGTGTCCCTGTATCTGTGTAAATGGTCCCATCGTATTTTGCATAGCTGGTAAAGATTAATGTATTTTACACTCAAAAAATGACTTTTGCTGCTTGTTCATACTACTTATTTAAAATGAGTTGAAACAACACAATTCTTAATTTTCTGGGACAACTTATGTTCAATCTACTTAAATTTGTAAAAACACTTAAATGGCCTTTATTGATATGTGTGGAACCCAAAATAAGCTCAACTACAATCACACATCATTTAAGATCAGCCTTGTATGACTTTGTTTTAGCTGTAATAACTTGTTTCAAGTTCATTAAAAAATGCCTAATCACACTTAAAATTGTTCTTTAGAGACTAAATACAATCTGTTATGTTTTGTTGCAGTAAGCTTTCTGCAGTTTAAGAAGCAACAAGTAGTAATGTTGCATTGTAACTAGTGTCCAGTCTTAATTTGAATACAACATTGTGGACACTATGCATATATGACTGATCTTGATGAATTCCTAAAGTAATCTTGTTTTAAGTTTAAATGATTTGGTTAATTTTAAGACCTATAATAAACACTTTTCAATTAAGAGGATTTCTCTACCTTCTCACACAAAATAAGAAAAGTCAACTGTTTAAAAAGAAATTTACGAGCTGGTAAAATAATTCAACTAAATAAGCTGCTTGGAATAAATAAATATACTACCTATGTAACAAAAGCCAGCTAGCAAAGTACTATGCAGGTAACCTCACTCCTCTGACCTCTAAAGGTGCTCTGGTGACAGACACTAGACGCCATGATCTTTAGCCTCCTTGTTAGAGCAATCGACTCCCATGCAAACAATCGTTGGTTCGATCCCAGCTCAGACCAGGTTGGGTGCAGTAGGACCAGCAGGTTACACGTGGGGGCTCTTCCAGGATGGGAGTGAGTTTTAGGGGGGTGAGTGTTAAAGTATTTCTTTCTTTACTAAATCCTAGTTTTTTATTTCAAGAAAACCTTACCATAATTATCTTACACTGGCAGATCATTTGGCTCGGCTTAAATCATTCATTTATTTATTCTTTGTTTTGCAGCGTGGCTGTACTCATGACCTCAGAAAGCTCCCAGGCCATTTGTATGATGTCAAGATAGTATCTTTGATTTGAATGCAAATGCCAGTTTGGTCGTATTATCACCAGGTTGTGTTTATTTACGGCCAAATACCATGAGAGAGAGCACATGAAATAACAAAGATGAGCTCACCACCTCTTGTTTTAAAAAAGGTTAAAGCAAATAGCACTGTATTATATAAAGTTTTGTGTTTATTTTTAGGTTTGTGTGTGTGTGTGTGTGTGTGTGTGTGTGTGTGTGTGTGTGTGTGTGTGTGTGTGTGTGTGTGTGTGTGTGTGTGTGTGTGTGTGTAGGCAAGGACATGGTTGCACCAGGTATTAACGCTTTTCAATGAGCCGATCACAAGTAGGTGTTATTTTTTGAGGGCATTCAAATATATTTGACTACATGAGGATGGTCAAAAGTGGACAAGCTCAAAACGCTTTAAACCCAATTTACTCCTGTATGTAGTATTGTCCACTTATTGACTGATTATAATGCATCTTAATAGTGTAAAAAGGGCTTAAAGTTGAGTCCAAGTCCACATCAAAGCAAACATTTTATGATGAACATTTTTACAGGATAATGTATTCAGAACTTGTCTGCCAGTATGGATCCTTCGGTTTCGAATTTTCCTACGGCTTAGTCCCTTATTTATTAGGGGTCGCCACAGCGGAGTGATCCGCCAACTATTCTGGCATATGTTTTATGCAACGGATGCCCTTCCAGCCACAACCTAGTACTGGGAAACACCCATACACTCTCACATTCACACACACACACACACACTCATACACTACGGCCAATTTAGTTAATCTAATTCACCTATACCGAATGTCTTTGGACTGTGGGGGAAACCAGAGCACCTGGAGGAAACCCACACCAACACGGGGAGAACATGCAAACTCCACACAGAAATGCCACCTGACCCAGCCTAGAACCAGTGACCTTCTTGCTGTAAGGCAAAAGTGCTAACCACTGAGCCACCATGCCTACAAACTCAAATTCCATCAACATCTACAACAGGTATTCCATTCCCTGACGTAAACAACCCCAGCTGCCAAATGATCCAGTGCTATGATTAAATCCATTTTTGAAGGCAACAAAAACATTTCTAAACCTTAAATGAGCTAATCTAGCAAATCTATCCCTCTAAACCCTGATTAGCTAGTATAAAATAAGCCTGTGCTACCACCGCTATGTTTACTTTGAGAGGTACCCCCTCAAGGGTGGTCTGTAACTGCTAGTGACGAACAAATAAACAGAGGGATTAGTGCTTGTTTCTCTTTTTCCTGATACTATCTCAGTCTCCTGATTGAGGAAGAGCAGATAAGAGCATCAGGACTCGTTCAGATGCTGCTGACGCAAGAGTCAGCTCCACACAAGCCATTGCATTTGAATACAGTAGCGTGTCAGTGCACTATAATGTCTTATTAATGCACCGTTATGACCTATAAACCTTCGAAGGATGATAGCATCAACCGTACCTTCGTCATCAAATTGTGTTGTGGCCAAAGGCATGAATTGTTGACAGCTTTCAATCAATCGCTTCAAACTTCCCTGACGCAGATTATGAGTCAGTTCATTATCTGAGAAACAGACTGTATAAACACTGTAAAAGTTGACTCAACAACAATTTATAAAGCAACTTGCTGCACAGCTTTTTGACCCAAGTACTGCACTTGACTAAATTTAAGTTAAGCCAACTAAAAAAAAAAAGCTCTGCAGTTTATTATTTTTGTATTCTTTACAGTGCATAGGCAAGAAGTCTACTTCATATTGTTGCTTTTTCACATGAAGTCATTTGAGTGACTGGTATAGTTTGTAATAATAGAATATGCATTCATACTGACTGTGAAAATGAATGCAATTTGGGGCAATATGTACGGTGATGGAGAGAGTGTAACGGGCTGCAATTTTGTAAATTGTTTGCGTTGTGAGAAAATGCAGCGAGTTTTGTAAATTGTTTGCGTTGTGAGAAAATGCAGCGAGTTTTGTAAATTGTTTGCGTTGTGAGAAAATGCAGCGAGTTTTGTAAATTGTTTGCGTTGTGAGAAAATGCAGCGAGTTTTGTAAATTGTTTGCGTTGTGAGAAAATGCAGCGAGTTTTGTAAATTGTTTGCGTTGTGAGAAAATGCAGTGAGTTTTGTAAATTGTTTGCGTTGTGGGGAAAATGCAACGAGTTTTGTAAATTGCTTGCGTTGTGAGAAAATGCAGCGAGTTTTGTAAATTGTTTGCGTTGTGGGGAAAATGCAGCGAGTTTTGTAAATTGTTTGCGTTGTGGGGAAAATGCAGCGAGTTTTGTAAATTGTTTGCGTTGTGGGGAAAATGCAACGAGTTTTGTAAATTGTTTGCGTTGTGAGAAAATGCATCGAGTTTTGTAAATTGTTTGCGTTGTGGGGAAAATGCAACGAGTTTTGTAAATTGTTTGCGTTGTGAGAAAATGCAGCGAGTTTTGTAAATTGTTTGCGTTGTGGGGAAAATGCAACGAGTTTTGTAAATTGTTTGCGTTGTGAGAAAATGCAGCGAGTTTTGTAAATTGTTTGCGTTGTGGGGAAAATGCAACGAGTTTTGTAAATTGTTTGCGTTGTGAGAAAATGCAGCGAGTTTTGTAAATTGTTTGCGTTGTGAGAAAATGCATCGAGTTTTGTAAATTGTTTGCGTTGTGAGAAAATGCATCGAGTTTTGTAAATTGTTTGCGTTGTGGGGAAAATGCAGAGAGTTTTGTAAATTGTTTGCGTTGTGGGGAAAATGCAGCAAGTTTTGTAAATTGTTTGCGTTGTGGGGAAAATGCAGAGAGTTTTGTAAATTGTTTGCGTTGTGGGAAAATGCAGAGAGTTTTGTAAATTGTTTGCGTTGTGAGAAAATGCAGCAAGTTTTGTAAATTGTTTGCGTTGTGGGGAAAATGCAACGAGTTTTGTAAATTGTTTGCGTTGTGAGAAAATGCAGCGAGTTTTGTAAATTGTTTGCGTTGTGAGAAAATGCATCGAGTTTTGTAAATTGTTTGCGTTGTGAGAAAATGCATCGAGTTTTGTAAATTGTTTGCGTTGTGGGGAAAATGCAGAGAGTTTTGTAAATTGTTTGCGTTGTGGGGAAAATGCAGCGAGTTTTGTAAATTGTTTGCGTTGTGGGGAAAATGCAGCGAGTTTTGTAAATTGTTTGCGTTGTGGGGAAAATGCAACGAGTTTTGTAAATTGTTTGCGTTGTGAGAAAATGCAGCGAGTTTTGTAAATTGTTTGCGTTGTGGGAAAATGCAGAGAGTTTTGTAAATTGTTTGCGTTGTGGGGAAAATGCAACGAGTTTTGTAAATTGTTTGCGTTGTGAGAAAATGCAGCGAGTTTTGTAAATTGTTTGCGTTGTGGGGAAAATGCAGCGAGTTTTGTAAATTGTTTGCGTTGTGGGGAAAATGCAGCGAGTTTTGTAAATTGTTTGCGTTGTGAGAAAATGCATCGAGTTTTGTAAATTGTTTGCGTTGTGGGGAAAATGCAGAGAGTTTTGTAAATTGTTTGCGTTGTGGGGAAAATGCAGCGAGTTTTGTAAATTGTTTGCGTTGTGGGGAAAATGCAGCGAGTTTTGTAAATTGTTTGCGTTGTGGGGAAAATGCAGCGAGTTTTGTAAATTGTTTGCGTTGTGGGGAAAATGCATCGAGTTTTGTAAATTGTTTGCGTTGTGGGGAAAATGCGGATAAGGATATTTTTAGTACGTTTTTTTAAGTAGTTTTTAGATTTGTAATTTCACGTTTTCTTAAATTGCAGCACGTTAAGCTCTCTCAGCCACTGTAAATATGGGCAAAGCTTGTTATTTAAATCAGAGCCATAGAGAGAAAGTTGAGATGACTGCAATGAAACTTTTTTCAACAGCAATGGCAGCTCATGGAGCCTCTCAAAAGTTCCCCGAAGTTAGCACTTACAGCCGAGTTACTGCTGAGGATGGCTGGTTTTGCACTTTTGAAATGTATCAAGTTTTTAAAAAATAAGAATATGTATGTTTTAACGTTATCTGACATTATTTGAATGAACCGCAAAGCACTTCCTCTCTCGCTCTATGGCTCTGATTTAAATAAGAGCTGACTACCAGTGATATGACAGAAATCCATGACCAATTTGTATACGGTTAAATAGGAATAACTAAACCTTTTGGGGAATCATTGTTACTGAAAACTGAAGGGGAAAGAAAACAAAAAATGAATCACATGACATTCATTTGAAGCAAAGTAAATGAAAACAAAAAAAAGAAACTAAAATGTGCATTTAAAGTATTAGTTCAAAATAAGGAATATATTATTAATTACTCAACATTATGTTGTTCCAATCAGCTGAAATCACCTTTGTTTTTCTTTGGAACACAAATTAAGGTGTTTTAGATCAAATCTGAGAGTTCCCTCATCCTCCATTTACAGCAAGAGTCCCAAGACGTTCAAAGTCCCTGAAAAGGAACCAAAAACCGTCAAAACATTCCATGTGGTTCAACTTCAGTGGCACAGCTGTAATCATACGTAGCTTCAGGATTAGAAAACTTTGATTTCATCTAAAGATGTCTTAATTTGTGTTCCAAAGATGAACAAAAGTCTCATTGATACAACACGAGGGTGAGAAATGAACAGAATTTTCATTTTTGGGTGAACTTTAATGAAGCAAAGAATCTCATTTTGTTGCTAATGACAGCCATATTAAAAAGGACAGTACAGTTTAACATTATTACTTACTTGGTCTCATCTTTAGATGAGACATTATTGCAAATATGCACAAATCATTTCGTATATTGAGAGCATTATAAGACTGTTACATCATTTACAGTGCTTCATGAGAGTAGGTAAAGTTCATGGTTTTATGACTTCTTGGCTGGATTACTGTAATGCTCAGTGCGCTGGTTGCCCAGCATCTTCTATTAAAGAGCCCCAATTACACATTAAAAAAGGTCATATTTCGGTTTTATGGGTCTCCAACAACATACTGATATGCATGCAAGGTCAAAAAACACTTTCATGGTCTTATAATATGCATTTATTTTTACCTAATTATCCCAGTGACTCCCATATGAATCGTTCAGCGATTCATTTGTTCCCAAACCCCTCCTTAGCGCGAAGCTAATCTGCGCTGATTGGACCGATGACAGCGTGTTGCGATTGGTCGACAGCGTTCAGCACGAGACAGTAAAATGCCCAGCGCGGTTGCCCCCGGGTCGATCGCAGCGGACGCCCGAAACTCGCTTCATAGTACCTTACTAACACCACAGTAAACAGTACCTGGTTCTCAACAGTGTTATTAAGACACCTCAGCGCCGAAAGCAGTGCAGTAAAACATCAGCATATTGCTCTACAGTATTCTTAAGTATGACACACATTCAGTATTAATCCACACAGCAGCAAAAGCTGAACTATTCTGAACCTTGACCGCTGCACGTGTGTAGGAACAGCTAATGGTGGCCATAGCAACGACAAACGGCAGTGGAACGAGCTCACAGACACATTTAAATCCGAAAACAAAGCAGCACGCGATGCGTTTTCAACGTGGCATTAGACGCGATATGAGAATATAAAGAGTAAACCTGATACAGTACAAGCGGTTACAAGTAACAAAACATGTAGATCATTTCTATTTGCAATCATTGCTGTAGCACCTCTTGCGTGAAGTGTTATATGTTCTCAGGGCTTACCTGTACTCTGCTTTGTCCAACGATCACATCCCCAGCCGGAGGGTTGTAGCGCTCACCAGCGCTCCTCCTCTGTCCTCTGACAAGCTATCTCTGCTGGCTCCCATCGCGTTCACCCTGAGCCTTCGTAAGCCTTTCCAATGCAGCACACCAGCCCGAAGCCCAGCATGCAGCAGCCTGCCTTTTTTTTGACTGTGTGCCTAATAAACTCCTTATTTTGCCCGCACTCCTGGTGTATTGTTTGTGCATTACAAGATGGAGGAAGAAACTAATCCGTGAGCTGTGTACTGATAGATCGCCCATTGTAAGCTTGCAGATTGCTGAAGCACTCCTTTCCCTCACACTTCCAATAAAATCCAGGTAAGCACAGCGTCTTCATGACTCATGACTACAGGATTTGTTTGTCTTTGCTGCTGTGTTAGTGGGCGGGGCCGCAGGTTTAAATTTGCACGCGCAACAATTATGTTTCTTATCCACGTCACGCCGAAACGGCTAAAGACTCGTTTTCAAGACGATTCATTTAAACCACTATGAGTCGACTCTTTTTTTTTAGATGAATCAATAGTTTTAAAAACTGTCCACTTTCAGATTTAAGCTTTAGCTGGATATTTCACTTCACTTAGAGCTGTGTTACACACTACATGGAAGGTCATTTTCAAAAACCCATAATAGGGGCTCTTTAATAAGTAAAGCTCTCTTTTGATGCGCCTTTTTAAAGTCCATGTGAAATCAACATTTCCAACGTTTTGCTAGCACAAATTGTTATTCTTAGGGTGAATTATTCATCTGTGCAAGATAATCGACTGAAAAAATAGTTTGTTTTGGTAATGTTCAATGAAAGAGCGTTCGTTTCCGCGTTTGGAGGGATGGTCCTTCTGTTGACGTCAACCTGAGGGCTTCCAAAGCAAATGCATATTAATACCCTCTGTTACTGTTAGTTTGTTATGAGAGAATGACACGCAAAAGATAGCCCTGCCCCCTACTCAATATTCCATTTCAGTTAAGAAGTACAACATACTGAAATAAAGGTCTCAGCAACTTCCGATTCAAGCAGACTTTAAATTGGCTCTTTATATTGGTTAAAGGTTTAGCAAATTGAGTTTTTCTGCATATATTCGGCAATTGTTTTAAAAATGAGATGGATCATTGTGAAAAATTGGGCTTGACAAAAGCATCTACAACCAAATAACAGGCTCTGAACTGGCTGTTTTTAAAGGTTTAGCAGTTTTTAGTATTGATTACTGATTACTCCTGTGTTTACAATAAGGTTGCATTAGTTAATGTTAGTTAATGTATTTATTAATATGAACAAACAATGAGCAATTATGGTATGTATTCAAATTTGATAATATTATTGAAATTACAGTTATTTCTTGTCAGTTCATGATAACTCAGTGCATTAAGTGCATAAGATTTTTTTATTAAAGGTTGAGATTTTTATTATTTTGTATTTTTGAGATTTTAATAAATGCTGCACAAGTATTGTTCATTATTAGTTCATGTTAATAAATATATTAGCTAACATAAATTAACGAAACCTTACTGTAAAGTGTGACCAGGGCTTTACATTAACACCCGCCAAATGAGGGTAGATTTCGGTTGTGGAAGGTTAGACAGCCGCTCCCACTAGCCACTTTGGCTTGCTGAAACTCATTTTTAAATTGCCAGTGCTGGCTCGTCATCACTACAGATTAGACTGTTAGTTTATGACCGTTTGTCTAAATGCGTACAAATGTGATCTTAGAATTGAGAAGCAGCACGACTGACAAAAACAGCTTTACGTGCGAGCAAAAGAAAGCAGGTGAATAACAATTGAGAGGATCACACGCACGGTGAGACAGGCTTTCCTCACTCACTGACGAGGGCTTTAGTGTTGCATGATTTGATGCTCGCGAGTGTTTAAAAGCTCCTGTGCCTTTTCCTCACTCAAGCAACCGTGCCTGGAAGCGAAACTAGTGCGGTGCTCATGCACCCACAGTCCTTCAAGGGCTCGAGATTCTTTGTAAGTAGCAGCAGTTGTTGTCGCTTTCGCTTTAACCATTCTTTGAACAGATTATTAATTGGCCTAACATTAACCGTGTGCGTGGCATCATCCTTTCATTATCGTGCACAGAATGTTTTTTTTACCTGCTTTCTTTTGCTTGCTGTTATTTTTGTTAATATAGTTTAATAATCATCCTTTACAATAATATTGCTTTAATATGTTGTTGTATGAAGTTAACTGGTGATCTGGGATCTTGAGCCAGAACAGACCACTGTGCATAGTGTTAGATGCAAGAGAATTTATATTTTTTAATTGTCAGCTGTTTTGTTGAATAAAAAGTGTATGTATGCAGCAGTATTTTGCTTGTTTTGACACATTATTTAAAATTTGTGGCAAGGAAATAATTTGTGGCAAATTAATTTGGTGTGACCAGAAAAAAAAAGGTAAATCTTTATTGTGTTGAGCCCTGAAAAGTCCTGTGAAAGAAAACTAATTGCAATGCGACACTTTTTTATGAAAGCATAACCCATTTGCTCATGCTCATTGAGTAAGCTCATAAACAAAAAATTGTTGAATGAACGAGAAGGCAAGTGGAAAAAACACAAAATCTAAATGAAGTAATTTTAGCATGCCAAAGTCAAATTTATGCACATAAAATATATTTTCTCAACAACAAAATTGTGGCTAGTGAAAATGGTCAGTGGCTAGCAATGGTGGAAAACTACTAGCCACAGTAGCTGGTGATGAAAAAAAGTTAATGTCAAGCCCAGAGTGTGACCAACAAAACAAATAAAAACATTTGTTATTCTTTTAGTACGTAACAGTAATGTTTATTTAGCTGAATTTTTCATACTACTACTAATAATAATAATAATCATTCATTCATTTTCTTTTCGGCTTAGTCTCTTCATTAATCCGGGGTCGCCACAGCGAAATGAACCGCCAACTTATCCAGCACATCTTTTACGCAGTGGATGCCCTTCCAGCCGCAACCCATCTCTGGGAAACATCCATACACACTCATACACTACGGACAATTTAGCCTACCCAATTCACCTGTACCGCATGTCTTTGGACTGTGGGGGAAACCGGAGCACCCAGAGGAAACCCACACAAATGCAGGGAGAACATGCAAACTCCACACAGAAACGCCAACTGACCCATCCGAGGCTCAAACCAGCGACCTTCTTGCTGTGAGGCGACAGCACTATCTACTGCGCCACTGCATCGCCAATAATAATAATAATAATAATAATAATAATATCAACTCAGATACTAAAGTGACGGGAGTTTGAATCTTTTCATAATGACAAAGTTCACCTACCTAGTTGGGTGGCATGAGTTTGAAGCATAGGATGAAGAGCTTGAGAGGCCTGACAGTAACTGTGTCTGGAGTCTTCATCGTGTCATGAAACAGATGCGTCCCTTTGATGTGAACATGCCAGGCTGTAGCATTTGATGTTTGATACCCCTCTATCATGCGATCCTCTGAGGTAATGCCTTGTATCTGAGATTTTTAATATCTGTAGATATGCCAAACCGGATGAAAGCAGATTAAAAGGAAGAGGATGTAAGTCACTGAAAAATCACCAATGTTTGCGACCGACTTCTCAAATATCAGGCACCGCAGGAAAAGACATGTGGAACGAAGCAAATATTCATGTAAGCTGTATGAAAAATAGCACAAGGACAAGAATCAGCAAACATTCTCATTTCATTATAAATGGGATAAATTCACTTAAAGGGAAAGCTTGTCTAAAATGTTTTCATTTACTCGCCCTTCTCAATAGAAAAGATGATATTTTGAAGAATGATAGCAGCCAAAATCTGGTCCCATTGTTTTCCATTAAACAGTACGGGGGATACTACAATGAAAGTCAATGGTGACCAACAATTGTTTCTCTTGCGAAAAACAGTTCTTTACAGCACTAATCACTCAGTCAGCTGACTTTTCATGTAGGACACGTCAGTTAGAAAATTTAGTAAAACAGTTCCTTGAAGCTGAAATGGCCAATCCAGAGTCTTGATACAAAAATGATTGACAATCCTTGGTGACAAAGCCATGGCTAAAAAACACTACAATCAGTAGCTGGGTTTCTATCCTAATGGGAAGAGAATATTTTGCCAAAAAAATAAAATAAAAGTGTACAAATGTGAATTAGGTGCACTTCCATCAAGTTGTTAAAGCGGATGACAAAAATATAGGTAACCTAGATTCAATTAAAGGGCAAGCTCATCTAAAATATTTTATTGGCCCACCCTTATCGACACACATTAATGAAGAATGTTTGTAACTAAAAACCTGACAGTCCCCATTGTCTTCCGTTATACAGTAGGTGAAAAAAAATTACAATGGAAGTTAATGGTGACCAACAATGGTTTCTCTTGAGAAAACATGTATTTATTTTTCCACACTCATCACTCAATCAGCCGATATTTTCATGCAAGACAATGAACCATGTCACTTAGCAAATCTAGTAAAGCAGTTACATGAAGCTAAAAACACACAAAAATGAAATGGCCAGGCCAGAGTCCTGATCTAAACCCGATTGACAGTTCTTGATGACAAAAACATGGCTGAGAAACACAATAGTCAGAAGCTGAGTTTCTAATCCTAATGTAAAGTGAATATTTTCAAATTTCGAAACAATTTGCTTTTACAAATGTGAATTAGGTGCACTTCCATCAAGATTTTAGATCGTCTAATTATAATATTGGTAACCTAGATTAACTTAAAGAGCAAGTTTGTTTAAAATGTTTTTATTTACTCACCCTTCTCAACAGAAAAGACAATATTTTGAAAAATGTTAGTAACTGAAAACCTGACGGTCCCTATTGTCTTCCGTTATACAGTAGCCGGGGAAAAATTACAATGGATGTCAATGGTGACCAACTATAGTTTCTCTTGAGAAAACATGCATTTATTTTTCCTCACTCGTCACTCAATCATCCAATATTTGCATGCAGGACAATGATCTAGTAAATCTAGTAAAGCCGTTCCTTGAATCTGAAAACAGTGAAATAATAAAATGGCCTGTCCAGAGTCCTGAAACAAACCCAATTGACAGTTATTGGTGACAAAGCCATGGCTAAGAAACACTACAGTCAGTAGCTGGGTTTCTATCCTAATGGGAAGCAAATGGTTTTAAAGTTCGGCAAAAAAAAAAAAAAAAATGTACAAATGTGAATTAGGTGCGCTTTCATCAAGTTGTCAGAGCGGCTGACTGTAATATTGGTAACCTAGGTTCACTTAAAGAGCAAGTTTGTCTAAAATGTTTTTATTTACTCACCCTTCTCAACAGAAAAGGTGATATTTTGAAGAATGTTAGTAACTAAAATCCTGACAGTCCCCATTGCCCTCCATTATACAGTAGAGCAGGGGTGTCAAACTCAGTTCATGGAGGGCCGCAGCCCTGCACAATTTAGCTCCAACCCTGCTCCAACACACTAACCTGTAGGTTTCAAACAAGCCTGAACAACAAACTAGTTTGATCAGGTGTGTTTAATTAGGGTTAAAGCTAAACTGTGCAGAGCTGTGGCCCTCCAGGAACAGAGTTTGACATGTGTGCTTTAGGGGGAAAATTACAATGGAAGTCAGTGGTGACCAACAATGGCTTCTCTTTATTTTTCCGCACTCATAACTCCGATATTTTCATGCAGGACAATAAACCATGTCACTTAGCAAATCTAATAAAGCAGTTACTTGAAGCTGAAAACACTGAAATGGCCAGTCCAGAATCCCGATTGACAGTTCTTTGTGACAGCCATGGTTAAGAAACACTACAGTCAGTAGCTGGTTTCAATCCTGTGAAGTGAATATTTTCCAAAGTTCGCAACAAAAAAAATAAAAATTCAAGTTGTTAGAGCAGCTGACTATAGTATTGGTAACCTAGCAACCGACAGTAAATAAGGCAAGTAAAATGGAGTCAGAAAAAAATGTTTCCATATCCAATTATTTGCATTAACCCTTTTTCATACAACTCCTCAAGTGAGCACAAATACAAAATTGCTATTTAGGAAGATTTTTAAAACAGAATTTTAGAAACTATAATGCATGTCTGGTAAAGTGTGGGCATTTCATTGTCCTGTCACTGAAGCCAGGGTTGTGTCATGGACTGCTTTGAATGGAAGTAAAAGCAGATGCAGGGGAAATGAAAGGGAAAATGTGTCTGGGCTTCATGTAACAGACTAATCTATGATGTCACATGATGGAGTAGTGACGCTAATTAGTCAAAGAGGATGTGCTGTAGTGCGTGAGAGTTTTATACATTTTATACAAATGGTTAACAAATACTGTAGGACTTCTTTAAGGTTTAGTTCTTTTTTGCCAACTAAGATTCAGGGAAAAGGGTTCAAAAACACACATCAGGAGTCAAAATTTGAGATTTATGTGATATTACATGACAAAAATATTTCAGTTTCTTGTTACTTTTTACACGTTAATACAGTTAAACTAAACTACACACACTTGTATCCAAGATTACTTATGATAATGGTATGTTTTAAAAAAATTTATTATAAATAAATAAATAAATAAATAAGTAATTATAATATATAACAACAACAACAACAACAATAATAATAAAAGCCACATACAGTGCATCCGGAAAGTATTCATAGTGCTTCACTTTTTCCACATTTATTAATGTTACAGCCTTATTCCAAAATGGATTAAATTCATTTATTTCCTCATAATTCTACACACAATACCCCATAATGACAATGTGAAAAAAGAGTTTTGAAATTGTTGCAAATTTATTAAAAATAAAAAACCTGAAAAATCTCATGTACATCAGTATTCACAGCCTTATTCACAGCCTTTGCTCAATACTTTGTTGATGCACCTTTGGCAGCAATTACAGCCTCAAGTCTTTTTGAATATGATGCCACAAGCTTGGCTCACCTGTCTTTGGGACATTTTGCCCATTCCTCTTATCAGTACCTCTCAAGCTCTATCAGGTTGGATGGGAAGCGACAGTGTACAGCCATTTTCAGATCTGTCCAGAGATGTTCAATAGCATTTAGGTCTGGGCTCTGGCTGGGCCACTCAAGGACATTCACCGAGTTGTTGTGAAGCCACTCCATTGATATTTTGGCGTTGTGCTTTGGGTCATTGTCCTGCTAGAAGATGAACCGTCGCCCCAGTCTGAGGTCAAGAGCACTCTGAAGCAGGTTTTCATTCAGGATGTCTCTGTACATTGCTGTATTCATCGTTCCCTCTATCCTGACTAGTCTTCCAGTTCCTGCTGCTGAAAAACATCCCCACAGCATGATGCTGCCACCATCAATGTAGGGATGGTATTAGCCTGGTGATGAGCGGTGCCTTGTTTTCTCCAAACGTAACGCCTGGCATTCACTCCAAAGAGTTCAATTTTAGTCTCATCAGACCAGAGAATTTCGTTTCTTATGGTCTGAGAGTCCTTCAGATGCCTTTTGGCAAATTCCAGGCGGCGAGTGGCTTCCGTCTGGCCACTCCACCATACAGGCCTGATTGGTGGATTGCTGCACAGATGGTTGTTCTTCTGTAAGGTTCTCTTCTCTCCACAGAAGAACGCTGGAGCTCAGACAGAGTGACCATCGGGTTATTGATCACCTTCCTGACTAAGGCCCTTCTCCCCCGATCACTCAGCTTAGATGGCCGGCCAGCTCTAGGAAGAGTGCTGGTGGTTCTAAACATCTTCCACTTAAGGATGATGGAGGCCACTGTGCTCATTGGAACTTTTAGAGCAGCAGAAATTTTTCTGTAACCTTCCCCAGCCTTGTGCCTTGAGACAATCCTGTCTCTGAGGTCTACAGACAATTCCTTTGTCTTCATGCTTGGTTTGTGCTTTGACATGCACTGTCAACCCTGGGACCTTATATAGACAGGTGTATGCCTTTTCAAATCATGTCCAATCAACTAAATTTACCACGGGTGAACTCCAATTAAGCTGCTGAAACATCTCAAGGATGATCAGTGGAAACAGAATGTACCTGAGCTCAATTTAGAGCTTCACAGAAAAGGCTGTGAATACTGATGTACATGTGATTTTTCAGGTTTTTTATTTTTAATAAATTTGCAACAATTTCCAAAAAAAATTTGTTCACATTGTCATTATGGGGTATTGTGTGGAGAATGTTGAGGAAATAAATTAATTTAATACATTTTGGAATAAGGCTGTAACATAAACAAATGTGGAAAAAGTGAAGCGCTATCAATACTTTTCAGATGCACTGTACAATTCTATTTTTGAGTAAAATTAATGCACGCTATTTAAAAATATAATATTATATATTTTTTCTTGTTGGAAAATATTTAACCAGTGTAGAATGCAAAATTTAGAAAGCAAATATTATTTTTTAAGCATGTTGTTCTTAAATAAACCTAATATCTGTTCAATAAACTATAAAATTTGCAATCAAGAAAGTCAAAACCTACGATCTGGGTGAGGTAAAACTGTCTAGAGTGCATTTTTCTAATTTATGGAAAGAAATCAACATTTTAAATTCAAAAAGACATGAACCATCCCAGCGAAACAAGATTCAGAACAGTCCAAAAGTCTGGAGTCTGTATACTCAGAAATAAACTACAGTGTATATTTAGTTGTCAGGGAAAAAAAACACATGATGCTCTGAGAAAGACATCTGTCAATAACAAAAACAACAGCAAACATTTGAACCGCAACAAGCCTTGCCCCATCACCTTTCAAAACAACTTCACTAACTCATCCCAGTGTGTCGAGGATATTGTAATGGTTTCCACATGACTGGATGCATTTACCTTTATGGCGGTTTGCATTTTCAGCACTGGATTGAAGGTCAGGCGGGCCACGGCTCTTACTGCGGAGCGGCAAAGACAAGAACCAGGTGCTATAAAAGCAGCTTCCCTGTCTGTCAGCATTAATAAAGCCTGTGTTAAAAGACACCGCTGAAGGAGGAAAAAAAGCAGTTGGCAGAAACATTTACAAACATCGTTTATCACTGAACGCTATAGAATGGAGATGAATTAGGTAAACGATTTAAATCATTACATCAGGAGATCAAGATCAAATAAAGGAAAAGGTATCAGTGAAGATCAAAATTGGAGAATAACAAACAATTTCAATTCTATTTGAATGTTTTTAAGCATATTGTTATATATATTTTCTGAAGAAAAATATAGTTAGTATAGTATAGTTATACCCAAAAATGAAAATTACCTCATCGTTTATTCTCCCTCATGTGGTTTCTTTCTACTGTTAAACACAAAAGAAGATATTCTGAAGAATGCTGGGACCCTTTAACGTCCACAGTAGGAAAAAAAAATGACTCAATCGGTACCAGCAAACATCATTCTTCAAAATATCTTATTTTGTGTTTATTAGAAGCTCTTGAGAAACAGTTTTTTCATCACTCAATCAGCCAGACATTTACATGTAATGAACCACGTCACTTAGCAAATTTAGTAAAGCAGTTCCTTGAAGCTGAAAACACTGAAATAATGAAATGGTCAGTCCAGAGTCCTGATCTAAACCTGATTGACAATTCTTAGGTAACAAAGCCATGGTTAAGAAAATCACCACAATTTAGTTTCTTTCATCTGTTGAACACAAAAGAAGATATTCTGAAGAATGCTGGGACCCGTCGACTTCCACATTCTTCAAAATATCTTCTTTTGTGTTGAAAAGAAAAAAAACTAAATGATGACAATTTTCATTTTTGGGTGAACTATCCTTTTAATCTGCACCTGGTGGTAATCTTTTTAAATTTTCTGACAAACCCCGTTTAGCTGGCAGACATCATTTTTGGTTCCCACAGACTTTGCAAGATGTTGAGCTGTTATGATGTGGGTGAGTCTCTCTGAAGATCGAGACGTCTGTAAAGGATCCTAGTATAGTAAAAGCAAACGTTTATCAGAAGCTCTTAAGAAACATACAATTCTTCCCTTAACTCATACCTATGAATAATGAACCACGTCACTTAGCAAATTTAAAAACTGGGATGAAAAGGGGTGAACTATCTCTTTTTAATATGCACCTGATGGTAATCTTAATTTTCTGACAAACTTCATTTAGCTGGCAGACATCATTTTCAGTTATCAAAGACTTTGCAGGTTGTTGAGCTGTTAAAACGTGAGTGTGTCTTTCTAAAGAACAAGACGTCAGTAAAAGAAGTAAAAGCAAACCTTTATCAGAAGCTCTTGAGAAACATATAGTTCTTCCCTCAACTCATCACTCAATCAGCCAGACATTTACATGTAATGAACCACGTCACTTAGCAAATTTAGTTAAAGCAGTTCATTGAAGCTGAAAACACTGAAATGAAATGGACTGGCCAGTCCAGAGTCCTGAACTAAACCTGATTGCCGATTCTGGGTGACAAAGCCATGGCTAAGAAAATCATCACCATTTAGTTTCTTTCATCTGTTAAACACAAAAGAATATATTCTGAGTAATGCTGAGACTCATCTACTTCCACAAAAGGAAAAAAGTGAATATGAAAGTCAGTTGGTACCAGTAACCATCATTCTTCAAAATATCTTCTTTTGTGTTCAATAGAAGAAACTAAATGATGACGATTTGTATTTTTGGATGAACTATCCCTTTAATCTGCACTTGGTGGTAATATTAGTTTTCGGACAAATCTGAAGCTGAAAACAATGAAATAATGAAATGGCCAGTTCAGAGTCCTCATCTCAACCTGATTGACAATCTTTGGTGACAAACCATGGCTAAGAAATCGTCATCATTTAGTTTCCTTCTTCTGTTGTACACAAAAGAAGATATTTTGAAGAATCATTACAGCCAGTAGCTGGGTTTCTATCCTAATGTGAAGCAAATATTTTCAAAGTTTGCCAAAAAAAAAAAGAATAAGTGAATTAGGTATGTTTCCATCAAGTTGTTAGAGCAGCTGACTATAGTATTGGTAACCTAGCAACCAACAGTAAACAGGGCAAGTATAATGAAGTTACGTGGGTGTAATGTTCGCTACATCAACAATCGCGTTTCCATATCCCATTATTAACATTAACGCCAAGTCCAAAAGCACTTTAAACTAGTATTTTTAGGAAGAAAAAAAATAATATAATATAATATAATATAATATAATATAATATAATATAATATAATATAATATAATATAATATAATATAATATAATATATACAGTTTAAGTCAGAATTATTAGCCCCCCTGTTTATTTTTTCCCCAATTTCTGTTTAACGAAGATAAGATTTTTTTTCATTTCTAATCATAATAGTTTTAATAACTCATTTCTAATAACTGATTTATTTTATCTTTGCCATGATGACAGTAAATAATATTTTACTAGATTTTTTCAAGACACTTCAATACAGATTAAAGTGACATTTAAAGGCTTAACTAGGTTAATTAGGTTAACTAGGCAAGTTAGGGTAATTAGGCAAGTTATTGTATAATGATGGTTTGTTCTGTAGACAATCGAAAAATATATAGCTTAAAGGGGCTAATAATTTTGCCCTTAAAATGGATGTAAAAAAATCAAAAGCTGCTTTTATTCTAGCCAAAATAAAACACATAAGACTTTCTCCAGAAGAAAAAATATTATCAGACATACTGTGAAATTTTCCTTGCTCTGTTAAACATCATTTGGGAAATATTAAAAAAAGAAAACAAAAATCAAAGGGGGGCGAATAATTCTGACTTCAACTATATATATATATATATATCGGAACTTCAAAATGTGCATTAACACAGTGAGACAAACTCAGCTAGTGAACTGTGGACTGAACAAGATCACAAAACTGCAGTCATAAATCTACTGATGTGCACTTTTCACTGCTGTTATAGTCAAATCTTTTTTAATGCTACAACCATTGCGGTTCACTAATTTAGATTACTAGACTTGTTGATTTGAAGTGCCTTGGTTATTTTGTAAAACACTGCTCTACTAATAGCGTACAGCCAAAACCTAAAACTCCTTCAAATCACGAATACTGAAGACTACATTACTTCAGAAAATAAAAGTCAAATGTTCCTGAACTGTTCTCCGACTTTGATCTCCACCGTATATCCGAGCAAACGTTTATGTCATGTGACTGTTGAAGGTCTCTCTCGATGGGGATCAGAGACTGACTAAACTTGCTGAAAACATGAATGCTAGTACAGTTTCATCTCGGAGCTGGAATCAAAAGGGAGTCTGGATTAACCCTAGGTGTCCTACTTTCACAGGGGCGAGACTGCATCTGGTGGCCAGCTGGATCTCTGGGTGCGCTTTCTGATGGATTTCTTTAACCTTGTACAGCAGCAGCAGCAGCAGCACACCACACTGCGGGAACTGGGGAAATGTACATTATGGTCAGGGATGTTTTCATGACTTTTACAGTAAGTGCACTCTGTGTGAGAGAGCCTATTATGCTAATTTAAAGGTACAGCTAGTTTTGTTTTCGCGTCTCCTACAATAGGTGTGCATCAATTGAATGTTAAAAACGCGTACAGTTGGCACTAATAGACTAGTGGTTAATGTGTCAACATATTGTGCCAATGCACATCAGGTGTCCCAAGTTCGAATTCCAGCTCCTGGACCTTTCCCAAGGCAGTTGCAGTTGAATTATTTATAAACAATAATGTAAAAACAAATTGTACATAATATTTATGTTTTTATTAAATTACCCAATAAACTGTATTTTATTAAAGTCTAACCAAGTTATGCCAACCCTTAACTCAGCACTCACAGTAATGAAAAACAGTTAATTATTGTTGTACAGTGTCACAAAAATGATGCTATATTGATGTGCGTATCCTTCACCTCGTTATCCCTCTCTCTCCCACTTCACTTCCTGTCGAGATACTGACATGTAAATAAAAGGCAAAATGCCCAAAACGCTTACATTTCTAATATCTATAGCATCATAAGCACTTTCTCAGTGTTGGAAATGACTAGTATGAGCAATGGCAAGTTTTTCTATCTGGCCACAAAGTAAAAATAATACATTATTTTAGAAATAACAACAATAATAATAATTCCTCACATTTATATAGCGCTTTTCTGGACACTCAAATCCCTTTACATATTTTTTGGGGGGAATCTCCTGTGTGAATCTAACCAGTGTGCAGCATCCACCTGGATGACGCGACGGCAGCCATATTGCGCCAGAGTGACCACACACCAGCTGATTGGTGGAGAGTGATAAAGCCGATTATGATATGGGGATGGTTAGGAGACCATAATAGACAGAGGCCAGTTGGCAAATTTGGTCAGGATGCTGGGGTTAAACCCCTAGGATTAACATCTTATCTGAAAGATGGCACTCACTGAGCAGTATAGAGTCCCCATCAATATACTGGGGCACACTGCGCTCAAACTATTTTCTCAGAATTCAACCTTTACATCTTGGAATTTTTCTTTTGGAACTAGTTACATTTCAAAGTCTTGACTTTAATTTTCTCAAAATATTTAGTGCAGAATCAGCTCTTTACTCAGTGTCTGAATTGGTTGGTTGAAGGATCCCATCTCTCTAAACCCTGCCTTTTTGAGACTCCACTCTGCTCTGATTGGTCAAAGCAAGGCCCAATGAGTCGTAAAACAAATGCAAAATTACAGTTCTTTAGTTTTTACCTCAAGCTTTAGCAGTGAATGCACAGTTGATTTGTGATCGCACCACAGGAAACCCAAAAAAAAAAAACACACACTTCCAGATCTGATATACAAGTACAATGTTGAGGGTTGAAGAAAACGTTGTTCATGTAAATGGAGACCACAGACCGGCATTTGGAAAAGTTGTTATAAACATACATAGGTTTGTGCAGGAGTTTAGACTGATAAATAGTGACAACTATTTTCAGGGAGCGCAGTGTGACTTCCTTGCTTTTACATTTACAAATAACAACATTAAACACAACATGAGAAAAAAAACATAATATATATATATATATATATATATATATATATATATATATGAAAAAGGATATTAGGGCACTTTAACTATTTTTTTATTTAGCGGAATGATTTAATAAAGACGCTGAGGTAAGGACAATGCTGTTAAAAATAAAGAGGATGATTATGAATTTCAACCTAGTCTTTCCATTCTAACAAAATAAACACAAACATAAATACTACAAAAAATGCACCTATACTAAAAGACAAAGCTAACTGTGTTCAACATAGCACTACATTCAAACAAAGAACTATCAAAACAGCATGATTAGAAAGGTTAATTACTACACAAAAGCTATTAAAGTTATGCCAGTAACTTCATCGGACAAAGCTCACAAATTTAAATATTGTGTGCGGCTGCTTTATAACCAGATTTCGAAATAGTTTTTTGACAAAACAAACATTAATAATATACATACAGTAGATCGTCACAAATGTTTTCAGATCATAGATTAAAGCAACAGGATTTTTCCTAATGACATCAACCGACTGTATACAGTACCTTCACATCCAGGCACACATATTGGCATAAAAGCTCAATGAATTAAGCTCTATTTCCAGCATTTGTGGCATAATCACTACTTTAAAAGCATTTTAAAGCAAAAACTGGGCTTAGATTTATATATTAACATGTGCATTATTAGTCTGTAAAGTTATCCAAATATGATTTTCTCACTTAATTCCTCTGTTTTATTGTTACTCAATCTAAAAATCCTAAAAACTTGTTTTTACATCTTCATATTGAACACTTTCTTCTCTGAATTTTAATTTTGCTTCTTGTAATGCTAAAGAAATCTCACAATTTTATTTTTGAAGTTTCTGACTCAGAATTACAAACAAAAAATGTACTTTTTATGTAACTTTATACCTTTAAGTTATAAAAAGAGGCATAAAAATACCTTTTCTATTGTTTATTCTGTGCACAAAAAACAAGCAAAAGGCAAATTGACCATCTGTCATGCCTGACAATGACATAAATGCTGTCAGTAGAGCTTAAAGCGCACTAAATCCCAAACAATGCTGCAAATGTAACAGTTTTAATAAAAGCTTATGATCTTTAAGGCAAGTAGGGCCATTTTCTTAAATCACACAACGCTTTTCATCCAATCGTAACATTGTTAATAAACCCTTAGGATCGTACAAGAATAGAGATGTCGTAATTTACTAACAAAACCGTTTCGATTTCGATGTTTACAGTATTATATGCATAAAATGCACCTTTCACAAGTTAACTCCAATAAATATATATATATATATAAAATGCTGCCTTAAGACTCAGAACCGTGAAACCGACATTTAGTGATTTAATGAGGAACAACATCCACAAACTGTTCAAGAAGTCCTTTGGTGGTCCCAGAATTCAATCCTTATGTGTGTTTGTGTACTGGTTTGGGTGGTTTATAAGGACATAAATTTGTAAAATGCATGACCTAGGTATTACAATATTGAATCGGTTTATGAGGACATGCCTTGTGTCTTCATAATTCAAAAATCATACCTAAACTGGGTCTTTTGACATTTAAAATTTGGGTTTAGGAGTAGGGTAGGGCGATATAACAGTTTTTTTTCAGTATAAAATACATTATGTCTATTAAAAGTCCTTATGAACCATCAAAAACGTGTGTGTGTGTGTTTGTGTGTGTGTGTGTGCTGGTTTGCGAGGAGACAAATTTGTATAATGCATGGCTATGATCTAGGTATTACTATATTGAGGTGGTTTATGAGAACATGCCTTGTGTCTTCATATTCCAAAATGTTTAATCATACCTAACGGGGTCTTTTGACATTAAAAATTTGGGTTTAGGGGTAGGGTTAGGCAATATAACAAAGTTTTTTCAGTATAAAATAGGTTATGTTTATGGAAAGTCCTCATAAACCATCAAAAACTAACGTGTGTGTGTGTGTGTGTGTGTGTGTGTGTGTGTGTGTGTGTGTGTGTGTGTGTGTGTGTGTGTGTGTGTGCTGGTTTGGGTGGTTTACGAGGAGACAAATTTGAATAATGCATGGCTATGACCTGGTATTAGAATATTGACGTGGTTTATGAGGACATGCCTTGTCTCTTCATATTCCAAAATGTTTAATCACATCTAACAGGGTCTTTTGACATAAAAAAAATTTGGGTTTAGGGGTAGGGTTAGGCAATATAAAGTTTTTTCAATATAAAATACATTACGCCTGTGAACAGTCCTCATAAACCACCAAAAACCAATGTGTGCGTGTGGTTTGGGTGGTTTACAAGGAGACAAATTTGAATAATGCATGGCTATGACCTAGTATTACAATATTAGGGTGGTTTATGAGGACATGCCTTGTGTCTTCATATTTCAAAATCCTTAATCAAGTCTAACGGGGTGTTTTGACATTTACAATTTGGGTTTAGGGGTAGGCGATAACAACTTTTTTCAGTATAAAATACACTACACCTATGGAAAGTTCTCATAAAGCACCAAAAACCGATATGTGTGTGTGTGTTTATGTACTGGTTTGGGTGGTTTACAAGTGAGAAAAATTTGAATCATGCATGGCTATGACCTAGCATTACAATATTAAGGTGGTTTATGAGGACATGCCTTGTGTCTTCATAATTCAAAAATCATACCTAACTGGATCTTTTGACATTGAAAATTTGGGTTCAGGAGTAGGATAAAGCAATATAACAATTTTTTTCAGTATAAAATACATTACGCCTGTGGAGAGTCCTCATAAACCGCCAAAAACCAAAATGTGTTTGTGTGTTTTTACAAACCAAGATCCTCCTCAGTGTTCATTTTCATTTTCTGTAACAGAAAAGCATCCTCTTCTCTCTCTTCACTCCTGGAAAACGGCTCAGGCCTTCTCCAAAGACTGGTAGTAATCCTTAAGAACGTTCCAGGCTTTGGGTGCCATGAAGCCTTCTGGGGGATTCTGGCCCTCGCGAGCCATTCTCCGCATGCGGGTTCCTGAGATGAAGTCATAGTCCTGGTGTCTGGGGTAAAATGAGACGGGCTGTTTTAAGATGTGCAAAAGGGACAGCGTGGTACCCAAGGTGATAAGAAAATGAACAAGAAACATAATCCGGGGGTTTACGTCAGAGATAATAACTAGGTGTTGTACACTGCTCCTTTGTTCGGGACACTTCGCTCTGCAGGGAATGATGCATTATACTCTGAAAAGAGTTCTTTATGATCAAATATGTTCTCTCCAGTGTTTTTGCCTTTCAACGCAGCAAAGACGAGAAGGTAAACAGGCTGACTTGACTTCTGCACCAAAAAAATAAATAAATTGGCAAGAAGCAGAAATCTAAACTTGATCATTAAATCCAAACTCTCAGCTACACGTTTTTCATTTAAACAAATGCTTCGAAAATAAACAGAGAGCGAAACGTCTGATAAATAGAGCTAATTAGTCTCCGAGAGCACGAATGAAGCTCGAGCGCTAGTCTAAATACAATCCTCAGCGGCTCCTACGGAGAGGGTTTATTTGTTACGGATTAGTTGTTCTTCAATTAAGACGCAGACCGTATGAAAACAAATCCGCGCAAGCACAATGAATTTGTAAACGGGCCCTGCACTGCCATCACTGCAGTAATCAGGTTCATGAAGCAGTGTCACTATGAGCAAACCATTTGATATGGACTTTTAATGTGGAATGCTTGAATCATGGATTTAAGGAAAAGCTAATGTTTACGTTCCATGCATTTTTATGCTCGCTTTTTAAGGCAGCTTTTAATGCTGTCAAATGAGTAATTGCATCAAAAATAAGTACATGTTTTTTGTGTACTGTGTATATATATAAATATAGACATGCAAGTATTTATTGTACAGTTGAAGTCAGAATTATCAGCCCTCCTGTATATTTCCCCCCCAATTTCTGTTTAATGGAGAGATTTTTTTCAACACATTTCTAAACATAATAGTTTTAATGATTCATTTCTAATAACATTTATTTTATCTTTGCCATGATGACAGTACATAATATTCATATATATATATATATATATATAGTGGTGGAAAGAGTACTGAAAAGTCATACTCAAGTAAAAGTACCATTATATGCCTAAAAATGTAGAGCAAGTAGAGTAATGCTGCGTTCACACCAGATGCGGAAGAAGCATCAAGCGCGAGTGATTTACATGTTAAGTCAATGCAAACGCGGGAATAGGTATCCTGCGGTGCGATACTCGCGAAAGGCGCGATATGCGCGAATGGCGTGGGCGCGAATTGAGCATTTTGCGCATTTGACACACTTAACGCGCAAATCGCGCAAATCGCTCAAATTAAAAAATCTGAACTTCTGCAGACATTCGCGCCACGTTAACCAATCAGGAGCTTGCTCTTGTGGGGGCATGATTGTGACGTAGCACCTGCGGTTGGTGTCCCGGGGGAAATCCTCCAGCCGACACCGACAACAGTTCATCAAACTGGGCTTGGCTCAGTCAGAAGCACCGCTGAAAGCCCCAGTTATCCAGGTACAGTTTCTGGAGGAGTTTATGAGCTCACAGAGCTGGGTGCACCTCTGAAAGTATCTAGTGGACTCAAGACACTGCTCGAAACGTATCGACACTGTTTTACAGCCTTCATAAAGCACATAAACACAGTTATTTTATCAATAAAATCCATGTTAGCCATTTAGCAACGAAGCTACAGTCACCGGGCAGACAGAAGCCCGGCCCATGACGCGAATCCGCGTCTGTTCTGAAGCGGAGTTTGACGCGCGAATGAAGCGGAGTCTGACGTGCGAATGAAGCGAGTACACTCAAATGTTCACGCGTCTATTTACACGCGAATAGCACGATTTAACCGCGCTTTCCGCGTCTGGTGTGAACGCAGCATAAAAGAGTAATCTGCTGTAAATATTACTCAAAGTACGAGTAAAAAGTAGCCCTTATAAAAGTACTCAAGAGTAGTGAGTAGTATGCTGTCAAAAGCTGATGTGTTTACATGTAAATTGTGCATGTGTGTGTGAACGTAAAATTCTGTAGTGCATTTAGTTATTGCCCAGGAGGCACACAACATCATGAGACGTTAATATTAGGTTAGATTTAGGTTGTAATGTCAGGTGACCAAAATTAAGTGTCAAGCTAGCAGCTAAGGACATCGTTATTTTGATGTCCAATAATGACATCAAATGATGTTGATATTTGGTTCATTTTAGGATGTTAGAAAGTGACCAAAATCTACATTTTATATATATATATATATATATATATATATATATATATATATATATATATATATATATATATATATATATATATATATATATATGTATATATATATATATATATATGTATGTATGTATATATATATATATATATGTATATATATATATATATATATATATATACACATACATATACATACATACATATATATATATATATATATATACACATATACACAGTTGAAGTCAGAATTATTAGCCCCCCTTTGAATTTGTTTTTCTTTTTAAAATATTTTCCAAATTATGTTTAACAGAGCAAAAAAATTTTCACAGTATGTCTGACAATATTTTTTCTTCTAGAGAAAGTCTTAATTGTTTTACATTTACAACTTACAGTTTTACATTTATGAACCATTTTAAGGTCAAATGTATTAGCCCCTTTAAGCTAATTTTTTTCTCGATAGTTTAGAGAACAAACCATCGTTATACAATAACTTGCCTAATTACCCTATTCTGCCTAGTTAACCTAATTAACCTAGTTAAGCCTTTAAATGTCACTTTAAGCTGTCTATAAGTGTCTTGAAAAATATGTAGTAAAATATTATTTACTGTCATCATGACAAAGATAAAATAAATCAGTTATTAGAGATGAGTTATTAAAACTATTATGTTTAGAAATGTGTTGAAAAAATCTTCTCTCCTTTAACAAGAAATTGGGGAAAAAAATAAACAGGGGCTAATAATTCTGACTTCAACTGTGTGTGTGTGTGTGTATATATATATATTCTCAAAGCAATATGATGCAAATATAATGCATCCAGCAATCAGACAAAGCCACAAACGATGCTTTATGGAATATTAGCACCATTTCACCTGGTCACTTCAAATGGGGTGATGGGGCGGACCACATAAAGTCCAACTCCACAGAGAACGGTTAATATGCATCTAAATGAGAACCAGCTTGGACTGATTTGAGCTCTTTTAGAGGAGGACTTTAAGGGGGATGCCTGGCAATTAGGCTCAGCATCCATATTCGTCTCAAATTTGGCCAGGCTCAACACCCTTCTCAAGGAGCAGACGGGAGCACCATAAATTTAGCGAGGCGCCAAGTGGGACCCTTTGAAACTCAGACTGAGTGAGAGTCTAGCACCCCAACCCCCTCTATAAGCAGCGGCTGGGATGGAGGAGCGACATGATGCCAGTAAACTCCAACCTCACTGTCACCACTGCGCATGACTTTCTACAGTGGGGGAAATACGTATTGAACACATCACGTTTATTTCCTGGGAATAATATTTCTAAAGGAGCTGTTGACATGGAATTGAACCAGATTTTGGTAAAAACCCAAACAATAGAAACATATAAAATAAAACAAAACAAATCTGAAAAATGAGTTGTGTAATAACAATGACATGACACAAGGAGAAAGTACTGAACTCCTTAAAATATTATTATATTTAATACTTTAAAAGGCTTTTTGGTGATGACAGATTAAAGACGCCTCTCATATGGGCAATGAGGTTTGCTGAAGAACTACTGAGGAATTTCAGCTGCTGTCTGGGCTTTCACTGCCTTTCTACACCTCCCTTTCTTCATGTGTTCAATACTTTCCCATTGTCATTTCATGTTATTAAACATAACTTAATTTATAAACTAATTAATTGTTTTCTCTGCATATATGGATTTATTTGGGTTAGTCAACGGCACCTTTAGAGAGCAACAACTGAGGAGTCTTTGCATCTGAAAACATGAGATGCAGCGCTCAGGAGTGGTTCCGCCATATTATCGTAGTCAAGCCAGCTGCTACTGTAAACAAAAGCTCACAACACTAGTCCCACTGTGGCGTTCTTCTGATTGGTGAACTATTCTGGAACTGACTGTATGACAAATGACCACTGTTATAATTACACACACAGACACACACACTGAACTGAACAATTTAAGTATAATCTACCAAACCAGCAAGTTAAATAAACTTAAATATGCAAGTTTTGGGAGACTCTGTTACGCAATTAAATTGATGCAACGAGTTAACTCAATTTCGTTCAGTCAACTTATTAGGGTTTTCAGTGTATGTTTTCTGAGAAAAATTGTAAAGTGTTTAATATTCATTTGCCCCACTGTATATCAAGCTCTCAGTCATAAAGACGATAACTAAAATTCTCAATCTCAAAAGCATGTCGAGAGATAGCTTTTCAAACTGGAGTCCGGGGAGTGCTAGTCCAGAGAAAATGCAGAAAACTTCAAACTGTAAATAAATTACTTCATTACTTTTTATAAATGAGATTCAAATAAATCAAACATAAGACATCATTAACATTAAAGACAAACATTAAGATAAATAAACCCAGACTATAATAAAAGCAGCAAAAAATAATGATATTAAAACATCAAATATTTATAAATATGGTAACACTTTATTTTGATGGTCCATTTGAGTATTGGTAGACTGTCTGCTTAATATCTGCAAAATATCTTGAAAGTACATGTCAACTTACACTAACCCTAACCCCAACCTAACAGTCTACTTAAATTACTACTAAATTCAACAAACAGACCATCAAAATAAAGTGTGACCATTAATACTACCAAAAATAAGATTCAAATAAATAATGAAAATTGAGAAAATAACTTGATTAAGACTAAATAGTTTTCTAATAATATTTGAAACATGTTTATAATATTAATAATAGAAATTGCATATAATATTCATATTATAATATTAACTGTAATTAACTGAAATTATAAACAAATTGACAAATTGAATTATAGACTGCTTTTACATTAGGTTGGGGTCCCTCGAACATTTTTTGAATTTTTAATTATTTTTTGGGGAGGGGGGGTCCTGAAGCTAAATTTGATGAATATTTAAAAAAAATTTTATAAGATTGAAATGAATAATTAAAGGGTGATGTAGTGGCGCAGTAGGTAATAGGTCGCCTAACAGCAAGAAGGTCACTGGTTTGAGCCTCAGCTGGGTCAGTTGGCGTTTCTGTGTGGAGTTTGCATGTTCTCCCTGCGCTCGCGTGGGTTTCCTCCAGGTGCTCCGGTTTCCCCCACAGTCCAAAGATATGCGGTACAGGTGAATTGGGAAGGCTAAATCGTCCGTAGTGTATGAGTGTGAATGAGTGTGTATGGATGTTTTCCTGAGATGGGTTGCAGCTGGAAAGGCATCCGCTGCGTAGAACATGGGCTGGATAAGTTGCGGTTCATTCCGCTGTGGTAACCCCAGATTAATAATGGGACTAAGCCGAAAAGAAAATGAATGAATGAATGAAATGGCATAAATTAATATTACAGTGCTCAACATAAATGAGCACACCCCATGTTGAAAATGAATATTTTGATCTATTTCTCTGTGAATATAGATCATATATTTTGGTGCATTTGACCAAAACAGATTTATTAAATGGATATACTTATTAAAACAATAGTTTAGTTACAGAATATCTTAAGAAATAGAACTAATACATTTAAATTCGTGCAAAATAGTGGAAAAATTCATTAAAAACTACAAAGTTTTATACATTTTTTGTTTCTCTTTAATTCTGCTCTATTTACATTTTTATTTAATATTTTGTTCTAACATATAAATTTGAGTTTACTAATTTTGAACCATTATCGTAAGTTGTGATGTTAGATAAGCTCCAGATTTGGCTTTAGTTCTGACTGATCTAATGTATATGCACAAATATTGTAAAGCTTCCTATAGAAAATATCTAAATGAGAGATTTGTGAGCCGTGTACTCATATATGTTGAGCGCTATATTATGATCATTAATATAAATTTAATTATAGATAGTTTTTACATTGAAGGATGGGGTCCGTCATATAAAGATTATAATTTGGAGGGTCCAGAAGCACAGAAATTGACAAATATTCTAAAATATTTGAATATAACATTCATTGAGAGGAATATGCTTAAATATATATATATATATATTTCATAGTTGTTTTGATCTAATGAAGATCTGTGGTTGTTGTCCTCCTCCTTTCATGGAAAAAAATAACTGCATATGATTTTGGAATGATCCGGGGGCGAGTAATTGATGCAATTTTCATTTTTTGGTAAGTTGTGCCTTCAAACTCTGTGTGGGACGTGCATTAGCATAAAGATCGTGCAACATTAAAAAGTCCCCTGTCGTTCTTCCAGTCAGATCTGCAGCGTGATGACATAGGGGCATGGTATTCATCAGGGACGACTCAAAAAAGCCTGTTAACTCGATAGCGGTGGGCGCTATTAATTGCAAGACGATACGCCAAAAAAGGGCATGATTTTCGTTAGTCATCTTCCACAGAATTTGCACAGTGCCAGAGGAATAATGGCAGGTCTCCACTTCTAAATGACTTCAAAGAACGGAACAAAGCCGGCGAATTTGGTAAAAGCACACAACAACAAAACATTTCCTGTTATTCTTGGCTTGGCAGTTAGGAATCGAGGAAGCCTGACATGGAGAGAGGTTTCATGTGCAGTGATGGATTGCTTTGAACATGCATGGAAGATAAATTTAGGTAAATCTACGCCTCCGGCAGCTGGTTTTATTCTCGATTTTGATGAGGTATGGTGGCTGTCTTGCTTAATTATTGTTAATAAAATGCAAGGCAGTTCAAATGGGGAGATAAGAAAAAAGAAACTTACTTTTTGGGGTCATAAAAATCCATAGCCTTCTTGACTTTATTGTAGGCTGCCACTTTGAAAGGCACGATTTCCAGCGATATGAGTCCAGGGGCCATGGTGAGGACTTTAGCACCGTGTGAAGGCTCGTAGAGGTCTTTACCAGTGTCCGGGTGAGGCATTCCTGCTGGGTCACGGCCCACTATGTAAAAGTTGGCCCCGGCCACCATTCGGGCTCTGCAGTGCCACTGCACCTGTCGGAAACAGTTCAGATTTAGTCCACTAACTGAAATACAAAAAGAGGGAATATTGAATAGCTACTCCTCTTTAAAAAAGCCAGTAGCATTTGGTATTTAGTTATCACAGCTCTGCCAGTGAGAGTGGTTGAGATCAAGCGCATCAAATGAAAAGCAAAGCGACTTGAAGGGAGTGGGGTATGTCAGATACTACAGAGCATTTGATTAGTCAAGATTTGTGAGAAACTGAAGTATGAGGTGACGTGGAGAAAAAAAAAATGTTGTTCCATTTAGGGGAAAGTGACAAACTGCAAGCTTTAGATGTCTTATATCAGTTTTCTTTTATATCTTTGTCACAGTTTTGTCTTATAGAGTGGATATCCTTACACTAACATCTGAAAAAACGTAATTTTATCTTCAATGGACCTTTAAAGTCAATCAACTAGAGCAGTGTTTCTCAACTGATGGTACCAAAAGTGGGTCGCAGAAGTGTTGTGAGTGGGTCGTGGTGTTGGAAAGCTGTTGACAGCTCTTGTCAGATGTGATTCATGTTTGGGTGAGTAAAAGACATTCTCCTAAAAGCCGTTTCAGACAGGACACGGCATTCGCAAGGGTCTTGTTCATTTTTACTACGAGACATACTAAAAGCGGCAAAACGAGAGTGGTTTTTCCACTGTCAGCTCTGGTATAGTAGAAATCTTGCCACTTTTTACTTAGCTGTTATTCTGTGCTCACAGTGCACTCTCAAATAGCATTCACAAATTCATTATAAAAGAAGTTATCGGCATGCAATTTTTCTTTGGAACAACTGTGGTGGCTCATAACACTTTATTAGTTTTATTGTAAGAACCAAGACTAGCTTGGTACTGCTGTTTAATGCTTACTTAACAGTATTAATAATATTCTTTTAATTTATATGGATGCTAAGTAGACTGGGGTGGCACTTGTGTTAATTATATTTCACAAAACTAGCCGGCAGCTAGCTCTCTGCAACATGGTCGCCCCCTGAAGCTAAGCAGGGCTGCGCCTGGTCAGTACCTGGATGGAAGACCACATGGGAAAGCTAGGTGGCTGCCGGATGTGGTGTAGTGAGAACAGCAGGGGGCGCTCAACCTGCGGTCTGTGTGAGTCCTAATGCCCCAGTATATTGATGAGGACTCCATACTGCTCAGTGAACGCAGTCTTTCGAATGAGATGTTAAACCGAGGTCCTGACTGTCTGTGGTCGTTAAAAATCCCAGGATGACCTTCGAAAAAGAGTAGGGGTTTAACCCTGGCATCCTGGCCTAATTTACACACTGGCCTCTGTTCTGTCCATAATGACCATCCCCACATAATAAATACTCTCCACCAATCAGCTGGTGTGCGGTCTGGCACAATATGGCTGCCGTCGCATCATCCAGGTGGATGCTGCACACTGGTGGGGGATGAGGAGATTCTCCCCAAAAAATGTGTAAAGCGCTTTGAGTTTCCAGAAATGAGTTATATAATTGTAAGGAAAATGTAAGGACAAAACAAAAGGATTTTTGCTGAAGAACCTTTGTAATTTTGTAAAAATAAAAGTATTACCATGGTAAAGCCACCACTAAAAGACCTGATAACAATATTTTTGAAAAATAAATAAATCAACCGCTTATAAATTGTAAGCTGTAGCTCAAATCTTCATTCTGAGGCACACAAAAGAGAAAAAAAAATGTTTGGATGAATTATTGTAAAGACAAAAAACGGATAAAATATCATCAAAGACTCCAGTCAAATCGTTTAGTTTTCTGAAACCATGCAGTTTTAATATAATAATAACGATTTCAAAATTATACACTTAAAATGTTCTCAGACATGGTTCTTAAATGTTATTCCCACCGACCCCAAACAAATGTGGCACCATATTTCATGCTAGTCGATTCTGTGTTTTGTCACCAAATGACATTTCAGAGCACCCACAATGGGACAATTCCCTGCCTCTAACATTAAATGTATTCGCTTTTACATAGACACAAAAATGGAGGAAAACTTGGAATACAACACGCAAATCAAACAGATAAATGCAGAAAGAAGCATCTGGGACAGTCTGTGCTTTTATGTTGTCCATGAAAGAATGAAAGGATTGGAACAGCATGAGTGAATAAATGATGACATTAATCATTTCTGATTAACAATCCTGTGCTTAAAACTAGAATAACAATGATAATGTAAACCAAATGGAAACATTACAGTTTGTTCAGTGACACAATGATGAGGACAACTCAAAAAGCTGTCAAAAACGATCATCCTGAGATAAAACGAAAACATTTCTAAGTGGACACATGATCAGAATTGGCCACCTAAGCTAATTCTTTTCTGTGGAGTCAGCATGTCCCCTACTTCCTCCTCATAACTCAGTGAGGCGAACGACTGCTTCCTGTGGGCTTGCTTTAGTCTTACAGACTCTGTCTGCTCCCAATAAATTTTTTAATGTCCCGGCCACATGATTAAAGAACAAGAGACTTCAAAATAGCCATGGAACACTATACCAGCAACTTTTTTGTCCCCATTCATCCTTGCCGTGTGATTGCATGCACGTATGGATCATAAAGGGATGTCAATGGCCTTGAAAAAATTTGGTTCTGCTTAGACCCACTTCAGGAGATGAAAATCAATTCCTACTGCCATGTCCAGAGATGCGTGATGCCCCCAAGTACACACTGTGCCGGCTGCCTTTTACCTCTAGCACTGGTTAGGTGGAACGGATCAGAAATTCATTGCACCACTGACAATTTACTAAGGAATGCAGCTTACGCAAGATTCTTCACCACCAACTTTCCATACAACATTGGTTTCAAACACCGTTTTGATTATCATTCTTAAAGCAAAGCACATTTGATAGAGCTTTCTTTAAAATGTCTACAACGTCAAGCAGTATGCAATTTCTAAGTATGGCGATACTTCAAATGAGCAAAATCTGAAAAAAATGGGGAAAGGGAAGGAGAATCTTTGCATTCATTTTAATATGCATAGTGACTATAAAATCTGTCATAAATAAGTACAACCCCAAATCAGAAAAAGTAGTCCATTTCAAATTTACTTTGACTTTGATTTCACGGCAGACAATATGAACACAAAATATGTCATGTTTTATCTGGTCAATTTCATTTCAATTGTAAATACACATACTTTCCTGTCATTCAGACCTGCAACTACCTTGGCAAAACTTTGTCAAATATCACAATACGTAGTTACATCCACAAATGCCAGCTAAAACTGTACTGTGCCAAAAGGAAGCCCTAGGTTAACAGTGTGCAGAAGCGCATTCGACTTCTCTGGGCTTGGAGGCATCTGGGATGGATCATCACAAAAAGGATAGAAAGAAAAGAATCGTCTAGACCAGGGGTTTTCAAACTGTGGGGCGGGCCCCACCAGGGGGGCGCCAGCACCCACTAAGGGGGGCGCGAGAATTTGAGGCGTGCACGCGAGTAAATTATGATGACGATTTTTATGCATTCACTAGAGTGAATCGGATTAAAGTTAGTTTCACATCTAACTATCAGGCACCTGTAGAGTTTATGCGTTCCAGTAAAATATATGCAAATAAAATGGAGCGGGTGCTTTTTAACGGTGAATAAAAGTCAAACCGGTGAGCGTCTGACAAAAAAAGTGCCCTTCTGAATCAAATCAGCAGGATGCCCTTCTGGATTTTTTACTTACTTTGAAGACATATGACATGAAGACATACAGACTACCTTTACATGGACATCAGTAATAGTTATTTGCCTTAATCTGAATAAGACAATAATATGATTAAGGTGTTGGTGAAGTGCTTTTTAAATGTTGTGTCACCAGGCTATCCACGTTTCCTGCAGAGTCTCATGTCATTTCGGGTGTTTCATCTTTAATTTTTCGACTTTAACTGCAGTTCGGCACTTTTATCATGAATATTTCAACGATGCCCCCATGACAAACTGGGGTATTAGACGCGAATATTTAGTAAGGACTGGTGGAAGATGTTTTAATGGGATTTGATAGCGCACGCCAAATAGAAAGAAAAAACTTCCGCATTTCGTGGTCAGTGTTGCCAGATGTAGCTGACTGATTCCAGCCCAAAAGCTGTCCAAAACCCGCCGAAATGCAAATTGCGAGTGAAATTGGACAAACTTGGGGGGGCGTGTGTCCTAAAAGTTTGAAAACCCCTGGTCTAGGCTATTACCAGCAACAAGTCCAAAAGCAAGGGTTTGTCATGGTCAAGTGTTCTTGGCAAAGGTAACTTGACGCCACCATTAATGCTGAATAGCACATAAAGATTTTGGAAAACAATATGCTGCCTTCAAGAAGACAGCTTTTCCAGGGAGGCCCATGCATATTTTAACAAGATAATGCAAAACCACGTTCTGCACACATTACAGTCCTGGCTGCAAAGGAAGAAGATACAGGTACTTGACTGGCCTTTCTGCAGTCCTGACCTATATCTAATAGAGAATGTGTGGTGAATTTTAAAGCGCAAAATGCGACAACGAAGACTGTTGCCCACCTTAAGACTTGTTTGCAGGAAGAATGGGATTTTACACCTGAAACACTTCATCACTTGGTGTCTTCAGTCCCTAAACATATTTAAGTGTTGTGAAAAGGAATGGCAACATTACAAAGTGGTAAATGCTTTACTGTTCCAACTTTTTTTGAAATGTGTTGCAAGAATGAAAACTGGAAAATGTGTTTATTTTATAAAAATAAATAAATAAATAAAAATCATGAATCATGAACACGTTAAATAATGTTTGTTGTATTGTCTGCAATGAAATTTAAGTCTATAATACAAATTTAGGAATAACTACTTTCTTCTTTTATTTGCGTTTGTCTTTTTCTGATTTGGGGTTGTACATGAGAAAGAGTAACCAATTAAAGTACAAAAACAAACAAATACATATAACAAATAGCTAATAACTAAAAATTATAATGACCAGACATTATTACTTATAAAGGGATACCTCAGGGGTCTATTCTAGGTCCTTTTTACATTCCGCACTAACCTCTGTGGGGCCGGCGTACATCATTGGTGATGGAAAAATGGCAACTATGGTGGAGTTGGGATCAAGTAGACCTTCCTCCAGAACAGCTGCATGCTGTTTCATCCTCCAGGCCAATGGCACGTCATCATCTTTGGTCCAGCCACCCAGCGGGTGTAGCAGAAGGACAGGACGGCGGTAGCCACGTTCAATTAGACGCCGCTGTGTATCCTGCATGAGCAGTGCATGGCCATTATGCACAGGGTTTCGCAGTTGAAAGGCAAAGACGGCATCTAAAAATGAAAACAGCAAATATATCACTGTCTAGAAATACAAATGATCCCTATATTGACTTACTAAAGAAGTTTGTATTAAAACTAACACAATCATTTAAAGATAATTCATGTTTCTATGTTGACTGCTACAGTTTGAAGAAAAGACTACTCATTACAATGAACACACTAGGCAAAATTAAAGTGACTCCATATTGTAATTTCATACCAGCGTTCATCTCTTTAAACTTCTGCTTAAGTTCGGTTGGTGTAAGCCTGTAACTATCCAGCCCGTCATTCCAGTAGATACGATCCAGCACCTGGAGATCACCTCCAACCAGCCAATCTCCACTCTCCATCACCATCTGCCATAAAAAAAAGACCATCAGGCACAAAAACCTGCAACACTTGCAGAAACATGAGAAAGTTTTTAGACGCCAAAACAACAAGAAAATAATTTCAAGCTCTCAGCACTTTGCTTTGGAGAAAGAAAACAGTCTAACATAGCTAGACTTGTTTGGTCTACAACAGGGGTGCTCAACCCTATTCCTGGTGATCGACCTTCCTGCAGTTTTCAGTTGCAGCCCAGATCAAACACACCTGCCTGTAATTATCAAGTGCTCCTCAGGTTCTAATTAATTTGTTCAGGTGTGTTTGATCAGGGTTGGAGCTGAAATGTGCAGGAAGGTTGATCTCCAGGAACAGGGTTGGTCACCCATGGTCTACAACAGGTGCATTTTGTAGTATAAATAGTGTAAGTAGTGCGTTCACACTGAAAACTCTAAAAATAATAAGTGCACTTTAATTACCCGGATGATGCACTCATTTACCCGGTAAAATGAAGTGTGGAATGATGGACACTTCACGCACTCAACGATCGCAGCTTTGCTCACGTAGTGGAATAGGCGGAGCTATCGGGCGCACATGTTGGATAACTTTTTATTTATTTTGGCTTGTGAAAGCAAAATACTCCTACGAGAGTGATTATAGCGCCTCCCGGTGGTGAATGCGGTTATACTCATGGCATGTATTATTTGGTACTTTGGTCATTTATTGCACTAATTTGGCAACCGTCAAACATCATCAGAGAAACGGTTTGAATTTCTGCTTAGTAAAAAAAAACATTAGTGTTTGATTTGGGATGACACTACATTCATATACTATGCTGTTGAGTGTGTAAGTGCATAAGTACATAGTGCATAGTGTGCCATTTGGGACGCAACTAACATCTTCTGGCCACTAAGACAGAATAAATGGTTTGAAATGGGCAACTAATATGGTCGGTTGTAGATTAAATCAGGAAAATGTACAAAAATCAATCAAAACTTGCATTTTGTATCCATTTCAAAGATGACGTCATTAACCCTGCAAAGTGGTTCTTTCTTGAAAGTCACCTGGGAACTTCAATAATACAATGAAACAAAGACATATTTATAAGGTTAACCTAGAACGTATCATTCCCAGATTTGAATTCAAAGGCTCCTAGTTGATTAGCTGGATTTTTAAGCATTTACATTTCAAAACAGGACTTCAAATGCCCCTATATAGGCACCCATTGTATCAGCCTACAACTTTTGACTGCTTTCACTAATATTTCGCCTTCGGGAGGTCTCCGTTGGCATTCATTGAGCTTCTAACTTGGCCCGGGTTAAAAAGGCGTACAGTATGCAGAGGATACCACAGCTTGCGGCAGATTTTGGGGCCACAGTAGACGGAGAACACCATTTCACAACCCCGCAGACTTTCATCTGCTGATTTGACTTGACAGCAGCACTTGTGGCATGGGACCTTTATGTGCAAGTATGTGATCATATTAAGCAAACTTGGAGATGCCTGAAAGCGGCGAATGTTAATAAAACGATTCATCCTCTGCGCTGCTTTTGCATTTGAAGACTGAATGCATGCGCAGCTGTCCCTGGCTGGCTGCAGTATAGCAACAGTAGCAGCCGTTTATTTAATTTACATTGCAGAGGCTGGTGATGGAAAAACTCTGTTGGCACCAAATCGATCTATAGTAAATCAACACTATTAACTGTCATAGAAAATAACGCTGGTTGAGCACTGCAGCTCGTTCAGCGAAGGTAAAGAAAACAGATAATGCAATTAGGTAAACGTTCTCAATTCTGCTTAACATCCCCCCATCGCTGAAACTCCCAATGTGGATTCAGCTGTCAGACTGACAGCCGAAATAAACAGGAAAAGTGTATTTACTGCATATAATGGAGGCCAGTTTTACAGGCCCGCTGATTGACATGCTTCAGCAGAGGGAATTGAACATGTGGATGATTCTGTAAACTCTTCTTCTAACAGTATCCACATAGATGTATTTAGTTTCTCTTACTTACGGATTCATAAGATCAAATATTGCTATTTTGGGTGCTCTATTAATCAAGCAGGCATTCGGACTCATTTGTTTTAGGGGGGGGTTTCAGCTTAAGTGATATTAATGATGGTGTAAAATGAAAACAGGCATGACGGTAGTTCCAGCTTTGGCTTTGACAACTTCAAGGAGCCTTAAAATCAAATACTTCTTTACAAAGAAATGACTTTCACAAGACATCTGCAGGTTGCAACAGCATTAAAAATACGTCTCTGACATGATTATACAAAAATATTGTACTGTATAAAGTGCTATAAATAAACATGACGTGACTTTATTTGACAGGAGTGCACACATTTACATTGGTACTATCTGATGCATTCTTAACTCTTGCTTTCACATTGAATATTCCAATTAAAATTGCATTTTAATTATTAACCTCCTAGGGCTTAAGTGTCCACATACGTGGACAGCACATTTTAGCTCTTAAGTGGCTATTTAAAATACTTTGAATGTTTTATATTTTGTTACAGACATACAATGTCATCCAGCATATGAAATGTCCCAAACCCTATTTTTTTACTGTCCAAAATGGGAAAAATTTTGTTTTTACTCTCTGATAGTCAAAACAAGTTTAAAAAAAATATATGTTATATATGCATTAAAAAACAGTCAGGAAAAAGTGTTTTATGTAAATTCGGACCACAAGTCCACATATATGGACATCATTTTTTTTCTAAAAGTACATCATATCAAAAGATGATGCTTAGGTTTTTATTCTAATTAGGTTCCAATAGCAATAAAAATAAAAAATGCATGTAAAAAAACATTGAGCCTTAAGAGGTTTACACGAAGCAGCTCTTCAGTGTAAGTTTTTACTCTTGGACGTCTGACCTAAACTATTCTGGAAAGTTTGAAACTCGCCATTTGAAACTCCTGAAGCAAACTTGATTTTTGTCTGATTTTGTTTGAAATGGCGTCACATCAGTTCAGTATTAGTAAATGTGGGCCTTAACAGAGACAAATGATTATAAGGTTATTCAGGAACAATGCCTTATAAACAATGATATAATGTGTACAACAGTAATAATGCTAAACTAAATTTAATCCATCTATATCAGGGGTGCCCAAACGGCCAAAGACCAAATATCAATATGAGCCATGGGCCGAAGGTAAATATACCTCTTAACTATATACTATATTACATTAAAGTTGCCGTGGGTAATTTCTGAATTTATTACATAATATTTAAAACTAAATGAAAAATATATTGTAGTTGTATTAACTAATGCAGTATTACTTTTTAAAAGGATAACTTATTGCAATAAAAACATAACATTGAACAGTGGAGGAGTTCAATGCTGAATACACTAGTCAAGCAGAATCTGCCTTTGCCTTGATTTGCTCACCAAACTCTGCATTGTCCTCTATCTGTCAGGTGACAGTATGTACATTTAAACCATATATTTAACAACAAAACAAATAAAAGCTTACATTATATTTGAAAAGACACTCTCTAAACCATCCCTATCTTTCTCCCTCTTCTAAGATATGATAGCAACTTTCGCCTGTGGGACCTAGTTTGAGCATCTCTGAGTGACATTATAATAGATTAAATATCCTCTTTAGAACTTTTACTGCTTTAAAGTGACAAAAATTGGGTTTTAAACATCTAAAAAATTGTATAAAGTGTTTATAATATGGTAACATGTTCAGACCAATTCTTACTTTTACCTAATTGCTTATTAGCTTGCATTCTGGCTGTATGTTAATTCTTATTAAGGCTTTATCCTGTGTGACCACATTCTACATACTGTACCATACTTTATAATTTAACTGCTACTACAACTAGATTACCTGATACATACCATATTTATTTCTAAATAGCCTTAAGATGTAAAAGTTAGGGTAAAATATACACTCAAAATTATTTTTGCTATTATTATTTTATTAATTATTATTATTATTATTATTATTAATTATTTTGCAAACTACCTAATTAAAACGAGCTGAAACAACACAATTTTTGAGATTTTTTTGGGACAACTTAAAGATTTTGTTCAATCCACTTAAATTTGTTAAAAGGCACCTATTCTACCCCTTTTTCAAGATTTAAGATAAGTCTTTTGTGTCTCCAGAATGTGTCTGTAAAGTTTCAGCTCAAAACACCCATCAGATTATTTATTATAGCTTTCTCAATGCTGGATTTTCTACTCTGAATACAATGTTGCTGTTTTTGTGGCCTGTGCCTTTAATGCTGGTTCTCCCACGTGCCTCAATCTCCAGCTGCGTCAGATAAACAGCACAGTGACAGACATGAAGGAAGCATATCTCACATAACGTTTGCAAGAAATATTACAGTAAGAACTTTGCCAAATATTATTTTATATATTTGTTGTGGAGTAAATTCAAGCCTTTCTGCAATGATAAGTCACACGCAATGTTGTTACAAAGTTCACGCACACACACGGCGTGCAAATGTAACTTTGCACTGATTTTGCATGGCAAATGTAACAGGTTACACGTTAATATCCACTGCTGTATGGATATCCGTTATGTTAACGTACAAAATAAACCTGATTTAAGTCCACAAACCGGGATTGAGGTGTCTTCTTTTATAATTGTACTGACATACGGCTGTGGTGATGAACAGCAATTTTACCGTCTTTAACTTACTTTATTACAAACATACACTGTTTTTAAAAATGTTATAAACTTGTAAAACTCATTCGTGACCACATTTGATGATGATTGATGATCACAGAGAGCTGAACAGATCTTTTAGCCCCAGTTGCTTTGCGCATGTCCTGTCTTGTTGATATGATTATAAGCGTTACTACGGAGACATGTTAATATGTGGCGCCGGTGGGCGTGGAAACCTCAATCCTACATCATGTTGCAGTCGCCTCAAAACGGGAGGGATTTGGATCCTATTTTAACGTTAGGAAATTTAAGAAAAGAGGCTTATTGTCTTTATATCACCACAATATGACTGTGGACACACTATACCTACACACAGTTCTGTCCAAACAGCTTACAAAAAAAGATTTTTATCATAGGTGCCCATTAAGTTAACTTTATTTAACTTTGTGTTGTAACAACATGAATAGACAATGTATATACACAAAAATAAACTAGAAATCGTGAGGTCAATTCCATTTCAACACAAGCTTGTGTACCTAATTGTTTTAGTTTTTCAGCAATTTAGTGCTTATTCTCATTTCTTATGCTGAAAATAAACAAGGATACATCTAAACATATATAAACAGTCACTAATGCAGTATTATAATGCATTAAGAATACTCGTCAAAGTTTAGCAGATGGTAAACCATATTATACTGGGTTATGAATGCATTAAGAATACTCGTCAAAGTTTAGCAGATGGTAAACCATATTATACCGGGTTATGAATGCATTAAGAATACCTACATATACAATTACACACACAAGCTTCATTGAAGAGGATTCAAAGTTTACTAAAGATTCACATAACTCTGAACTGCACTAAGAAAAAGCCTTTGAGCGAAGAATTCGGTAAATTAAAAGAACGGCGATCAACTAGTTTCTTTACAGTGTGCAACTTCTTGCTTTGTTCTGGAAATGGGTTTATTTGTGACCGTAGGCCAGCAGACAGACAGGGCCGTTCCAGAGTCCGAAAGCTCACTGTTGGCGCCCATTAGTGCGAGCTGGAGCAGAGCGGAGCCATTAAAGTCCACCTAAGCCTACAATCCCTACTTACAGATGGAAACAATTGTTCAGTATTTACTCGGCGAGATTTGTAAGAGGAAGGTGAAGGGGTAGAGGAGGGGAGCTGAGCGCCACTTGCCCAAACACTGTTTAAAGAGAACGCAGGGCGAGAAATCCAACTAAAACACATGTGTGAAATGAAGGAGGTCGAGGAATAAAGAGATTACGAAAGCGGCGATGGGGTAAAGATGAGGGAACGAGCAAGACCCTGTTTCCACAGACCAACTGAGAGGGCATCGTGGCTCCGTCTGCTGTCAGAACGCAGGCCAAAGAAAGCTTGGCAATGCGAGCGCACGGGGACCTATTAAAGCATCAGGTCTGCCGTTTCTCGCTAGATATCATGACTTTAACTGTGAAAGAAAAGATTTCCCACTTTTCTCCCATTTTAAAAGGTACAGATACAAAAAAAGTGTCAATAAAGCAAATATTGCAAGCACACCATCTAAATGTGTATATATAACTTACATTTAGTCATTTAGAGATGCTTTTGTCAAAAGCGACTTACAATTGCGGAGGCATTCGGCGATTCAACAAGAGGCAATACACACAAGTGTATTCTACAAAGGAACTGTTTGTGCACAGAAAAATTAGGTGCTAGAGTAATGCTGCGGTCACACCAGATGCGAAAGAAGTGCGAGTGATTTACATGTTAAGTCAATGCAAAGACGCGAATAGACATCCTGCGACCCGATACGTGCGAATGAGGCAGCGCGAAGGGCACGATTCACGTGAAATGAAGCAGCGTTGAGTGTTTTGTGTGATTGCAGCGCTTAACGCGTGTTTTGCGCGTATTGCTCAAGTTTGAAAATCTGAACTTTAGCGGATATTCACGCCGCGTTAACCAATCAGGAGCTTTCTCTTGTAGGGGCATGCTAATGACGTAGCGCTTGTTGTTGGTGTCCCCGGGGGAAATCCTCCAGCCGACACTGGACAACAGTTGATCAAACTGGGCTGGGCTCAGTCGGAAGCACCGCTGAAAGCCTCCATCATCCAGGTATAGTTTCTGGAGGAGTTTATGAACTCACAAAGCTGGTGCACCTCCTAAACGATCTAGTGGACTCAGACACAGCTCCATATGAATCAACGCTGTTTTTCAGCCTTCATAAAGCACAAAAAAACACAGATATTCTCTCAATAAAATCCATGTTAGCCATTTAGCAATGAAGCTAGAGTCACCGAGCAGACAGAAGCCCCGCCTATGACGCGAATCCGTATCAAAAATTCCATTAAAACTACACTCTTCCAGCAGTTCCTCGCATCCAATATCTTGTTTGTCATTGGGGGCATGCATGAAATGTTCCTGAATTAAAGTGAAAGTGCCAACTGCAGTTAAAGTCAATAAATTAAGAATAAAACACCTGAAATTACATGAAACTCTGGAGGAAATGTGGATAGCGTGGTGACGCGATGACGTTAATCGAATTATGTGCTATAACATGTAAAACGGGATCATGAAAGATACATTCAAAAAGCAACTCATGTAAACACCTTTATCATATTATTGTCTAATTCACATTAAGGCAAATAATTTGATTACTGATGTCCATGTAAACGTAGTCACTGTCAATCCCCCTGCATCTGTGTTTGTGTTGCCTCTGTGAAAATCAGCGTGTGCACATACGGAAACTCCCCTTTTCATGCAAACCCTTCCCTCTTTCGCTACTCGACACTCCCACCCAAACAAAGCTGGACTCACCAACTTTCCTGACTTTTTTCAAACTAGAGGTGTGAAAACACCCTGCTGAGATGGGGGGGGGGGGGATTCATGGCCTTTAAAGAACTTAGTTGAAGAACTTATTTAACCTGATTAACTTATTAATAAGTTAAAGCAACAGAAAAATATTTGTTGTCTAGACTTTGTCATTACATTTTTTACAGCGTATAAGCCAACTCTTCTGATTGGTTTTCTGTACCGTATGTGAAATGAAACACATTTTAAAAGTGCATTTCATGGACAGATGGAATATGCAAACAATTTGATTGCATTTATTTGAATCGGTAGCAGGCAAAAGATTTGAAAATATAACGACTCGTTAAGCCGATTCAGAGTCCCCTCTTTCTTTTGAGAGACAATATCTTTAAGAAAAATAGTTTTTTTTGATAGCAAGACTATCAACTTTGCAGACTGTTTACATTGAAGGACAGTTATGCTACAAACCACATTTATCTACGATTATAATACATCTATAACTATCTACAGTGGGGGAAATAAGTCCTCAGTAGTTCTTCAGCAACCCTCTGCCCTTTGTCATTGTAAATTAATATCAGTTTCAGTCCAACATCTACATTATCAGGATGATGAAAATGAAACCAGAGTGGACATTTTACTAAGACAATGATTCAAAACACAGCCAAGGAAACTCTCAAATGCTTTTAAAGAAAGAAAATAAAACTGTAGAATGGCCCAGCCAATCACCTGACTCGAATGCAATTAAAAATACAAAATAAAGATCAGATTTGACAGACGAGACCCACAGAACCATTAAGATTTTTACACTCTGTTAAAGTGTGAAAAAAATAAAATAAGATAATAATAATAATAATAATAACACCTGAGCAATGCATGTGACTTCATTTTCCATATGAGAGGCATCTTTAAGCTGCCATCACCAAAAAAGCCTTTTATAAAAAGTATTAGATACATTTCAGTAGTTCAGTACTTTCTCCTTGTGTTATTATATTGTTATTACACAGAACCTTTGTTTGTTTTGTTTTACTTTTATGTTTGTATTGTTTGGCTTTTTACCAAAATCTGGTCAATTCCATGTCAACAGCTCCTTTAGAAATATTATTCCAAGTAAAGAAAACATGACGTGTTCTATACTTATTTCCCCCACTGTATCTACATCTATAATGTCTAGTGCAAAAGTGAACTGCGAGTTCCAGATGAGATTGAGTCTTGAACAAATAATAATAATAATGTACCAAATAGCATCGAAGCAACCGAAAGCCTTGCACAATTTCACATTTGTACCATCTGACGAACAGTTTCCATGACAGGTGAAAAGTGATGCGTTAATGGACGGTGCTGCTGAATCACTGCGATTCTGCTTTCATATTAACATGTATGTAGTCTAAACAGTGCTCTCATTCAGGGCAGGCTTATAATCGGGACTTTCCAGGTGGTTTGTGAGTCAGAAAAGAAAAAAAAGGAGAGAGCTGACAACAAAAATGAGATGCAGGACAATGTTAATCATTGCCAACTGCTTATATAAGTTGATAGAAATATTTTATCATGCATCTACTATCATTTGTGTGGTCATACAAAAAAAAGTCCCACCCAATAATATGTCGCTGGTCCAAAATACAGCTAAAGATAGTGGTGCAAAGGAAGACGCAATCTGCAATCTGAAATTTTCTTCTAAAATGAGTATTTTTATCAGGCTCCTGTGTGTAGGTTCAGTAATTTCACTTTTATGGTAAAGAATAAGTTATTTTCATGGGCTTCAAAGTGAAATAACTCAACATAAACAAAGGAGGCTGAGAAAATGTTTCATTTTCTATGGAAATTTCATATGGCACTTGCATTTGAACTCTTCAAATATTCTCTCATTGGCCGTGACTATTGGATCAAGCACAAAATTAGTTTTCTTGTTGCCAGACACATGGTATGTATACTCACTGGAAACTTTTAGTGCAACTGCTCGTTAATGCAAATTTCTAATCAGCCAATCACATGGCAGCAACTCAATGCATTTAGGCAGGTAGACATTGTCAAGACGATCTGCTGCAGTTTAAACCGAGCATCAGAATGGGGAAGAAACGTAATTTAAGTGACTTTGAACGTGGCATGGATGTTGGTGTCAGACGGGCTGGTCTGGGTATTTCAGAAACTGATGATCTACTGGAATTTTCATGCACAACCATCTCTAGGGTTTACAGAGAAGGGTCTGAAAAAAAAAATATCAAGTGAGTGGCAGCTCTGTGAGCACAAATGCTATATTGACACCAGAGGTCAGAGGAGAATGGCCAGACTGGTTTGAGCTGATAGTAAGGCAACAGTAACTCAAATAACCACTCACTACAACAGAGGATCTGCAGAAGAGCATCTCTGAATGCACAACACGTCCAACCTTGAGGCGGATGGGCTACAGCAGCAGAAGACCACACCTGTCAGCTAAGAACAGGAAACTGAGGCTACAATTCACAGAGGCTCACCAAAATTGGACAATAGAAGATTGGAAAAACGTTGCCTAGTATGATGAGGCTTAATTTTAGATGCGACATTCGAATGGTAGGGTCAGAATTTGGCATCAACAACATGAAAGCATGGATCCATCCTGCCTTGTATCAACAGTTCAGGCTGGTGGTGGTGGTGTAATGGTGTGGGGGATATTTTCTTGGCACACTTTGGGCCCATTAGTATCAACTGAGCATCGTGTTAGCGCCACAGCCTACCTGAGTATTGTTGCTGACCATGTCCATCCCTTTATGACCACAGTGTACCCATCTTCTGATGGCTACTTTAGCAGAATAACGCACCATGTCATAAAGCGCGAATCATCCCAGACTGGTTTCTTGAACATGACAGTGAGTTCACTGTACTCAAATGGCATCCACAGTCTCCAGCTCTCAATCCAATAGAGCACCTTTGGGATGTGGTGGAGGGAGATTCACATCATCGGATGTGCAGCCGACAAATCTGCAGCAACTGTGTGATGCTATCATGTCAATATGGACCAAAACCTCAGAGGAATATTTCCAGTACCTTGTTGAATCTATGCCACGAAGGATTAAAGCAGTTCTAAAGGCAAAAAGAAGTCCAACCTGGTACAAGTATCTAATAAAGTGGCCGGTGAGTGTATAGCAAGTAATCTACAATATTTTCTAGAAAATATACACAAGGTCAAAATTGTTGAGAGAAAAAAAATAAAGCACGTAGGTTTCATTCCTCTAGATAAATTGCATAGAAGTCTATACAAGTCACACTTTATAACTGAAATAAGATTTCATAAATAATCATGGTTTTGTTTTGTTTTGTGGTCTAATTACACCGGTTAATAAACCACGCTTTTGACAATCTGTTTACGACACAAAATGCAGGTGTAAATAGGGTGTAAAATGTTTTGAACATGTCCAATCTTGATTACTTCAGGAGGTTAAAAACTCATAAGGTTGAATGTATTTGAACAGCCAAAAAAGACCAACTACTGATCGTTAAGTGAGAAAATGTATCTATAGTATTTATGGTTCGCTTTTTTGTACCAAAACACACAAATTACAATAGAAAGTGCAGTTCCTATTCACATCCCTTTTATTCGCTAACTTTCTCGCAATTACATAAGCCACGTTTCATGGTTTTATCTATTAAGAAGTCTAATGTGTGCTCGAACAAAAAAAGATGTAGATAAGTTGAAATGGTCTTAGCAAATTTGGACATGAGAGGCTATTAAATGCATGTTACTACCATGTGAACACCAGGGTTCTTATTTATGAACATGTCCACTTCCCACTTTGTTTACTTACATGTATTATGTCTTGTCTGTTTGCATTGATTATGTAACATGCTGTTATGGAAGAACATTTTCAGACCGAAGTTGTTTCATTCAAGAATGTGTGCAATTAAGTAAGTAAACTACAAATAAACATATATAACTTAAACATTGACAACTGAATCCCTAATGAGCCATAATCATTATTAAATAGATTTAAATGTATTCTGGTGTACGTTCATTTTTAGGAAGGTTTAATAAATGAGACCCCAGGGCCTTATATTTTAGAAAACTCAGCATTAACCCTATAACAGGCATTGCAACTGCCCCGATGACCTTTTGTCCGTAGGATATCATTAAAATAAAATCCTCAAAACTATCTTAGAATGATGTATACAACACAATTAACTAAAAAAAAAATCTTAGAGTGCAAGTTAAAAGGTTAAAAACAACCGGTGTGTCCACATTTGACCCCTGACCTTGATGTGTGGATGATCCTTGCATGTGGTCCCCCACTGCCGGGCACAGCGCTCCTCCTTGCGATGCTCATAGAACTCTGGGTTTCTCAGGATGGCGACTCTCCGACCTCCGTAGGCCAGCGCGAACGCTGTGCTCCCATCCAGACGCTCCTTATCGGCGCTGCAGATGGGGAGGACCACCGGCACCGACAGGTTAATAACCCCACCTATGAACAGAGGTCAGATGCACAGCTCATACATCAAGCAGAGCGAGGCTTTGAGAAATCGACAGCTTTTAAAAGCCTTTAGGGGGAATAGTTAAAGATCTATGAGCTGAGATAAGAGAAAGAGAATTTCAAAGTGGTGAGTTTTGGAGGAAAGTATGAGGCACTACACCTTGATTAAAGCAATATGAGCGGGAAGCTTTTAAAATCCATTTTCAGGATAAAACACACACATGCATCATAGCAGAAACAGCTGTTTTCCATGAGAAATAGACTTGTGAGCTTCTCATTTCAGCTCGATCCCAATTAAAACAGTATCAGGCAGCAGGACGCACAGATCTGTTTAGTAAAGTCTAGCACTAGTCCAACAAGAGGGAGGATCCTCATAATAACTAGAACAGTAAAGTTCGTAGACAAACTTTATCTGAAAAGTCTGAAAGTTTGAAGTAGTATCAAAGTTTAAACTACTGAAGAAGTTAAGCAGTTTGAAGCAGTTGGCATAGAGAGATAACTCCATATAGGTTAGCAGGTTTCTAGTATGAATTGGCATGTTTCTTGCTAGGTGGTTGCTAGCAGTGTTGGGGAGGTTACTTTGGAAATGTAATAGATTAAAGATTACAAATTACCCTATTTAAAGGGTCACGAAACACCAAAGCACATTTTTTGAGCTGTTTACAGTCATATATGTGTCCCATGCTGCTATAAACTCTATTAGGACACATATATTGCACTATTAAGTGAAAATTGGTTGTTTTTGCGTTATTTTGAGCAAATTCGTTCTTCCGGTTTGAAACGAATTTTTGGAGCTGCGTCACGGCCATGAGATACTTGCGTGTAAATCCAGTGTGGAGATTGGCTGTCTGTACTTGCGAGTACATCGTGACGTCTCTGAGTGTGCGGCATTAATTCATGAGAAAGACTTTGTTCAAACTAATCAGCGCGCTCTATTGTGTATGCGGTGCAACTTCATTAATATGCATGATAGCTTCGAAGACGGTTTACCTGTTAAAGTGTTCAGACGACAGAGAGACGCCAAGTTGTGTTGCCAAAACAAGTGAAAGAACAAGAATTTGGAGATACGGGTCATCAGTGTTGCGTTTATTATTAGGCTGCGTTTATTATTGTGCTGCATTTATTAATGTGCTGCAACGAAGGTTTTGTTTCAAATTTTCCGCTATGAGAGCGCAGCTGGAATCACGTGTGGATTACAGTGCACGCGACACGCAACAGAATGCGTTTGCAAGGAACATTTTTTACCCGAGAGCTTTTCGCATATGGAAATCCGGATTTGCCGCTCGTCTCCTTTTAAAAAAAGACACAGTTCCAGTTTGTATTGATTGTCCTGTGTCTACAGATTTGGTAAGTGTGTGTGAGATCAGTGCCCTTTGTTTGTTCATTCAGATGGCAAAGTTAGCTCGTATCGTCAGCAGTGCTCTTTCAGTTTTTAAAGACTAGCCAAAATGATTTAGTTACTAAGTTTACAGTAGGTTAATATCACTGCAATATTATAGTACAATATTATAGACTGAAAGATCCGCTGTAAATGCTGCTCTCCGAATGTAAACATGTAAACACAATCAAACTATTCCCGTCGTGCAGGATTTTCGCCGCATTTTGTGACAGGATAGTCTAGACACACACGGCTTTCTGACGCCATGTTACCTACCGAGTGCATCTAAGTTACCGAGAAATGCGGAGGATTTTTTTCTCCTATTCGCCGTGCGGTATCAAACATACCATTAAAACTCCACTCTCCAGCAGTTCCTCGCTTTCAATATCTCGTTTGTCACGGGCGACATGCAGAAAATGTTCCTGAATAAAAAGTAAAAGTGCCAAACTGCAGTTAAAGTCGACAAACTAATAGTTTGGCAAATATTTAGATTACTGATGTCCATGTAAACAGTCACTCTCTTTCTCCCCTGCGTCTGCGTGCCCAAACAGAAACTCCCATATTTGCAAATCCTTCCCCCTTTCCCTCCCCCGACACTCCCACCTAAACAGAGCTGGACACGCCCACTTTCCTGACTTTTTCCAAACTAGAGGTGTGAAAACACCCTGCTGAGACAGGGGGGTTTCGTGGCCCATGTAATAAGTAGTGTACCTTTTCAATTACTTTTTAAAGTAAAGGAACTGATTACTTTTTGATTACTTTTAAGCAGTGGTGGAAAGAGTACTAAAAAATCATACTCAAGTAAAAGTACCATTACTTGCCTAAAAATGTAGCGCAAGTAGAGTAAAAGTATCTGCTGTAAATATTACTCAAAGTATGAGTAAAAGTAGACCTTTCAAAAGTACTCAAGAGTAGTGAGTATTATGCTGTCAAAAGCTGATGTGTTTACATGTAAATTGTGTTGTGTGTGAACGTAACATTCTGTAGTGCATTTAGTTATTGCCCAGCAGGCACACAACATTATGAGACGTTATTATTAGGTTAGATTTAGGTTTTAATGTCAGGTGACCAAAAATGTATTGTCAAGCTAGCAGCTAAGGACATCGTTATTTTGATGTCCAATAATGACCTCAAATGACGTTGATATTTGGTTGATTTTAGGTTGTTAGAAAGTGACCAAAATCCAACATTAAGCCAACATCTTAAACCAGCTTCATATATGACGTCAAATACTGACATTTATTCGTCAAGTACGGCAACCAAAATCCAACGTCTAATAGATGTCATAGGGGTAACGTTCACACAACGTCAAGAGTCATTGCTAAGGTGCTGCTAGGCAGTTGCTAGGGTGTTCTGAGGGGTTTGCTTGGGTGTTTTGACTGTTTGTAAAGGCGTTGCTAGGCAGTTGCTAAGGTGTTCTGAGTGGTTGCTCGGCAGTTGCTAAGGCATTGCTAGGGTGTTCCAGCTAGTTGTTAAAGTGTTTCTAGGTGGTTGCTACGATATTATAAGAGGTTGCTAGGTTGACCACTGAGTGGTTGCTAAGGCATTGCTAGGCGGTTGCTAGGTTGTTCTAAATGGTTGCTAAGGCATTGCTAGGGTGGTCTAGGTGGTTGCTAAGGTGTTGCTAGGTGGTCACTAGGGTGTTCTGAGTGGTTGCTAAGGCATTGCTAGGCCGTTGCTAAGGTGTTCTGAGTGGATGCTGGGTCGTTGCAAAGGTGTTGCTAGGGTGTTCTGAATTGTTGCTAAGCGGTTGCTAAGGCATTGTTTGGTGGTGGCTAAGATGTTGATAGGTGGTTGCTAGGGTGTTTTGAGTGATTGCTAAGGTGTTGCTAGGCGGTTGCTATGGTGTTCTGAGTGGTTGCTAATGCGTTGCTAGAGTGTTCTAGGTGGTTGCTAGGCGATTGCTAGGGTGCTCTGAGTGGTTGCTGAGGTGTTGCTATGCAGTTGCGAAGTTGTTCTGATTGGTTGCTAGGTGGTTGCTAAGGTGTTGTTAGGCGTTTGCTAAGGAGTTCTAGGTCATTGCTAAGGTGTTGCCAGGGTGTTCTGAGTGGTTGCTAAGCGGTTGCTAAGGTGTTGTTAGGCGTTTGCTAAGGAGTTCTAGGTCATTGCTAAGGTGTTGCCAGGGTGTTCTGAGTGGTTGCTAAGCGGTTGCTAAGGTGTTGCTAGGTGGTTGCTAAGGCGTTGCTAGACGGTTGCAAAGGTATTCTGAGTGGTTGCTATGGCATTGCTTGGGTGTTCCGAGTGATTACTAAGGCATTGCTAGGTGGTTGCTAGGGTGTTCAAGGTGGTTGCTAAGGCATTGCTAGGCCGTTGCTAAGGTGTTCTGAGTGGTTGCTAGGTGGTTGCTTGGGTGTTCTAGGTGGTTACTAAAGTGTTGCTAAGCGGTTGCAAGGTGTTCTGAGTGGTTGCTAGGCAGTTGCTAACATAAATTAGCATGTTGTTAGCATGGTTCTAGCATGAATTAGCATGTTTCTAGTATAAACTAGCATGTTGTTAGCATGAATGGCATCAGTGATTGGCAGATTGGTAGTCTGAGTTAAATGAGCCCAACCTTAAGTCTGTATGACAGTCTGGCAGAAAGTTATGAGGTCATAAAGTTTGGTTCAAAAGTTTGAAATTTCCAGGTCAGTTTTCGGAAAACTGTAAGTCGGATCAGTTGGAAAAGATATAGAAACCCGAGTCAGAGCAGTTTGGAGGTTTGGTGTTAGTTTGGTGGTTTTAGTATGAACGGTCTAGTACAGAGGTGGGCAAACTACGGCCCGTGGGCCAAATGCGGCCCGCTAAACTCTTTCATCCGGCCCGCAAGGGAGTTTTTAAAATGCTGCTTCTGAGTAACGATTTGCTTTCAGAACTAGTAAATTAATGATGCAATACAAGTGAACGCCATTTGATAGCATTATTGCACGCGGTAAAATTAGCGCAACCAGTAAAATTAGAACACACTCTCGGATATTAAAATACACTCGACCGTTAATGACTGAAAATAAGTCAGACAAAAAAAAAGAAAAATTGTCTTTGAATGTCATGTGTTTAAGGAAGAATGGACAACAAAACCAATATCGGACAGAAAGCGATGTCTAATATGCCAAGAAAGTATTGCTGTTTTTAAAGACTACAACCCAAGTCTGCATTTTTCACGCAAACATTCAAATCATTTTTAATGTGTTAATATGAGATTTTTTCTGTCAGACAATATCTTTTCTATTCTCCACTGTAAAAATTATTACATTATTATTATTATATTTTATAAGCGATTATTTTATTGTTTTATGGTGACTGATAAGTAAATATAAATAGCAGTGGAAATTAATGTTGACTTGTAAATATGAATCAATAATAACTATTAAAAAAATGTGCATTAATGTGACACGTTTCTGTCCGATATTACATGTTCCTAAAAGTAATAAAAATAAAAGGTATTTTTTGAAGGATTTGACATGTGGCCCTTCACTTGGTTTGCAAAACTTGATGTGGCCCTCGGGTCTAAAAAGTTTGCCCACCACTGGTCTAGGAGGAGATGCACATAGAAAACAGTCTCAGAAGCAGACGACGACGGAAGAATAAGTTTATGTCGTATTTCAGTATGTTGTCTTTCTCAAGCCACCATAATAATAAAAAACTATAACACAATGTGTGAGGTACATTGACGAAGTCTAATGATGCTGGTGATGTAATGCAGGGACTGTATTTCTGCAATCCAAATGTCTGCTAGGCCAAATTTGAATCTTAATAGGTGTGTGAGTGTGAAGAAATACCTTGAACACAAATTTGAATACTAGGCAAGACAACACACAGCAGAGTGTTACAAGGACATAAAACTAAATTGACACTTTTTGGAAAGTCAAGCTTGATGTGGGGAAATTGCTGTAATTACCTCGTTTTTATTAAACGCAAAGACCACATTATGGTTTGAAAAGTCATTTGCACGTTTGTCGTTCTCGTAATCAAAAAGGTGCCGAGTTTTTATGCCAGGCATTCTGGTTTCTGAAAAGCCCATTGAGAGCAACAGATCTTGAGGCTTCATTAAAATTATAATAGCTCTTTTATTTGTACCACTAATTAACATTTGAAAATCACTCACAGAGCTTTCAGATTCCCTCATTTATATTACATTTTGGTTTTGTTCACTTGATGCTGGTGGTCTATGAAGTCAACTGACCTTAGCTCACCTAAAAATTACAATTCAGTCACTGTTTATCCATGTTATGTTTAGAAAAAGATCTGGGTTAATCCTTAAAACACATTAACCCTTGTGCATGGATTAAATTTACTACCCTTTTGTTAAGTTCGGGATGAAAACGTCCACTGAATTAAACGGCTGTAAAAATGCATCAGATAAATATTTTTTATTAATATTTATCTGTTAATCAACCTCAGTCTTAATCAAAACTACTAAAATGTTTAGAAAATTACAGGATTTTAACTCTTTGATTGCCAAATTCATAAATGATGACACTGGTTTGGTGAAAAAAACACACAAAATTACATATTTTCAATATAAAAAGTAATTGTGGACTGGATTTTTTTACCTTTTATCACAGTCTTGGACATGTGAATGATTAGTAACAACATTGGCTTGGATGTATTGTTAGATTTTTATTTTTTCTCCCTAATTTACTGTTGGTGGCTGTTTTTGCCCCATTGACTTCCATTATAAACACATTTGATGGTGCATAAATACTCAGTCTTTGTTTTTGTTTACTCCATGTAGTTCTGAGAGCTGAGATGTATATTTTGATTTTCTCAGACACATCAAGGTAAGTGCGCAAAGGTCACCCTCACACACTCACAGACACACATACACACACTTTAATTTCGCTGTTATACTCCATATAGAATTCAGAAACTAAGTTTTTTTTTTTTTGCACAGGCCTATTAAAATGGTTAATGGTGCCAACTGATGATCAACAGTAATAATGATTTTTGAAATTTTACCTTTTCCCTACAGGGAAACCACCAACAATCAAATATGCATGATTATATGGTGTCATGGTTTCAAATTAGGAAGAAAAAAAACAACAACCGTAAATTAGGGAGAAAAAAAAAATGATTATCACTGTGATAAAAGGTAAAAAATCCAGTCCATAATTACTTTTTATATTAAAAATTCGTTGTTTTGTGTGTTTTTTTTTTTTCAACAAATCAGTGACATCATTTATGAATTTGGCAATTAAAGTGTTAAAATCCTGTAATTTTCTAAACATTTTAGTAGTTTTGATCAGGACTGAGGTTGATTAACAGATTTATGCAAAACAAATCGAAAAAAATATTAATCTGATGCATTTTACAGCAGTTTAATTTAGCGCACGTTTTCATCCCGAACATAACAAAAGGGTAGTCAATTTGCCCAATTTTTTCAAAATAATTCAAAGCATTTTTTCAAAATACGCTAGCAGAAACGCAGAGAAAGTTGTGGCAGAATTACGACTCAAAATCACCCCAGAATGGATGAAAACATCCCCAACAGCACATAAGGGTTAATAATCATGTTAGTTTCTCCACTAAATGTCCTAATAACCAAAATCTAAGATCCAAAACTGCTACAAACACTAATTAAATGCATAATTCGTGTTTTGAAGATTAACCAAACATACATAAATGAATAAATTATATTTACTTTAAGGTGAACTATGCCTTTAAGGACCTGAACAGGTAGCTAAAATGTATACATTTGAGAGAAAACACATATTTAAGAAAGTGTTTTCACTCATGGGTAGCTATTTGTCAGTTTTAAAAGAAAAGATAACCATTTTTGTAGCCTGAAGCAAAACAAAAAACGCTAAACGGGATGATTTCTAAAAGCACTTCTCAATACCACAGAGGTCAAAACCGCTTTTCTCTGTATGATGGCGCCATCTAGTGTTAAACTAAGCAAACACAGCGATATAAAACACCCATCCCTCATAATCTGCAACTAAAAAACTGTTAGTATGAAAGCAAGTTCTCACCATCAAGTAAACAGTTGAAATGTAGACACTGCAGGAACTCTCTCTCCCTCATGAAGCCGTTCAGAGGAGTCGCCCAGCCTTCAGCGAGCACCTGAACCCACTGCATGTCCACCTAAACCAGCAACACAAAAAAGATACAACCTTTTTTAATTTCCACCAATACAGCTTAGACATCGTTTCAAGCTAATGCAAGCAGCTAATATCCTAAAATGAATGAATTGCGAATGAAATGAAATGAAATCACAAACTGCTTTGTGATTGGCCAAACTAAAGCAGGATTTCCAGGGCAAGAATCTTGTCAACATTCATGTGAAAAATTAGGCTAATATATTAATTAATATTGCTCATAGTTATCTTTTATCAACTATTAAATTCAGTTTGTCAAAATATGGCACCTTTTCCTGCTTACTAAAGCCCCGACCACACTGATTACATTTTTTAGCGGTGAGAGGTGCTTTTCTATATGAAGCGAGCCTTTTGCATCCTGTTTTACACTTCAGTTTACATAGTTCACTGCTCTTTTCTAATTTCAACATAAAGGCAGTGTGGTGCGCCTTGCGTTTTCAGAGATGAAAAGCGCATTCAGTGCGATTGACACCCATATGACTTTTTTCTATAGGATTTAGCAGTTTCCTCACATTTCTTTTTACATTTTTTTACACAGCATAAATAGGCAGAACAACATATTCAGTACTACATCAAACATACAATCCATGGTGTTGTTTTCCTTTTATGCTCTAAGGTTCTCGAATATTCGCCCAGTAGACATCAGGGAAGTAAAATCTCTACAGACCATTTAATTGCTTCCAAACACATCCTATTTTAAAGATCGCTTTTAACTGATTATTGACTTCACATTTTATTTATTGTTATTCTATTGCATTGTTTGACGTGTTTTTTTTTTGTATTTTGTTTTACCCTGCTGAAAAATCCAGCTTAAACCAGCCTAAGCTGGATGGCTGGTTTTAGCTGGTCGACCAGCCTGGTTTTAGAGGGGTTTTGGCCATTTCCAGGCTGGTTTCCAGCCATTTCCAGCCTGGTCTTAGCTGGTCAAGCTGGTTTTAGCTGTCATTTTCCAGGTCTTTTTCCATTTTCCAGGTCCAGCCTTTAGCGCTGCTATCTGCTCTCTCTGGTTGTCTTTCTTGCTCTACGAGTGATTTGAGCTCATTAAAATGATCTTGAACAGAGATGAGACAGGCTTTATTCTCCTGAAACATTATTGTTCCATTGTGGTACATATTTACAGTTAAAAAGGTGGTGTCACTTTCCTCATCATGAATTTGCATTTGTCTTCCATTACAGATGCCGTGTTTTTTAAGTTCTTGTAATAAAGACAGATAACTTTGTACCAAGCATGGCCATTTTCTGTATACAGAAGCAAATTAGTGATGGTGGATATGTCTCCTTTTTGGAAAAATCAGCCATTAGGGTTTCGGGGTGTGTCCTGGGCAGTTGGTGTTTGTATGTCTTCCTGTCCTTCGCACTCTTAACTCTGTGTGGGTATGTGATGGTTTGGCTGTGGGAGAGGGGCACAGAGGATGCTGCTGCTGCCATTTTTAACTGTCACTCATCTCTCACTCACTGATATGTTATTAATTTGTCTTTAATTTGAGGTTTTGTCTTGCCTGTTTGTTGATTGAAGCTTGTTCTGAGATGATTTCTCTTACTGGATGCTTCTTAAAGGGCACCTATTTTACCCCTTTTTTAAGATGTAATATTAATATTATGGCTCTTCTGAGTCTGCCAGTTTAGGTTCAGTTCAAAACACAATTCAGATTTTTTTATTATGTGTTAAAAAGTGTCATTTTGGGGGTGTGTACACAGTTGTTTTAGCGGTGTGTTGCTTCACATCAAAATTAGTTTCGACTTCCCGCCAAACTTAACAAGGGGGCGGAGCCAAGAGCTCCCCTCTTTGTGTATGGCAACAGACAGGCAGACAGAGAGAAGCAACATAAGTGAGAGGACCAGCATTCAACAGTACATGTACGACTCGGACACAGACCAAGCAGAGAGTACAAAATCATTTGTGTCTTTGTATAGTTTTACAGCCAACTGTGTGCTAGTTTAAAGCTCCGAGCTTGTACACCGAGACTAATAACCAAGCACACTGAATTACCTTTGACTGAAGGGCATTACACACCGGATGACAGTTAAAAAGTATCGCACACTTGCGGCGCCGGTGTGTGTCACCTGATAGAAACTTATGTTTAGAATTCAGAAATGCATGCCGCTGCGTGGCGTGACACTGCGTGTCGCAGAGCGGCGCTTCTGGTGTACGACCTGCTTTAGGGTATAACTAAAGGGCGTCATACACCGGATGCGCCGCTCAGAGCCACGACACGGCATACCAGACGCGCACATTCGCATGTTATTTAAAATGAAACTATTCAGATAATGCTCTGTGGCGCGGCAAAAATATGAACAGTGTCCTGAGCAGGGCCAGCGCGTCCATAGAGGCGACCTAGGCGGCAGAATAGTGAGCGAACCCTCCGGTCCTCACTTTCATCCGCGACACCCTCCCGGTCCTCACTTTCATCCGTGACAACGCGAAATGCATGGCGCTGCGCGTCGTTAGTTCGTTATTTCCAATGAAGGGACGTGCACGTGAGGCAACGCGCTCGCACTTTCCAGTTGCACCTAGTTAAGATGACAGGGAGCTTCTGTGACCGCGGGAAATGCAAACCACTGAAGTTTAAGGAAGACGCAATGAAAAGTACACATGTATGCAAACCCACCAAAACTCATAAACACTGGCGGCGAGGAGAGCGATAACGTGGTGAATGTTGAGCCCAATGAGCCTTACATCTAAAAATAGCTTACATCGCTTTGACTCACACGCTGAAAATGGCGGACGTGAAACAACATACTGAGAATATGGTAATGCGCACCTATCAATCAATGTTGGTGTATATCCATTGCTTTCGCCACCCTCAATACCACAGCTGAGGTGAGCGCTTTGAGCAAGGCACCAATCTCCCAACTGCTCCACGGGGGCCGCAGCAATGGCTGCCCACTGCTCTGGGTGTGTGTTTATGGTGTGCGTGTTCACTTGAATGGGTTAATGCAGAGGACAAAGTCCAAGTATGGGTCACCTTACTAGGCCAAAAAACACAATTTATTTTTGTTATTATTACTTATTATAAATTATTATTGCTTATTAAAGCTGCAATTTTTATGTTATGTCTGCGATTACAAACATGCTCTACTGATTTCCTTTATGTTTTTCTGGCAGATCGTCAATTATATCTTGACCATTCAAAGGAGACAAAGTTCCCAGACCTTCAGCCGTGAGTTTGAGGTCTGGCTACCTGAGACTATTATATGGGTATTTGATCAAATCTTTAAGTGAAAATGAACTACATAAGTCTCAAATCTGAATCTAAGTGGCACATAAGAAATAAACATACTTTAGTGATCTCCACTGCTGGAAGGGTCTCTGCATCAGCCTTGGCTAAGTCCAGCTTGTTCTCGGCCACATAGAGCTCTTTCACCTCATAGGACGCATCCACAGGCACTATATCCTGCAAATGATCAGGAAGATCTCAGTAAAGACATCTTTGGAATTTATCCATTTACAACTTACAAATGAGGACAATAAGTGAGTCTCTTAGACATGAATGAGTGGTGTGAAGTTATTTACCCTCTCTTGCAGGAGGTCTAGGAGCTGCTGGATGCACTCGTTAACGCTGCAGGAATCAGTCTTTAGTACCAGTTCAGGAGCCTCTGGTTTTTCATACTCAGAGTCTATTCCTGTGAACCCTGAAGACAACGGAAGTAACCAGTTTCTGTTAAAACCCAATTATTTAGCAGAAAAAGACATACTAAGTATGGACTTCGAGAAATCATTCAATGGTAGGCCTGTCACAATAATTAATATTTGTTGTACAATATTTCTATATTTCTCTATATATATTTATATATATTTCTCTACATAAATTTATATATATATATATATATATTGTGGTGGGCCGCCCAATGCATAATCAGCATCATCCTGGGATAGGAGCACGTAAACCACCTGGACGCAATTACGCCGATCGCCTGCACCCGGAGCTCGTTCGCTCCAACAACATAAAAAACGCCACAGCAAAGACAGATGGGGTGAAGCCTCTCCGCTAACCCTAACTCTAATGCGTTCTCTCTCTCTCATACAGAAAGCACGGAGGGATCGGATCGGGCGATCGTTGTTTCACAGCAGCACGGACTACACAGGACAAATATCTCACCAACAACTCACCTACAGACTCACCTGAAGCACAGCTACACTGGGGACCAAGGGAAGAACACAGAAGACACCTGCACATCTCACACACTTTCACCGCACTGTAAATGAAAAGCCCTTTGGGGGTGTGTTGACTTACAACTTGTGTTTGCCTTTTCACTCCACCCTGCTCTATATATATATATATATATATATATATACATACACACACACAGACACTGAAACACCTGGTTTTAGACCAAAATAATTCATTAATATGGCCTCCTTCTGCGGCCAATACAGCAACTCGTCTAGGGAATGACAGATACAAGTCCTGCACAGTGGATAGAGGGATTTTGAGCCAATCTTCTTGCCGAATAGTGAGTGGCCAGGTCACTATATGATGCTGGTGGAGGAAAACCTTTCCTCACTCGCCCCTCTAAAACACCCCAAAGATGCCCAATAATATTTACATCTGGTGACTGTGCAGGTCATGCGAGATGTTCAACTTCACTTTCATGTTCATCAAACCACTGTCACCAGTCTTGCTGTGTGTATTGGTGCATTGTCATCCTGTTACACAGCATTGCGTTCAGAATACAATGTTTGAACTATTGGGTGCACATAATCCTCCAGAATGACTCAGTAGATGAGCTAATAAAATAGCATTTTTTTTCTAGGGAAATGTTATAGCGTAAAAAATACTATTATCGCAATACTCAACAACAATATCGGATATTTTTTTTGTATCATGCAGCCCTACCTAATTGTGTCACCCAAAATGTAAAAAATGTGCATGACAAGTCAAAATATTATTGCGAAAGGCCTATTTAATTGTCCTGAAAACAGTCTAGTGCTAAATAACTGTATAATGATTTGTCAAATGTGCTGTGCATGTATCAGTTAATATATGAACAGGAAGAAGTTATTTCCTGCAAACAGAATAAACTACAATCACTCTCATCACCACATGTCAGCAACTTTAAGATATGCATCACTTCAGAAGGTCACAGCATTGTTTGCTGCGTCACTTTTTGTCATTATCGAATCTGCAGCCCCACAGCAACAGAAATGAAATATAGCAAAAACAACAGGAAACACCGAGTCATGGAGTTGCAGTCAAGAACCAGTCAGATGCCTTATGGTGCATTTCCTACCAGAAACCTGCTAGTTTTCCAAGAATCATCTCAAGCTGAATTCTAGCCTCTTCAGGGTTGTAATGAATCACCTCTGGTTTGCTCAAAATGTTTTGTGTTACCTCTTAAAACCTCTCCAACTCACTCTTAAAAGCCTATACTGCATTCTCAAGATGATATATTATGCACACACAGAAAATGACACAAAATCCAGGAATCACAGATTTGATCTTACTACAGGGCCTAGAAATATTACCGGGCCCTTGTATTGTTCAACCTAAATGTGCATAAAAATATACTACAAGTCAAAAGTTTAAAACAGTAAACATTCTGCTCACCAAAGCTGCATTTATTTGATGAAATATACTGTAAAAGTTGTGAAATATTATTACAACTTCAAAAAAAAATAGTTTTGGGTGGCACGGTGGCTCAGTGGTTAGCACTGTGGCCTCACAGCAAGAAGGTTGCGTTAGCATTGCGTCAGTTGGCATTTCTGTGTGGAGTTTGCATGTTCTCTCTGGGTTTCCTCCGGATGCACCGGTTTCCACAATGCAAAGACGTGGTACAGCATTCACTATGTAAAAAATATGCTGGACAAGTTGGCAGTTCATTCCGCTGTGGCGACCCCTGATGAATAAAGGGACTAAGCCGAAGGAAAATGAATGAATAAATGAATGTAGTTTCAAACTCAATTTATTCCTCTGATTCAAAGCTGATTTTTTATCATCATTACTCTAGTCTTCGGTGTCACATGATCCTTCACAGTTGCTTTTATTTAATTTGCTGTTCGATTTTTTTTTATTATTATTACTTTCAGTTATTATTACAATAATGTAAACAAGATAGCAAATAAAAGCTATTACTTTGACATGTCTTTTCTTAATCAAAGAATCCTAAATGTAAAATGCATCACAGCTTTCCCAATACTATGATGCAAGAAAACATTTTTAAACATTATTAGTGATATTTTAATAATAATAACTGATCCTAACAGAACAGCAAATCATCATATTATAATGATTCGTGAAGGATGATGTGACACTGAAGACTGGAGTAATGATGATGAAACTTCAGCTTTGAATTGCAGGAATAAATTCAATTTAAAAACTGCATTTCATAACAAAACTGTAATAATATTTCACCATTATTTTCCTTAGTATTTTCCATAAATAAATAATATGGTATTTTCCATAAATAAATGCACCCTTGGTGAGCAGAGTTGCCTTGACAAATTAAGTGGAATTGATGAATCTTACTGTTTCCAAACTTATATAAATATATAAGTATATTTTGAATACCTATAGTTGAAGTCAGAATTATTAGCCCCCTGTATATTTTTTCCCTCAATTTCTGTTTAACGGAGAGAAGATTTCTTAAACAAATTTCTAAACATAATAGTTTTAATAACTCATCTCTAATAACTGATTTATTTTATCTTTGCCATGATGACAGTAAATAATATTTTACTAGATATTTTTCAAGACACTTCTATACAGCTTAAAGTGACATTTAAAGGCGTAACTAGGTTAATTAGGTTAACTAGGGAGGTTTGGGTAATTAGGCAAGTTATTGTATAATGATGATTTGTTCTGTAGACTATTGAAAAAAAATATAGCTGAAAGAGGCTAATAATTTTGACCTTAAAATGTTTTTTTTTAATTAAAAACTGCTTTTATTCTAGCTGAAATAAAACAAATAAGAGTTTCTCCAGTAGAAAAAATATTATCAGACATACTGTGAAAATTTTCCTGCTCTGTTAAACATCATTTGGGAAATAATTAAAAAAAGACAAAAAAATTGTAATGGTGGAGAATAATTCTGACTTCAACTGTATATATTTAATATATTGATGTTCATTAAAGTCTGTGAATGATTGACCATGAAAAAAAATCTATCCGATTTGTGCGGTCCACACTACAAAAAAAACTAAACAGTTTATATTAATTTTTTTTGGATGTCTCCTGACGGCCTAACCTCTGATTTCTCCAGCTCTGGCCCTCTTGTAGAGTCCCTTCACATCTCTCTGCTCACACACATCCAGAGGAGCGTCTACAAACACCTCAAAGAACGGCAGGCCAGCAGCTTCATGGATCTTTCTTGCATTCAGGCGGTCCTGGAGAAATATAGCAAAGACCTGTTACCAAATTTGACCATATAGACCATTTCTTCGAGGGATGTAAACAATAACAATGGTCCTAATGTATTTCCTGTATTACATTTTGAATTTACATAGCCTCCAACAATCCAAAAAGCTCCACACATTGATAAATAATGTTATGGCAGCCATTTTAGCATTAGGATATGATTAAATTGCCTCTTGTTACATTTCTGAAATAGATTGGTAACAATCAGGAAGTGTTCATGGGCCAGTGACATGGCCAAATTGAAATGGTCTATAAACCGTACTGTGTCTTTGTGTATATTAGAATAAACATAGACACATTATATTATGATAAAGGGATAGTTCAACCAAAAATGAAAATTACCTAATTGTTTATTATTCCACATGTACTTTTAAACCTTCATGAGTTTCTCCCTTCTGTTGAACACAAAATAAGATATTCTGAAGAATGCTGGTGGCTTTGACTTCCATGGCAGAAAAAAAATACTATGGAAGTCAGTGGGTGCCAGCTATCAGCATTTTTCAAAATATCTTCTTTTGTGTTCAACAGAAGAAAGAAACTCAAATAGGTTTTGAACAAGTGAAGGGTGAGTAAATGATGACAGAATTTTCATTTTTGGGTGAACTATCCCTTTAATATTTGACTAGATTTGTTTCAAGACACTTCTATACAGCTTAAAGTGACATTTAAAGGCTTAACTAGGTTAATTAGGTTAAATAGGCAGGTTAGGGTAATTAGGCAAGTTATTGTATGCCAACTGTGGTTTGTTCTGTAGACATTATAAAAAATATATTACTTAAAAGGGGCTAATAATATTGTCCCTAAAAAAATTAAAAACTGCTTTTATACTAGCCGAAATAAAACAAATAAGACTTTCTCCAGAAGAAAAAATATGATAGGAATACTGTGAAAAATTTCTGTTGAAAATAATTTGGGAGATATTTGAAAGAAAGAAAAAATTCACAGGAGGGCTAATAATTTTAACTTCAACTGTATATGTCACACCCACAGAGTTCAGTATGATGTTTCTCACCCTGCTGTATGGGGAAATGAAGCTGGCGATACACACGAGCCCAGCGTCAGCAAACAGTTTGGCCACTTCAGCGATGCGGCGGATGTTCTCCTCGCGGTCCTCAGGGCTGAAGCCCAGGTTCTTATTGAGGCCCTGTCTGATGTTATCACCATCCAAAGTGTAGCAGGGGATGCCATGACACACCAGATACTCCTCCAGAGCCATGCTGACCGTCGTCTTACCTGCACCAGACAAACCTGCGCAAGCACAACCGAAACATCATGCTTATTTATTTAATATTTTAGACACAACTATGATAATAGAAACATCACGTTATATTTATTTTTCAGAATAATGTTATTACAGCACCTGTAAGCCACACTGTACATCCTCGAAATCCACCTCTAGTGCCGACAACCTGTCCGCGCTTGTTTCTGCTCACATGATGGGCTTGATACGTCACATTAGTGGCTCTTTGCATCCCCTGCAGAAATTGAAGCACATTTATATGAGATTACGTTCAGAAACTGCATATTAGACAAACAACTCCTGTTCCACCTCCTGTTCCTTTGAGAGTTGTGAAAGAGAATTTAGTTGTTGCATTGCATTCTGTTAACTGTTTATAGCTAATATCATAGTTTATATCTAATTAGTTTATACCTAAATTATGATGACTGTGATTATTATTATTATTATTGATTGATGATATATTGCACACACATTTAGGCAATAATATAACATAACACTGCATTGAATGAATTATTATATTACATTACATTACATTACATTACATTAAATTATATTATATTATATTATATTATATTATATTATATTATATTATATTATATTATATTATATTATATTATATTATATTATGGGGCGATGCAGTGGTGCAGTAGGTACTGCTGTCGCCTCACAGCAAGAAGGTCGCTGGTTCGTGCCTCAGCTGGGTCAGTTGGCGTTTCTGTGTGGAGTTTGCATGTTCTCCCTGTGTTTGCGTGGGTTTTCCTCCGGGTGCTCCGGTTTCCCCCACAGTCCAAAGACATGTGATACAGGTGAATTGGATAGGCTAAATTATCCGCAGTGTATGAGTGTGAATGAGTGTGTGTGGATGTTTCCCAGAGATGGGTTGCGGCTGGAAGGGCATCCGCTGCGTAAAAAGGTGCTGGATAAGTTTGGCGGTTCATTCCGCTGTGGCGATGCCTGATTAATAAAGGGACTAAGCCGAAAAGAAAATGAATGAATATTATATTATTCATTTTCCTTCGGCTTAGTCCCTTTATTAATCAGGGGTCGCCACAGCGGAATGAACCGCCAACTTATCCACTTATGTTTCAAGCAGTGGATGCCCTTCCAGCTGCAACCCAGTACTGGGAAACATACACACTCATTCACTCACATCTGGCTAATTTAGCTTATTCAATTCACTTATAGCGCATGTCTTTGGGGGAAACCGGAGCACCCAGACGAAACCCACGCCAACACAGGGAGAATATGCAAACTTCACACAGAAATGCCAACTGACCAAGCCAGGACTTGAACCAGCAACCTTGCTGTGAGGCGACAGTGCGAACCACTGAGCCACCGTGTCGCCCATTATATTATATTATATTATATTATATTTTAATTTATTTTATTTTATTTTATTTTATTATTTTCCCGGGATGTGTTGCGGCTGGAAGGGCATCCACTTCGTAAAAACGTGCTGGATAAGTTGGTGGTTCATACCGCTGTGGCGACCCCAGATTAATAAAGGGAATAAGCCGAAAAGAAAATGAATGAATGAATATTATATTATATTTTATTATATTATATTATATTTTATTATTATAGTGCTGATGTGGACATAAAAAGAAAACGTAAGCAAGGAAATGTTTAGTCAATTCAAATTTTATTTGAATAGCACCTTAAAAGAAATTAATGCTGACCAAAGTGCTTCACAGGAAGGTCAAATACACAAATAATTGGGGAAAAACTGTATTTTTATCCAATGAGTTAAAATAAAGAAAATATTTTAAAAGATACGCCTAAAATTAACACCTAAAGAATTAAAAGTAAGCTGAAGAGAGTTTTAACTGATATTTATTAAATGCTTAAAGGGGGCCTGTTATGCTAAAATCACATTTATAAGGTCTTTAAACACAATTGTGTGGCAACAGTCTGTGAATATGACCAGCTTCTAATGGTAAAAATGTATTAATTTTATTTTTTATAATCACACTTCATATAAACAGTCTGCAGAAACACTTTGATTGACATTCTCTGTACGTGTCATCACAAAGTAAAAGCCCCGCCCATTAATGACTTTCTCTCCATCATTAGTATAGGACGTCACTGTACGATCACACCGAAAGTGGGGAGAGCGTCAAAGTAGCCAGAAGTCATTCATTTTCAATGGGAGCCGGTGGCGATAAGTGGCGAGAAGCAGCGAGAAGCAGCGCAGTTGAAATCAAGTCAACTTTATGGTAATGGTCACTTTATGGTTCGGTGGCAAGCAATCAAAATGTAGAAGTCCACCGCTTGAGAGGAGTCCAGAGAACACAGTCACTATGAACTTTGGTTTCAACTACAGTTGTTCCCAAGGGTTTGATTATTGTGGTTGCCGGATTTCCAATTACAGTATTTATGATGTTTTCTTACAAGAACATACATTAAAAAAAGTTACTGGCGAGTTACTGATGTGCATTAATTATATATATATATATATATATATATATATATATATATATATATATATATATATATATTTTTTTTTTTTTTTTTTTTTTTTTTTTTTAAAGCACGAATTGCATACGAAAATACAAAACAGTATTGCTGCTGCTTCAGGATATTTCGGACATATGGACACAATGCATGATTAAGTGGAGCAAAGCCACACCATATGCAACTTGATATTCCATTGTTAAAGGAATTTGATAAAAAGCGTGCAACATTTTCATGCTAGAAAACATGTTTTATGCGGAAATGTAACTGATATGATATGCTGGTTTATGGAGGGGCACATCATCATTAACCAAGTCTTAACTACTCATGAAGTCCTTATGCACGTCTGTCTAGTGCGTTTACACTGAATAACAATAGAAAAATGTTCTGTCAACATCAACAGTTTAAACACAGGAGTTCATGAGCAGTTAAGGATGAGTTAATGGCGATGTGCCCCTTCAAGTAAAGTCATGACAATTATACATTAACAGCTCATAATTTCATGTTGGTTAGATTTAGCTTAAACTTAAATGCTAATTAATGCATTAATTAACAACATGTACTAACAAGTAATTAAGGTAGGGTAAGGTTTACACATGAACTCTTGTGAATCGTGTTGTAGTTAAAGTTCATAATTAGGGTGCACCTTAACTCATCATGAATTCATAATAAAGAAATGTTTAGTGTACACATTAATACATCATTATTCACGTACTGTTATTGTTAAGTGTTACCACTAAAATCATAATATAGAGTTATATTAATTCTTATTAAATACCTAAATCTAGTTCAGATTAAGTGGCATCTGTAATTTTCTTCTACAATGAGCATTTTTCTAAGTCTCTTATGTTTATATTCAGTTATTTTATGTTAAAAGCGATGAAAATAACCTATTTTTTGCCTAAAAGTGCAATTACTGAATCAAGACATAGGAGCCTGAGAAAAATTCAATATTAGATGGAAATTTCAGGTGGCACTTGGGAGGTTTTCACATCTGAACTCTTCATTTATTCATTCAAACTTTATTATATTATGATTTAAAACGTTGTGGGTCAGATTTAGCACCATAAACTCCATATTTACATCCCGATTTCCATCAGTGTTACAGTACGACCGTTATATTTGTAGAGCATATTAACGTTATTCCTCATATATTCCGCTACTCACCCAGCTCTCAGGCGCGTTGCTCAGTTTCTGCTTTTTACTCGAGTTCCCAGATGTCTCCATTCTGCGTTACAATTGATGGATAAAGGAATAAATACTGCGATATATATATATATATAAATATTCGCAGGGGTTGTTTCAATAAAACACCGGGTCCACTGTGTGTGTGTGTGACTCCAGGAGGAAACGAAGAGGTTTTTCGGGCTGCGGCACAGGAAGTGATGGAGGCCCGGACAAGTCCCGCCTCTAAAGCGTGAAGCCTACGCGTAAGACAATAGGATTGGTCAGAAGAGCTTTAAGGTTGATCCTGATTGGGCAATTGAGAAGTCGTTCACATAGCCGTGGCAACCAAAGCAAACAAGTAGGGAAATAGCGTGGCCAATGAGCTTCAGGTTTATATATATTCCCCATTGACCCAGTAAATGACAGTAAAGGGATAAACGATGGGAAAGACTGGTGCCACACATAAAAACAATTTATGTATTCTATTTTCACACACAAACAAATATCTCAAGTAATTTTAGGTCATTATTTAGTACTTTTTTAATGTGTTTGGTTGACAGTTTATCTGTTTGCTCTATATTTAGTATCCTTATCTTTATATTTACGTAACGTTAAGCTTAGATATTTATTTTGTTATGTTAGTAATATTTTATTTTGTTTATTGTTCCTTATTTATTTCTTCTGTCAGTGTGTGTGTGTGTGTGTGTGTGTGTGTGTGTGTGTGTGTGTGTGTGTGTGTGTGTGTGTGTGCGTATGGAGGATGAAACCCAATCCAAAAACAATAAATAAAAATTAAAAATAAATACGCAAATATATACATAAATGAGTAAATAAATCTATACATTTCTGCATAAATACAATAATAAGTAAATTAATATGAAAATAATTCAATATAAATATATTCATTCATACATTCATGCTTAGTCGCCACAGCGGAATGAACCGGCAACTTATCCAGCATATGTTATACGCACGCAGTGGATGCCCTTCCAGCCGCAACCCAACATTGGGAAACACATACACTATGGTCAATTTAGTTTGTTCAATTCACCTATAGCGCATGTCTTTGGACTTGTGGGGGAAACCGGAGCACCCGGAGGAAACTCACACCAACATGGAGAGAACATGCAAACTCCACACAGAAATGCCAACTGACCCAGCCGGGGCTCGAACCAGCGACCTTCTTGCTGTGAGGCAATCGTGCTACCCACTGCGCCACCGTGATGCTATATTCATTCATTCATTCATTCATTTTCTTTTCGGCTTAGTCCCTTTATTAATCTGGGGTCGCCACAGCGGAATGAACCGCCAACTTATCCAGCATATGTTTTACGCAGCGGATGCCCTTCCAGTTGCAACCCATCACTCCGAAACATCCATGCACACTCATTCACACACATACACTACGGACAGTTTAGCCTACCCAGTTGACCTATAGCGCATGTCTTTGGACTGTGGGGTAAACCGGAGCACCCAGAGGAAACCCGCGCCAACATCGGGAGAACACGCAAACTCCACAAAGAAATGCCAACTGACCCAGGCTCGAACCAGCAACCTTCTTGCTGTGAGGCGAACGTGCTACCCACTGCGTGACACTATATGTATATAAAAATCCACAAATTCCTGCATAAATAAATATATAAATAATTAATAGTGTGGGCAGGTTAATAATTAAATAAATTACACTAACGTTTGGGGATTAAAAAAATGCTAAACTGATGAACATAGTTGCGTATTTACTTTTCCTCAAGTCAACATGCTAATGTGAGTGTCTGTCAATCATCAAAGGGTGGTCTTTATGCCATCATTGGTTGATCGTTAGAAAAAATTTGCATGTGATTTTTTTTGACTGGCTTCTGATGATTGACAGACACCCTCTCATTAGCATGTTGAGCGGAGGAAAAGTAAATACGAAACTACGTTCAATGAGTAAACGTTTGAAAGGACCCCAATATTCGTGTAATTTATTTAATTATTTACCTGCCTGAACTATTATTTATTTATTTATTTATTTATTTATGCAGGAATGTGTGGATTTTTATATACATTTATTTATTTATTTGCATATTTATTTATTTATTGTTTTATTTAAGTAGGAATTTATGGATTTATTTACTCATTTATTTATAAATTTGCGTATTTATTTATTTATTGTTTTTGCAGGTTTTGTCCTCCATATGTGCGTGCATGCATTTAATGTTGAAATAAAAGTTATATTACAAGATAGATTTAATCTTTTAAAAAACCATTTAAAAATGATTACATATCAAAAGAACATGTTTTTTGACAGGATCAGTGAAAGTTTTAGATATTTATGTCATATATTGGATATTATATTATTCGCTCACCGGCCACTTTATTAGGTCACCTGTCCAGCTGCTCGTTAACGCAAATTTCTAATCAGTTGCAGTTCAAACCGAGCATCAGAATGAGGAAGAAAGGTGATTTAAGTCATTTTGAACATGGCATGGTTGATGGTGCCAGACAGGCTGGTCTGAGTAGTTCAGAAACTGCTGATCTACTGGGATTTTCACACACAACCATCTCTAGGGTTTACAGAGCATGGTCTGAAAAAGAGAAAATATTCAGTGAGCGGCAGTTCTGTGGGTGCAAATGCCTTGTTGATGCCATAGGTCAAAGGAGAATGACCAGATGACCAATAGCTGAGAGAAAGGCAACAGTAACTCAAATAACCACTCGTTACAACCGAGGTCTGCAGAAGAGCATCTCTGAATGCACAACACGTCCAACCTTGAGGCGGATGGGCTACAGCAGCAGAAGACCACACCGGTTGCCACTCCTGTCAGCTAAGAACAGGAAACTGAGGCTACAATTCGTACAGGCTCACCAAAATTGGACAATAGAAGATTGGAAACGCGTTGCCTGGTCTGATGAGTCTCGATTTCTGCTGCAAAATTTGGAAGGTAGGGTCAGAATTTGGCATTAACAACATGAAAGCATGGATCCATGCTTCTTTGTATCAAAGGTTCAGGCTGGTGGCGGTGGTGTAATGGTGTGAGGGATATTTTTTTGGCACACTTTGAGCCCATTAGTACCAATTGAGCATCGTGTCACCACCACAGCCTACCTGAGTATTGTTACTGGCCATGTCCATCTCTTTATGACCACAGTGTACCCATCTTCTGATGGCTACTTCCAGCAGGATAGCGCGTCATGTCATAAAGCGTGAACCATCTCAGACTGGTTTCTTGAACATGACAATGAGTTCACTGTTCTTAAATGGCATTCACAGTCAGCAGATCTCAATCCAATAGAGCACCTTTGGGATGTGGTGGAATGGGAGATTCGCATCATGGATGTGCAGCCGACAGATCTGCAGCAACTGCGTGATGCTATCATGTCAATTTGGAGCAACATCTCTGAGGAATATTTCCGGTACCTTGTTGAATCTATGCCACGAAGGATTAAAGCAGTTCCGAAGGCAAAAGGGGTCCAACCTGGTACTAGTAAGGTGTACCTAATAAAGTGGCCAGTGAGTATATCTATATGTGAAAGTGCATACAATTGCAATTAAGAATATAATTTATATGAAAAACAATAGAGCCAGACTTTTGAAATGATTTTTTTTTATCTCCATTGCACATGTCATTGCAGTGTACATTTTTATTAAAGAAATACTGCAATGATATACCATAAAATCTTAAACAGTTTATGTACACTCACTATAAGAATAACCACTGACGGCAATATAGCACAGGACAGATAGCATACATTTAAAAGTTTTCAATGCTAAACATGAATTAAGAAAGCAATTTCATATAAACATGAACATTTAAAATAAAATATATGTTCTCTGCTTCTTTAAAGGTCCCTTGAAGTGCTTTAAAATATGCATTTTATTTATTATGATTTTATTATTATTATTATTCGATGTTTGACCTAATGTCAATTGAAACATGAAGAGAGGGCGGGGCATATAGTAGCTCTTCCCCTTAAAAAAACAGCCAATAGCATTTCGTTTTTGGTGGTTGAGATCAAGTGCATCAAAATGAAAAGCAAACGATAAAGCCGCGGTCACACTGGACTTTACTCCCCATAGACTTCCATTCATACGAACGTGAATGCGTCAGACCGGAAACGCAGGGTCATGCGTCGGGTTTTGCATTTCACTGCGATGCAAAGTTCAAGCTTGGTGAACTCTGACCTGTGAAATCGCATCACTTGACTGCGTGAGACCAATCCAGGATTAAAACATGACCTCTCTGAACAGAAGTTTAAAACATGGAGCAATCGCTCGCTTTTTTTAATGTCTAATCATCTTGTTTAATCCTGCCTCTTTTCACAGCACCGTACGACAGAATTTCGCAAGCTCAAACTCTAGTGTGACTGCGGCTTAAGTGTCTTGAAGGGGACGGGGCATGTCAGACACTTGAGAGCATTTGATTGGTCAGAAAATTGGATGAGAAACTAAAGTATGAGGTGATGTGAAAAAAATTGTTGATTAATTTAGGCAGAAGTGGCAAACTTTGAATGTTTATATCTTCTGAATGCAAATTTTAGCACTGTTATGGAGCACACTAGATTATAGATATCCTTATGACTAACATAATAATACTAACATCTAAAAAAAATGTTATTTTAATTTCACAGGACCTTTAAGTACAGCGAGAAGAAACCGAACTTCCCCTGGGCCTCTCAGCGGCCTTCAATCTCTGATAATCTCTGAGTATGTCATAAAAATTGGTGCTTCTACCATTGGGCACCTGAATAACCATCCCAGGCCTGATGACTACAGGTTTGATTGCCCCTGCTCCATTATCATTTCGCTTTTCATGGCCATTACTGTAATTCTTAGGGAAATTCCCTATGGGTTTTCCACACACCACCCTCGCCTGAGTATTTCCACTCATTCCCCCAGTATACGGTACATTATTGCCTTGAGAATTGGGCAGATTCCTCATGGGTAAATACAGCCTCACGGGCGTTCCGTAATACATCCAGCATAACTGCTTTTTGGGTGGCATTTTGGGAGTCGGGGCTGGCCTTTGTGATACTCGACTGCCTCTGATTGTTTCAGAAGGAGGAGTTGGAAGGAGACCGGCTGCTTCATACTCCTCACACCCAACGCCTCGTTCCTGATCCTGCGGAGTCTCTTCATAACCTTCCAGAATAACAACATCGTCACTCGAACGCTTCTGAAGATCTGAACACGGGAAGACATTTACATTTAGTCATTTGACAGACGCTTGCGTACAATTGAGGAGACATTCAGCTATTAATAACTGAGCATGCGACGAATTGAGATTGAAGTTAATGACAGTACACTACCTGACAAAAGTCTTGTCGCCTGTCAAAAGTTTTAAGTACAACAAACAATAACTTGACCTCTAGTTGATCATTTAGTATCTGAAGTGGCTTATATGAAAGGCGAAGACCTCTAGATTACGCTTATTCTACTAAAATAAAATATGATCATGCCTTGATTATTAATTATTTAATTAGGACAGTAAGCTCTGACTTTATTTAGACAAAAGTCTTGTCACTTAACAGAAATAATGTGCAGTATAGAATATAAAGTCATGGTGCAGTGGAAAAAAAAATTAATATTGTGTATGACTCCCATGAGCTTGGAGGACTGCATCCATACATATCTGCAGTAACTCAAATACCTTTTTAATAAAGTCATCTGGAACGGCAAAGAAAGTGTTCTTGCAGGACTCCCAGGGTTTATCAAGATTCTTTGGATTAATCTTCAATGCCTCCATTTTACCCCAGGCATGCTCAATAATGTTCATGTCTGGTGACTGGGCTGGCCAATCCTGGAGCACCTTGACCTTCTTTGCTTTCAGGAACTTTGATGTGGAGGCTGAAGTATGAGACAGAGCGCTGTCCTGCTGAAGAATTTGCCCTCTCCTGTGGTTTGTAATGTAATGGGCAGCACAAATGTCTTGATACCTCAGGCTGTTAGTGTTGTCATCCACTCTGCAGATCTCTCGCACGCCCTGATACTGAATGTAACCCCAAACCATGATTTTTCCTTCACCAAACTTGACTGATTTGTGTGAGAATCTTGGGTCTATGCGGGTTCCAATAGGCCTTCTGCAGTATTTGTGATGGTTGGGATGCAGCTCAACAGATGATTCATCTGAAAAAATCTACCTTCTGCCACTTTTCTAAATAGAAGTCAAGTTATTATTTGTTGCTCTGGAATCGAAGACTTTTGTCAGGTAGTGTATATTGTGTGCATAAAATACAATGTCATTACTTTGAATTTATTTTCATATTTATAATATTTATAGAACAAACCTTGAGGAGATAAATGTACATGTTATAATTTAGTATTAATTTTAGAATGTACTTACTGCGCATACCTTTACGGCAATTAATATTTCTTCCTGTAAAAACAACAACAAATACAATAAACTAGAATTGAATATTTCAAAGTACTTCTTACACTGTAGAAAATGCAGGGTTCCACACAATGCGTTCATGTTGTCCCAACACATATCGATTAAGTTAACGTAACAATTTTAAGTAGATTGAACATAAAACAACTAAGCTGTTTCAAAAAAATCTCAAGAATTGTGTTGTTTCAGCTCATTTTAAATGAGTAGTTTGAACAAGCAGCAAAAATCTACTCTAAAAAATGCTGGGTTTCACACAATCAGTTTGTGTTGGGACAACATGAAGGAATTAAGTTAACTTATTAGTTTTTACAAATCTTAGTGGATTGAACATAAAACAATTAAGTTGTCCCAAAAAAGCAAGAATTGTGTTGTTTCAACTCATTTTAAGTAAGTAGTTTTTAAACTACAGCAACAAATAGTTTTTTTGAGTATAGGTTTAGCCCAAAGATTTAGACTTGCTGATTAAATTAAAAGTTAACACATTAAAGCAATGCAGATTATGAGTCTCATCAAGAAAGTATTTGTTTCCTTCCCAGAAATACCCCCTTTATCACCCATTGAGAATTTGCTTGAGTTGAACGCACAGGGCAGGGGACTTATCTCATGCGTTTATTCGATTATTACATCTTTAAACCCACAGAACCTGGAGTTTATTCGTGAAGCTTGGCAACATGATTTGAACAGAGAATTTTCAGATCTAGAATGGGCAGATGCCTTAACTCAAGTGCATTTTTCCTCACTCAAGCTAGACATGGTTTTGTTCAATTTAAAGTTCTCCACAGGCTACATTGTACTAACTCTAAATTAGCAAATATTTACCCAAATGTTAGCCCTGCATGTGGAAGATGCTCACAATCACCTGCTACCACTGCTCATATGTTCTGGTTTTGTCCCAAGCTAGAAGAGTTTTGGAAAGGGATCTTTGAAACATACGAACAGATATTTAGTATTCCAATTGACCCAGATCCATTGATGGGCATTTTTGGTGTCCTGCCTGAGAATATAGATCTCAGTAAAGATATACATTTGGTTATTGCTTTCACTACACTACTAGCAACATTTAATTTTATTCAAGTGGAAAAGAGTAAACCCCCCAACACATGCTGGCTGGATAAATGAAGTGATGTCTTACATTCAATTGGAAAAGATTAAATACATGATTCGAGGCTCGAAACGCAAGTTCCTAGACAAATGGTCCCCCTTTATTAAATACTTTGAAGAACTCCCTGGCCTTTAGAATAAATTTATTTATTTATTTATTTTTATTTAATTTTTTCTTCTGTGTTATTTCTATTTTGTTCTCTTTGGATGTTACCAAACTCTTCATATCAAACGATAACAAATTGACTAAAAACATGACAACGTATTGCCTCACTGTTAACTTTGATATATCTGGAAGGTTTTGTGATTCAAGAGGATGTGACTGTTTTGGTTGTTTTCTATTATAAATATCTTTTTTATTTTAAATAATTTATTTATTTATTTTTGTATTAAGAATCACCTCTTTTTGCCTCTCATGTTAAACAATTATGGTACACTCTGTTTTCTCAATGTCGACTCAGAAACTCTGGAATGTTATATATTTTATTTTTATGTTTTGTTTTGTGTGTTTTTTTTTTTTCTCTCTCAATGCCGTGGTTATGGTAAGGTAGGGGTAATGTAATGCTTTAAATTGTAAATGCAAAACCTCAATAAATAAATATTCCAAAAAAAAAAGAAAAAAATATTAAAGCAAGACTCCTTGGTTGAGTAATAAATTAACTTATAGCATGTAGATGTGTAAAAATTAAAAACTCATAATTCAGTGTTTTCAGTTTATTTACACTTTTAAATGGCATCATGGGACTTTTATGTTTTTACTCTGCGGTTTAAAAAAAAGTGACTTTTATTAATATTTTAGTAGTTTACCAATATATTGTACACATTGAAAAATTATTAGCCCTCCTGGGAAATGTTTTTTTTTTTATATATTTCCTAAATGAAGTTTACCGAAGCAAAGAAATGTTCAGGGTACGTCCTAATATGTATTTTTTTCTTTCTTGGAGAAAGTCTTATGTCTTGTAGTTTGGCTGGAATAAAAGCAGTTTAAATTTTTTTTAGAAACAATTTCAAGGTCAATATGATTAGCCTCCCTGGCAAATATTATGTACTGTCATCATCCAAATACAAAAGAAATTAGTTATTAGAATAAGTTATTAGAAACTCCTTCATTAATTTTCTCTTGGTTTAGTCCCTTATTTATTAGGGTCGCCACAGTGGAATGAATCGCCAACTATTCCGGCATGTTTTTTACACAGCGGATGCCCTTCCAGCTGCAACGGAGAAACACCCATACATTCTTGCATTTACACACACTAAGGCCAATTTTGATTACCCAATTCACCTACACCACATGTCTTTGGACTGTGGAGGACACTGGAGCACCCAGAGGAAACCAACGCCAACACAGGGAGAACATGAAAACTCCACAAAAAAAATGCCAAATGGGCCAGCCGAGACTCGAACCAGCGACCTTCTTGCTCTGAGGCGACAGTGCTAACCACTGATCCACCGTCCTAATATTAGAAACTATTATTTTTAAAAATGTGTTAAAGAAAATTCTACTCTCCGCTAAACGGCACCTGGGAATTATTTGAAAAAGAATTACAATTTCACAGAAGGGCTGTATTGAAAATAAATCCATACAATACCAGGGAAAGTACAGACAGATCATGGTTTTTGTACTGTAATTCACACAGACAACATATCATTTTAAACTATAACTATACTAAATGCAAAATCATAAAATGACAGCTTTGACAAACGTACCTTCTACAATATATAGCTGTAAGGTGAAAACCAATGCAGCAAGCAGTCCGAGAGCAATGTTAACATCCATGGCTGCAAATGAAGCAATGATCATGTCAACACTCCTTTTTATTTACTTTAATCCAGCCCTTGTGGATTGCCACAAATTGTGAAATCACCCGAGGCATTGACTAAATGACTGTATTAGACACCTTTTAATTATGTCTGAATATTTTCTAAATATTTTTTTATCTGTGGCTGCAGCATTCGCTGTTCTGACAGGTGTTGCGATGAACGAAGATAAATCTGGATATGAAGAAGATTTCACATATAAAGACAATTAAGGCCTACTTTGGATTTTTAATCATTGATGTACTGTATAACAAATAAATATGGTCACCACAGCTATGTACACAGAGATAGCACACGGACTTTAATTATTATTTTGGTTTGTTTGTTTTTTTTTTGCACTATTTAGTTTGTCCAAAATGCTACAATATTGAACTGGGCCGTTTTGGACAAACTAGGAGTGTAAAAACGCACAGAATTGTGGGAACATTTTGCATCTTCTATTCATTCCATTTTCTTTTCGACTTAGTCCTTTTTATTAATCAGGGATCGCCACAGCGGAATGAACCGCCAACTTATCCAGCATATGTTTTATGTAGCGGATGCCCTTCCAGCTGCAACCCATCACTGGGAAACACCCATATACTTTCATTCACACACACATTTACTATGGACAATTTAGTTTAACCAATTCACCTATTGCGCATGTCTTTTGGACATGGGGGAAACCAGAGCATCCGGAGGAAAACATGCAAACTCCACACAGAAATGCCAACTGACCCAACCTTCTTGCTTAGAGGCGACAGCGCTACCCACTGCGCCACTGCGCCCCTTAAACCTTCTATTGTCTTTTATTATTATTATTACACATCAAACCTAATGTTTGTATGTGTATTTATGGCATACTTGCCAACATTTGTCTCTGAAATTCTGGGAAACGGGTGTGGTGGGGGTTTGGGTTGTGGCGTTAGTACCTGTACCATGCAAGCCCGTAGCCAGGGGGGTTCGGGTGGTTCGAAAGACTCACCCCTCACTTACAAAGGTCCAAAATTTGTCACATACATGAGCTTATATGTCTTATTTTGACCATCATTCATTCTTTCATTTTCTTTTCAGCTTAGTCCCTTCATTAATCTGGGGTCGCCACAGTGGAATGAACCGCCAACTTATCCAGCATATGTTTTACGCAGCGGATGCCCTTCCAGCCGCAACCCATTATTGGGAAACATTCATACACTTTCATTCACACACACACTCATACACTACGGACAATTTTTAACATACCCAATTTACCATACCACATGTGTTTTGGACTTGTGGGGGAAACTGGAGCACCCGGAGGAAACCCACGCGAACAAGGGGAGAACATGCAAACTCCACACAGAAACGCCAACTGACCCAGCGACCTTCTTGCTGTGAGGCGACACCACTACCTACTGCGCCATCATAATCATCATCACTGCGCTATTTTGACCATCATAATAAGTGAACATAACCCATCGAAAAAGGCCTTAGGACTAAGCGGAATCCTCTGTTAGATGTCACTTCGGTGTGACCAGTTAATCAGTTTTGGCCAATGCAAACAATTATTTTACATGAGTCCAACATCCAGCTGTGCAAGAAAACATGCAATCCGATGTAAGAGAAGTCATCTTTCGCTACTGTATTGTTTTTAAATGAAGAAAACATTTTACAAGAAACTTTTATTGTAAATCTTGGCTCTTACTCTTCAAACAAAAAATGACCAATAAAAAGGTGTGAAGCACCAAAAGTGGCCCATAAAATTGATTTGAATACTATTTTGGCTAAAATATTCAAAAAGTGTGGTTATGATGACCATCCGACAATCTAATTCAGAATAGTGCTTAAAATGTCACTAAAATACAGTATTTAAATTTCATAATTTAATAAAAAATGAGGCGTATAATTGCAAAAAGGTCCACTTTTTGAGAAAAAAGAACCACCCCTTTCAGCAGGCTGGCTACGGGCCTGCCATGAACCGGGTTTCGGATACTATACCAAAGTTGATGACCGGTTGGGGAGGACGGGGGTGGGGATGTTGTGGTTGGTGTTGGAGCCTGTAAAAAAAAAAAAGAGGACCAGGGGAGAGGGAATTACAGGTCTTTTCCAGGAGAAATAACAAAATGGGAGGGTGGGGGGAGATGGGTGTGGAATACAGGAGACTCCTGAGAAAAACGAGAGTGTTGGCAGGTGTAATTTAAGAATATTTTATTTTGAAAATGTTAACCTAAAGGCTACCATACCTAATTTTTGACTGTTTCCACTTCTGGAATTATACAGCTTCAACTATCATGTAATATTTAAGTCTAATTTTCATCTTTTTTGTTTATTTACTATGCTCAGTTAAACAAACAACTGCATAAAACATCTATTTTCTGTATAATTTGTAATTTAAGTCATAAAAAAAATACATTTCGATCCTACGTTCTGGTCAACTTACTCGTAGAAAATAGCATTTGACTTGGTCCAAGTGATGTCACTTTCTCTGGTAATAAACTCTGAAAGGCATGTCATTTATTCTTCTCTCATTAATTTGCAGAAAATGTAAATATACCAAATATAGATGGTCAACTCTGTTATTGTGATATTTCAGTAAATGTGTTATTCACTTTTTGTAATAGATTTATTCATCTATATATAAATGCAGCTTATTTTGTAAACAGTCAAAAAACTAAATTCCCATGATTCTGCACAGAAAATTCCACCAATTAGAGTATTTTGAGGGCGACACGGTGGCTCAGTGGTTAGCACTGTCGTCTCACAGCAAGAAGGTCACTGGTTCGAGTCCTGGCTGGGTCAGTTGGCATTTCTGTGTGGAGTTTGTGTAACGGAGGCCAGCTAGTAAGTGCTGTGCAGGTAAACCTCACTCCTCTGACCTCTAAAGGTGCTCTAGTGACAGACGCTAGAGGCCATCGTCTTTAGCCTCCTTGTTAGAGCAACCGACTCCCATGCGGAAGGTCGCCGGTTCGATACCAGTTTGGAGCGGGTTTGGTGGCATATGACCGGCGGGGTTACATTTGCATGTTCTCCCCGTGTTCTTGTGGGTTTCCACCGGGTGCTCCGATTTCCCCCACAGTCCAAAGACATGCGCTATAGGTGAATTACTATTGAATTGGTCATAGTGTATGAGTGTGAATGTAAGAGTGTATGGGTGTTTCCCAGTACTGGGTGGCAGCCTGGAAGGGCATCTGCTGTGTAAACCATATGCTAGATAAGTTGGCGGTTCATTCCGCTGTGGCAACCCCTGATGAACAAAAGAACTAAGCTGAAGGAAAATGCATGAGTATTTTGAAATATATTGTTTCTGTAGATACAACATTCAACTTTAAAGGAATAATGTTACATTTCTCCATATTACATATTAAAGTTTTATTTGCAATGATGAAGATACATCAAAAATAAAATGGTTTAGACATACCATGTGGTATAGTTTTAGGTTAGCATCTTCAGCTAAAGCGCAAAATAGTGAAACATCAACGCTGTTAGTGATTTAAAACGTTTAACAATAAGCTAAACAACAAATAGTAACAGAATCAAACCTTCCCCATGGCATTTTGCATTATTGTACATTAATAATGGATTCAGTTTACTTTATAAATTAGTTTGCTGAAATATCATTCGAAAAATAATGGAAAATGCATATCACAATTCTGGAATGAGGCTTAAATGAACAAAGATGAACAATATGCTTCTTTATCTCAAAAACTGATTCACATTTAGATACTCAGGCGAGAGTATGACATGAGATCTTGCTAACGGTGCTAAAGAAAATGTTGATTAGACGAAAACCATGTACTTCTAACCCTCCATGATCATTATCAGCCTGTGAGATGTCTTTCAACTTGTCTGAGGCTGCAAATGACTCATTGATGAATGCCTCATGGCAAAATACAGACCTGCCCTGCTATTTCAGACACCAGAAAAACAATCAAATTAATTGCGTATTGAATGTCTGACTGAGTCTCGCCCTGAAATTGAGGAAATGTTTTGCTTTATGTATATGCTTTTTTGCCTATTTCTCAGAAGTGACCAAAAAAGCAATAGATACAGACAAATGTTTTTGCAAAGTATATTATAAACAGTTATTAATGAAACTGAATCATTTTATACTCATAGACTGCATTAGTGCTTGTTCGTTTTCCCAATTTTTGCATAACTTGCTCATTTCCTTGACATTTTTCTTTATACAATTCTTTATTAGGGACCGAGCACCGGAACGGTGCGTAGGCCCTATTGTATTTGCAATGTTTTTTATTATTATTATTATTATTATTATTATACCGCCCCCTATCGGGGCACTTTTGAGGGTCTAAACATGCCCGAAAACTCATGAAACTTTGCACACACATCAAAGGCGGTGTAAATGACCGGTTGATATGGGCTTCGGAAGTGGGCGTGGCAAAATGACTCGACAGCGCCACCTATAAACTTGAAACGGACGAGCCCCCGAACTACGAATCACGCACACGCACGAAAATTGGCACACACCTCAAACATGCCAAACCATACAAAAAAGTCTCTTGGAGCAATATCTCAAACCCAACAGGAAGTCGGATATTTTTAACTTCCTGCGGCGAAAAAGTGTCGATTTTGCCATTTCCAGGCGTTGTATTTGAACGAACTCCTCCTAGGGATTTCATCCGATCAACACCAAAATTGGGTTTTGTCATCTAAAGGCCTTGGCGATGTTAAATTGCGAAGCTTTAGAGTTTTCGGCGATGGGCGTGTCCGTGGCGGCCTCGCAAACTTTGACGATTCGCCATAAAACAGGAAGTTGTTATAACTCGGGCATGCATTATCCGATCTGCCTCAAAATTAACACGTATGATAACCGTCCTGACCTGAACACGTTTACATGCCAATATCCATTTACAGTTATAGCGCCACCTGCTGGCAACAGGAAGTGACGTGTTTTACAGCAAAACAAACTCCTCCCACAAATTTCATCCTATCAGCACCAAATTAGTCTGGTGTTATCTGAAAGCTCTAGCAATGATATATTGTGAAGATCTAGAGTTTTCGCCGAGGGGCGTGTCCGTGGCGAACTGACAAACATCAACGCTTCGCCATGGAACAGGAAGTACTTATAACTCATTCACACAATGTCCGATCAGCCCGAAACTTCACATGTTTGATAAAAGTCCTCTCCTGAAGACATCTACATGCCAATATCCAGTTACAGTTATAGCGCCACCTGCTGGCAACAGGAAATCACTTATAACTCAGCCAAACAATGTCCGATCTGCCTGAAAAATCACATGTTTGATAAGAGTGCTCTCCTGAAGACATCTACATGCCAATATTGAGTCACAGTCATAGCGCCACCTGCTGGCAGAAGGTAGTTTGGCTTATAACTCAACCACACAAAGTCCGTTCTGCCTGAAACTTCACATGGTTGATAACGTTTCTCTCCTGATGACATCTACATGCCAATGTTGAGTCACAGTCATAGCGCCACCTGCTGACAGATGGAATTTTGCCATAAATCTGTGATTTTTCTCAGGTTTTTCTATATATCGGCTTAAATTAATATTGTTCGCTGTTCTCTGTCATCCTGAGGCCACCGGGCGGCAAAATGACTCAACAGCGCCACCTATAAATTAGAACGGACAAGCCCCCGAGCTACGAATCACGCACGCATACGAAAATTGGCACACACCTCAAACATGCCAAAACCTACCAAAAAGTCTCTTGGAGCAATATCTCAAACCCAACAGGAAGTCGGATATTTTTGACTTCCTGCGCCGAAAAATTGGCAATTTTGCCATTTCCAGGCGTTGTATTTGAACGAACTCCTCCTAGGGATTTTATCCGATCAACACCAAAATTGGGATTTGTCATCTAAAGGCCTTGGCGATGTTAAATTGCGAAGCTTTAGAGTTTTCGGCGATGGGCGTGTCCGTGGCGGCCTCGCAAACTTTGACGATTCGCCATGAAACAGGAAGTTGTTATAACTCGGGCATGCATTATCCAATCTGCCTCAAAATTAACACGTATGATAACCGTCCTGACCTGAACACGTTTACATGCCAATATCCAGTTACAGTTATAGCGCCACCAGCTGGCAACAGGAAGTGATGTGTTTTACAGCATAACAAACTCTTCACTCAAATTTTATCGTATCAGCACCAAATTTAGGTGGTGTTATCTGAAAGCTCTAGCGATGATATATTGTGAAAATCTGGAGTTTTCACCGATGGGCGTGTCCGTGGCGGACAGACAAACATCAACGCTTCGCCATGGAACAGGAAGTACTTATAACTCATTCATACAATGTCCAATCTGCCTGAAACTTCACATGGTTGATAAAAGACCTCTCCTGAAGACATCTACATGCCAATATCCAGTTACAGTTATAGCGCCACCTGCTGGCAACAGGAAATCACTTATAACTCAGCCAAACAATGTCCGATCTGCCTGAAAATTCACATGTTTGATAAAAGTCCTCTCCTGAAGACATCTACATGCCAATATTGAGTCACAGTTATAGCGCCACCTGCTGTCAGAAGGTAGTTTGGCTAATAACTGAGCCAAACAATGTCCAATATGCCTGAAACTTCACATGGTTGATAAAATGCCTCTCCTGAAGACATCTACATGCCAATGATGAGTCACAGACATAGCGCCACCTGCTGACAGGAGGAAATTTGGCATAAATCTGTGATTTTTCTCAGGTTTTTTTATACATCGGCTTAAATTTATATTGTTCGCTGTTCTCTGTCATCCTGAGGCCACCGGGCGGCGGTGAGCCCGTGGTGCGAGGTCCCTATCATCGCTGCTTGCAGCTTTAATATTATAAATGTTTTGTTAAATTGCTGTAAACCATGAACTAAACTGACCAGCTACAACGTGAATCACAAAATTACGGACTTTGATTTCAATTCATCTTTATTTCTTAGGCTTTTACAATATACAGTTGAAGTCAGAATTATTAGCCCCCCTGTTTATTTTTTTCCCAAGTTCTGTTTAACGAAGAGAAGATTTTTTCAACACATTTCTAATCATAATAGTTTTAATAACTCATTTCTAATACCTGATTCATTTTATCTTTGCCATGATGACAGTAAATAATATTTTACTAGATGTTTTTCAAGACACTTCTATACAGAGACATTTAAAGGCTTAACTAGGTTAATTAGGTTAACTAGGCATGTTAGGATTATTAGGCAAGTTATTGTATAACGATGGTTTGTTCTGTTCTGACTATCGAAAAAAAATAGCAGAAAGGGGCTAATAATTTTGGGCTAAAAACTAATAAGTTTGGCAAGTAATTTTGGAGAATTTGATGTTTGCCCATTCAGACAGACTGCCCGAGAGGTGTTTCAATTTTGTTGATTTTTTGACTTGATCTTTTGATTGGTTCATCGAACTGTCACTCACTGATCTCATCCAATCATGGAAAGTGGGCGAGATCTTGTTGCATGGTTACAACAGTCGCAAACAACATCAAAGTGAGTGTTGTGAACACAACAAAAGTTTACTCACCATTTTAGGACAATTTATAGAAATGAATATTCATTACTTTAAAACTATGTGTAATTACTTAAAAACATGTATTAATGTAATGTAAACCACTAGTTTTTTGTTATATATATATTTTTTTTCTTCATTAAAATCACTTTTGAGAGTGTCAGTGAACATGTGTGTTAGACAGAAAGGGAGGAGCTGCTCTAAAAAAGGGAAATGTTGAAGTTTCCAGAGGTTGATGTCAGTGTAACTGGATTCCTCCAGTCTGGGAACAACTGGGAACAAGATGGCTGAGTTTCGACTGGAAAACTGCTTTTCTCCACTCGCACCAAAAGCTGGACTGAAACCACTCGAAATGATTTAAGTAAAGCTTGCAAGTATACACGAATCTTACTGTACGCGCCGTCTGTTCTTATAGACAAAAAAAAACATCCGGTGGCTTGTGTAAAGTTTTCCTCAGTCGCGTTTTTCGCTATTTCTATTGCATAACATCTTAAAAGTCGATTTTGTGTTTTTTAAACATCTGAAAACTCTGTTAGACGTAATAATAATCAAACTCAAAACTTTCTGAAGTCAAATAGAGCATCACTTTGCGCGTTTTCGCATTAGGAAACCGTAAAAAGCGACTAAAATGCAGTCGTTTGTTTATATTAATGTAACGTTACTGTAAAATGACACGATGAGCTCTAGTCGCGTTCGTCCTCAAGCGCCGCAGAGCCCGGCGGCATCTGCATCTGCACCCGCATCTCCTCCACCGCATGAAGGCATCGAGATGGAAAAAATGCATCATGAAGAAGTGGGCCTCGGAGTGCCCGATGAGACCACTTCCTCTCCGCCTACCTCCAGCTCCAGGCAGGCATGGAGCCGGGATAACCCTGGGTTCGAGCCAGAGGAGGGGATGATGGAGGAGGGGATGATGGAGGCGGACTGGCCCCCGGAGAGCCCGGGCCGGAGGTCTGTGTCCACGGCGTCAAGCAGCAGCGGCGGCGGCCAGGGGACCTTCTCCGGCATCAGTGCGCGGATAAACAGAGGACTTTATCCGAGTCCTCCAGAACAAGAGCACCGCAGCTGCGGGAAGAGGATACTGGAGAAAATGAGAGGTCAAACTTTTTTTTGAATTGTTTCATTAAAGTGTGCTAAAGCGTAGGCTATTGTAACTAAACTAAACCAAAACATTGTTACGAGTATTTAATGGGATAGTTCACCCCCTAATTAAAATTCTGTTATCATTTACTCACCCTTTACTTGTTTTCAAAAGTTTATTTCCTACTGTTAAACGCAAAATAAGATATTTTGAAGAATGCTGAAAACCTGAGGCATCGACTTCCAAAGTAGTTTTTCATACTATGGAAGTCAATGGTTACAGGTTTTCAGCTTGCTTCAAAATATCTTCTATTGTGTTCAACATACTATGACAACAGAAAAAAACTGCTATGGAAGTCAATGGTAACAGGCTTTCAGCTTTCTTCAAAATATCTTCTTTAGTGTTCAACAGAAAAACTACTATGACAACAAATAGAACTACTATGGAAGTTAATGGTTAGAGGTTTTCGGCTTGCTTCAAAATATCTTGTTAAGTGTTCAACAGAAGACAAAACCCCATAAAGGCTTGAAGCCATTAGAAGGTAAGTAAATAGTGAGTAAATTTTAGTATTTTGGGTGAACTATGCTTTTAATTTACTAGTAAACACCCAGCATCGAAAGTTAATTTGTGGCAAGTTTAAAATGCAAACAAAAATTACTTTAAAAATGAAGCAGTCTAGTGTAGTATATACAGTTGACGTCAGAATTATTAGCCCCCTTGAATTATTAGCCTCCGTTTATTTTTTTCCCCAATTTCTGTTTAACGAAGAGAAGTTTTTTTTCAACACATTTCTAAACATAATAGTTTTAATAACTCATCTCTAATAACTGATTTATTTTATCTTTGCCATGATGACAGTAAATAATATTTGACTAGATAATTTTCAAGACACTTCTATACTGCTTAAAGTGACATTTAAAGGCTTAACTAGGTTAATTAGGTTAACTAGGCAGGTTAGGGTAATTAGGCAAGTTATTGTATAACGATGGTTTGTTCTGTAGACAATCGAAAAATATATAGCTTAAAGGGGCTATAATTTTGATCTTAAAATAGTTTTTAAATTAAAAACTGCTTTTATTCTAGCCATAATAAAACAAATAAGACTTTCTCCAGTAGAAAAAATATTATCAGACATACTGTGAAAATTTCCTTGCTCTGTTAAACATCATTTGTGAAATATTCAAAAAAGAAAAAAAATTCAAAGCGGGCCGAATAATTCTGACTTCAACTGTACATGTAATCTATACCTGCTTCTAATAGATAGCTTTCTCATAAATCAAATTTCATAAAAGTTTTAAATGAGATTAAGCAACATCTCATTTAGGCATGGGCCGGTATAAGTTTCTGACGGTTTGATAACCTTGAATAAAAATATCACGGTTTCGCGGTATTGTGATTACTGCTCTAAAGTATATTATTTTTAAATGTCTGTTAAAAACAAAAACTTCTTTCCCATTTTAACGCAATATATTTTATTTTGAGAAACATTTAAAATATTTTGGGGCAGTAGCTAAACATGTCAAGCTAAATAATTCAAATGAATCACTGACTTCTGCTGTCTTCATTTGTTTCAAAAACACAGATTTCTTTACAATTTAAAATGGCGTCTTTGGATATCTTTTCTGCTAGAGATACTGTTGCCCTAAAAAAAAAAAATAAATAAATAAATAAAAAGTACACATACCTCAGGAACAGCATAGCAGAAAATATTTACGGTTTTAAAACCTTGACTTTTCCGAACCACGGTATACCTTGAAAACGGTTATCGTCCCATGCCTAGTCTGATTAAATTCACCAAAAAAGGTGGTAAAGATTTTTACATGGTTAAAAAAAATTCAGTATCAGTATCTAAAATTAAGTTGCGGTATGCTTGTATAAATGAAAATATACATGCTTTTAATCAAATAAACACTTTTCATAAACCTGGGATAAAACAATTTCTTTTTAAATTGATCATTGAAGAGAGAGACATTAAAGACTTTTGCATTCTTCAAACCCAATTCATTTACAAATAGATTTTCTATTCTAATCATCAAAGAATCTTAAAAAACTGTAATTTAAAAATATTAAGTAGCCTACAGCACACCTGTTTTCAACCTGTTTTTATTTTGATTCTAAAGGTGTAAAAATGAAGAATATTTTACAAGATTTAGGGCTGGGCAAAATTAAACAAATGATTGAATTATAAAATATTGTTGATTCAGTATACTTTCTTGTAAACAGTGAATATGTATATTTTCATATACAGATTTAATTTTTCAAATATAGATTATTCATTGCATGATCTGAAATAAATATGGGGGCTTCTGTTTAAATGTACCCATGTCTAACTTATATTGTAGATTGTAACATAAGAGTCTAAATCTCTTTGTTAATTAACCATTTGAAATATCAGCATTAAATGATTGCGTTTAAATATCAGCATTAAATGATTGCGTTTAAATATCAGCATTAAATGATTGCGTTTAAATATCAGCATTAAATGATTGCGTTTAAATATCAGCATTAAATGAAAATAAAATAAAATAAAATAAGGTCGCACAAACCCTAAACATTTAAAAGTTAGTGTGTAAAATGTAAGTAAATTTTATTGACATTTTCCACTTTGTCTATTTCAGTGTTGTGGGATACTCGTCTTTTAGGTGAGAGCAACAGTAACAGAGAGATGTACTTGAAAACCGTCCTGCGAGAAATGATCACCTACATCCTCTTCCTGCTCACCCTCTGCATAAGTAGGTTGAAAACTAAACCTAACTTCATGCTTAAATATGTTAATGCTTTTATATTCCCTTTCATAAGGTCCCGTAAAATTAAAATAAAGTTTTTTAGATGTTAGTATCAGTATGTTAGTTTTAGAATATCTATAAAACAGCTCCAAAACAGCAACAAAATTTACATTTAGGTGATATAAACCTGATATAAATATTCAAAGCTTGCAGTTTGTCACTTCCACCTATATGGATAAACAATTTTTTTAACATCACCTCATACTTTCTCATTAAATCCTCCCCTTTCAAGATGCTTCTCATTTACTTTTCATTTGATGCACTTGATCTCAACCACTCTCACTGGCAGAGCTGTGATATAAACGCATCGCTATTGGCTAAAAACAGGAGGAGCTACTGCATGTCCTGTCCTGTCTTCATGTTTGAAGTTGATCTTAGGTCAAATTTCGAATAAAACAGGCACATTTCAAAGCACTTCACGGGACTTTTAAAGATGCAAGAGACAACTGATGTGGAAGCAATGCAGTCTGAGATGTTTCTTGTCCACACAGAACTAGAATTTAGCCAGAACTGCATGATCTAGCACAGTGCCTAGTGACAGAAAAGTATTGTGTAGTCTATGCTTTTGTCAGAATCAGAAACTGTTTGATTAGAGCACAAAATTTAAAGCATAAACATGTTTGAATGCTACTAATGAGTTGAGCATGGAGAATCTGACGTCATGATGGAAAAACTCTCAGTCCTCTCCCTGGTCAGCTTGAATTCTGTCAGTCTTTCTTTATGAATGACTTTAAATCCTCACAACCACTACAGCTGGATTTTCCTTCCTAGCTATTCAGAGTCAGATCTAGTTTACTTGACTATTTCACTTGACCTTGACTAGCAATCAGGGTTCCCACTCTTTTTATGAAACCATTTTCAATGACGTTATTGATGGGAGCTGCTCACAAAATGGACCAGAGGAACCTCGAGAGACTCAAAACTCAAATGTAATCACAATTGTAACTAATCAAACGCAACTAAGCCATCATATCTAGGCTTATGAAGACTAAGTTGTTTCAAATTGAAAAATGAAAACATACAAAAAAAAATCTATTACAAGAATTATTTCCAGGACATTTGGTTATTTCCAGCTATTTTTAGGATCCCTAGCAATACTACAGGTTCAAATTCTGTAGGAAATGCATCTATAAACTAAGTGCGCTACATTTATGAAGAGAATAAGGAAAATACTTATAAAAAAGGGAAATTTATGACCATCTAAACTGCTTTCCATCATGCTCTACACTGAAAAAAATGCAGGGTTCCACACAATTCATTCACATTGTTTCAACACAAATTAAGTTAACAAATTTAAGTGGATTGAACATAAAACAATTTAGTTGTTCCCAAAAAAACCTCAAGAATTTTGTTGTTTCAGCTCATTTTACATAAGTACAAACAAGCAGCAAAAATATATTTTGTGAGTGTACCAGCTTCTGAATAAGATACTGTTATTCTGTAAAACGTTTAAAATGCATTATTGATGTCATTGAATGTCATTTTCCCATAGTAACCTATGGAATGGTGAGCACCAACATGTACTACTACACCAAAGTCATGTCTCAACTGTTTTTGGATACGCCGCTGACAAGTGGAGACCCAACCAACTTCAAGAGCATTTCAACCATGGAGGACTTCTGGAAAGTAATTATTCCACTGATTTTAATGCTTTTTTTTACATTTATAGATCCAACAGCTGCATTTGTACACAAGTTAAAGGGTTATTATTGTATACTGAAATGAACATCGTGGGGCTCTATTTTAATGGTCTAGGCGCAAAAACATTAAGGGTTGTGTCCGAATCCACTTTTGCTATTTTAAGGATGGGAAAATACGCTCTGCGTTGAGCTTAGTCTCCTAATGAGTTATGGGTGTGTTTTGAGAATAAACCAATCAGAGTCGCATCTCCCCTTCTTTTTAACAGTCAGTTGCGTCGCTCCATGGCGCATTTGCTATTTACATGGTGGACTTTGTAAGAGGAAAAACTGAACACTTCAAAACAGTTAAGAAAACAGTTAAACAGCATCTGCAGCGAGAGGATAATGAGCCTCCTCCATTCGGCCTTTACTTTCACTTTCTCTCTTTCGTGGATAAGGAAACGATGGAAACTCACTCCACTGAAGACATGCATTAGCCTACATAATTTATTATTATTTAAGTTTAAGTGCAAAGATTTGTTTCAAAACTATTTCTAAATTCAGTTCTAATTTCCAGCAAACGAATAAAAGAACAATAATAACAAAGTGTGGTCAAAAAACTGAGTTATATTCAAACACACATGCTACTGTATGCCCCATAGGGTCCAAAACCTGACAGGTGGACAAATCTAAGCTTGTTTTTAATAAAACAAACATAAATATGAATATAATAAATAATACTAATAATAATAATAACATTGTACAAAAGCAAGTTGTCGTGAATAAACTGAAAAAAGCCCCCCGAGGTGAAGAAGGCATGAAGGTACTGGTTTTTATATTTAAAATAATGATCCTTTAATTCTTTTTTATTTGTAAAGATATTTCTGTATTGCTCTACATCCTGCATGTTTTAAGCAATGTTTAAGCGAGGCGCACAACTCAAAATAGCAACGCGCCAACAATGCACCTTAACACACGTCTTTTCCAGACCAGAACACCCATGAGTCTATAAAGTGGCTCAAATGGATTTGCTATTTAAATAACGTCGTGGAAAATGGGAAAATTTGTGTTGCGTTGGTCTGAAACTAGCAACACGTCGTGGAAAAGCGTCTTGCGCTTTATTGCGCCGGGTGTATGATAGGGCCCCATGTCTTGATTTACAGCCCCAGGTCACGTCATTCATCTTTGGAAGACCAATGAAGATATTTGTAATCAAATTTGAAAGATTTCTGTCCTATTGACATCCATAGTAGGAACAAAAAATACTATGGAAGTCAATGACTGTTTTTCCCCCAACATTCTGTTCAGCATAGTGTTCAACAGAAGATTAAAACCCAAACATGTTTGGAATAAGTGGAGGATGGGTAAATGATGACAGAATGTTCACTTTTGATTGAACTTGATCCCTTTAACTGAAAACTCTAATAAAGTAGAGATATTTTGCTATAACTAATTTAATTCACATATAACCAAAAGTCTTGTAAGCAATGCTGCGTCCCAATTCGCATACTCGTACTACGTCCTAAAACCATGTACTTTTTTGTGAAGAAGTACATACTTTTGAGTGTGTAACAGAATAGTATGCAAGCTTTGGGACATACTACTTCCTCATTAACGGACCGTTTTGTTGCGTAGTTACATCAAATCAACTCAACACATCATCCACATTTCTTTCATATTTAATTACCCATCTTACTGGAGAAACAGCAGCAGATTAATCTGCCATTCGCAAGTCTTTTAGGTAGGGAAATCTATTCAGGTCTTTGGATAATAATGCATTCAGAAGTTTAACAGTCTAAACAGCTCTTTATATAATTTTTTATATGTTGTTGCAGATCAAATATAAAACAGAAAACAGCTAAATATTAATTAATAGTCATTTAAACAACTTTACCAAAGCCTCTCTATGCGCGTCCACCATGTTTGTAGTTTGTTTACATTTTTTACCCAACTTTAGTTCTAATCAAATTCACATCCAACGCGCAATAGAGTACAGACGGTTCTACACTTCAAATTTCTACCAGAAATAGTAGACCACCTGGTAACCTTTGGCATACTCTTTTCAACATACTACAGTTTGGGACATACTAATTCTATTTTCGAATACTTTTTAGGATGGATAGTATGTGAAATGGGACACAGCACAAGTAGTTGACTAGCAGGAGCAGTAGTATCATTGAGTCTAGTATAGCATATCCTAAATATAAAAAGTGACCAAAAATTAAATCCTACATGACATCCTTCTATAAATCCTCTCCGGTGACTTCACGGGATAGTAAAGTGTCAATTGGTTGTGCACCACAAAATTTCACTAGAAGTAGTAAGTAGTTTTGTGTACTTAGGCCCAATCTCAATTCTACCCCTTAGCCCTTCACGGGAACGCGCAAAACGAGGGGTAAGGGTGTCCCTATTCTCTTTAGCTTGAAGACGTAGGGCTAAGGGGAAGAGGTAGATAGCCCTTGGAATGGAGATTTTTCAGGACCACACTCGAAAGCAAGGGGCCAGAACACACCAGCCACAACCGCAAGATAGCTGCACGCGGAAGTAAGGAGTAATTCCACAAATTAGTATTTTTTTGTCATTATTACAAATTTTTACAACAAACAAGCATTTGTTCTAATATATTCATAACCGCATTTGTGTTTTACGGTCATGCTTTAAAAAAAAAACGCTAAAATAAAAACCGCTAAATTTCACGATCTATAATCCATAATAATAACTCCTGTACAGCAGTCCCACAACATTCTGACACTCGATGACACTCAAATCCCCTGTCAGAAAAGTCTAGTGGCTGGGAATTAGCTTTTTACAGTGTCTGCTATAATGTTAATGTTGTTTTTGGTGTGTTTACATAGATGAATACGGCACTTGTGTAAATGCACAGTATAGTTACGATCTTATTGCCACATTAGATTGTCATGATAACATGATATATGCCTTCAGTGATTTCTTGAAGATAAATACCAAAAAAATAATGCAACTGGAATAACTACAGCAGTCACGATCAACTGATCTCATATGAAGCAAGAGATCGCGATGACATATGATGACGTGTGCAGGTGCTGTAGTGTTGTCCCAATTTTTAGGGGTAAATTTTGAAGCCCTTACCCTTCACACTCGGTTTTAAGGGCCAAGGGGAAGGGGTAGGGGTACAAAAATAGAATTGGGATTGGGCCTTAGTGTTTTTCAAATACTATGAATGTGACTCAAGTACCGGTTTTCCACATATTGTAATCGCTTAAAGTGTGCAATTTTGGACACACCATATGAGATTCATTCTGATGGATTGAGCACAGATGGTTAAGAGATAGATAGATAGATAGATAGATAGATAGATAGATAGATAGATAGATAGATAGATAGATAGATAGATAGATAGATAGATGGATGGATGGATGGATGGATGGATGGATGGATGGATGGATGGATGGATGGATGGATGGATGGATGGATGGATGGATGGATGGATGGATGGATGGATGGATGGATGGATGGATGGATAGATAGATGGATAGATGGATAGATAGATAGATAGATAGATAGATAGATAGATAGATAGATAGATAGATAGAACAAAAGAACACTATAATGATAGATAGATACAAAAAATTATAATAGACACTAAAATTATAGTAATTATAATTATAGTATAAAGTAGTATAATAGTATAATATCATGTTTATTGTGACAGAAATCTCTCATATTTCATGAAAAAAATATTTTGTGTGTGTGTGGAATGACATGAGGGTGAAAAAACGATGACAGAATTTGACGAAAATATTATTTGTAGTTCACAGAAGGCCCGTTCCTTAACGGCATGTACTGGGAGCTCTGGTACAACAACAAGAGTCTCCCAGAAAACCAGAGTCTGATCTATTACGAGAACCTCCTGCTGGGCGTCCCGCGTCTCCGACAGCTCAGAGTACGCAATGAGTCTTGTTCTGTCCATGAGGACCTGCGGGACGAGGTTTATGACTGTTACAACGTCTTCTCTCCGGCCAATGAGGACAAGGCACCATTCGGCCCCAAGAACGGCACTGCGTAAGTTAAACTACGACACATTTGAATAGTAAAAATAGAGGCTGATTTCTGATTTGTGGTTGTGACTTGGTTTATCGTGGTGTTTGTAAGGTGGAGGTTCAAGGATGAGAGCAGTCTGGGTGAGAGCAGTTACTGGGGACAAGTGTCCACTTATGGAGGTGGAGGTTATTACCAGGATCTGTCCCGTACTCGAGAAAAATCAGCCAATCAGCTGCAGGAGCTCAAAAACAACCTCTGGCTGGACCGCGGCACTAGAGCTGTGTTCTTGGACTTCTCCATCTACAACGGCAATGTTAACCTCTTCTGTATTGTGAGGTAATTTATTACTTATCTGTCCGTCCGTCCGTCCGTCCGTCCGTCTATCTATCTATCTATCTATCTATCTATCTATCTATCTATCTATCTATCTATCTATCTATCTATCTATCTATCTATCTATCTATCTATCTATCTATCTATCTATCTATCTATCTATCTATCTATCTATCTATCTATCTATCTATCTATCTATCTATCTATCTATCTATCTATCTATCTATCTATCTATCTATCTTTTTGTCTGTCTATTTATCTGTCTGTCCGTCTATTGTTCTGTCTGTCTATTGTTCTATCTAGCTATCGTTCTTTTGTTCTATTTATCCATCCATCCACTGTTCTAGGGTTCTTTTGTTCTATCTATCTATCTATCTATCTATCTATCTATCTATCTATCTATCTATCTATCTATCTATCTATCTATCTATCTATCTATCTATCTATCTATCTATCTATCTATCTATCTATCTATCTATCTATCTATCTATCTAGTTCTAGGGTTCTTTCGCTCCATCCATCCATCTATCTATCTATCATTCTAGAGTTCTTTTGTTCTATCCATTTATTTATGTATTTATTCATACATCTATCAATCCATCCATCCATCAATCTTATCTATTTGTCTGTCCATTCATCCAATCTATTATCCATCTATCTGTCCGTCTGTCAAATCTATCCATCCATGCAGATCTATCTATCTATCTATCTATCGTTCTATCTATAGTTTTATCTATCGTTCTATCTATCTATCTATCGTTCTATCTATCGTTCTATGGTTCTTATGTTCTATCCATTTTCACTATCTATTTATTCATACATCTATCAATCCATCCATCCATCCATCCATTTGTCTGCCCATTCATCCAATCTAATATCCGTCTATCTGTCCATCTGTCCAATCTATCCATCCATGCATATCTATCTATCTATCTATCTATCTATCTATCTATCTATCTATCTATCTATCTATCTATCTATCTATCTATCTATCTATCTGTCTGTCTGTCTGTCTGTCTGTCTGTCTGTCTGTCTGTCTGTCTGTCTGTCTGTCTGTCTGTCTGTCTGTCTGTCTGTCTGTCTGTCTGTCTGTCTGTCTGTCTGTCTGTCCAATCCATTTGTCTGTCCATTCAACCAATCTGTACCTCTATATATCTGTCTATCCATCCATCCATCCGACAATTTAAATTTGACAAAAAATTGTAATTTAAATGTATTAAAAAGTTAGTGCGGCCACATTGGTTCTCATTGAACTAATTGTTTCCTTGATTTCATTTTCTGAAAGTAAACCAAATTATATACGAATAATAAACAATGATAATAAATCTATTGAAAAAGTTATTTACATAATAAAATAGCGTAAATGATTTTATTACTGCTTTTTGTAGGCTTCTAGTAGAGTTTCCAGCTACAGGGGGCGCAGTGCCCTCCTGGCAGTTCCAGACAGTGCGTCTGCTCCGCTATGTCTCCAGCTGGGACTACTTTGTGGCTGTGTGTGAAGTGTCTTTTTGCCTCTTCGTGCTGTATTACCTGGTGGAGGAAGCTCTAGAGATCCGCCTGCATCGTCTGCGCTACTTCAAGAGCCTGTGGAATTGCTTAGATGTTCTCATCGTTGCGGTAGGTCAAAATATTTGCGACACTGAATATGTATAGCTTAAGTGTGAACCTCTGATCTGTGTTGTTCAACACAGTTGAGTGTTCCCGCCATCATTATGAACATCTGCAGAACATCAGCGGTCAGTCACAGACTTCACTTTCTGCTGGAGAACCACAGCACATATCCCAACTTTGAGCCGCTTGCTCGCCTTCAGCTGCATTTCAACACCCTGGCAGCAGTCATCGTCTTCCTCTCATGGGTGAAGGTGAGCTTTCAGATCACTGTCTGACATGTAAACATTTTTTTGTTGTCTTCTCATCAGCAATTTTGCTTCTCCCACAGCTTTTTAAGTTCATCAACTTCAACAAGACCATGAATCAACTGTCCACCACCATGTCTCGCTGTGCCAAAGACCTGATGGGCTTCGCGATCATGTTTTTCATCGTGTTTCTGGCTTACGCTCAGCTGGCTTATTTAGTGTTTGGAACTCAAGTCAACGACTTCAGCACCTTTCAGGCCTGCATGTGAGTTCTGGAGCCAAGAATTCATTTTTATACAAGTAATAATATGCAGTAATTCACAAAAACCTGACAATGTTAATAGAAAAATAAATATTAAAAACACTTGTCATGTAAGTATACCTTATTGCAAGGGTGCCCAAACTTATAAAGGGCCAAAAACCAAATATCATTATGAGCTGTGGGCCGAAGGTAAATAAACTAAACTATGTTGCATTAAAGTTGCCATGGGTAATTTCCCAATTTATTTCATAATATTCGAAAATAAATAAAAAATCGTATTAACCAATGCAGTATAACTTTTAAAAGTTTAACTTATTGCAATAAAAACATAACAGTGAACAGTGGAGGAGTTCAATGCTAAATACACTAGTCAAGCAGAATCTGCCTTTGCCTTGATTTGCTCACCAAACTCTCTGCATTGTCCTCTATCTGTCAGGTGACAGTATGTACATTTAAAATAAAATCTGATTAATTGACAATATTTAATTGAAATGTTGAATTTCAGTTAGCTTATGACAATAAAACAAACAATTTCGTGGGCCCTAGTTTGGACAACTCTGCCTTATTGTGACCAATTCACCATTCATTTTTATATTATAATTTTTTTTAACCCAAGCTTTTTTACTGTGAAAATGACAGACCGCTTTCTGCTGAGATATAAAGAACTCCTCCAATCATTTGGAGCGATTAAACCACGCCCACATTTACAAATCCATTCAGCAACCCTACATTTTATCTTTTTTTATCTGTTACAATAAAGTTGTAACAGATAACCCCCCTTTAACAATAGTTTAGTTTTTTCATGCAGCATACAGGACATTTTCATTTCCATATTTTCAAAACACAACTTATATATTTACTGGATGTATAACTTGCAGTGAAAGATAAATCAGTAATTAAACAATAAGTAAACTAATAATCTATTGGTTAGATGATTTTCAAACTTTATATTTTAATTTCTGTTTTTAAAAAGTATAAAGGATCATATAAAGGTGCAAGTTGATGTAGTCTGTACATTTTAATGTACAGAATTAAATACAAAATATTTTTATTGTTTATTAAAGATTCTTGGTGTGTAATACAGATGTTTTATTGTAACAATCTATCATTTCAAAACTAATATACTTTATTATTATTATTATTTAGTTAGCATAGTTTTAGAATTATTTCTCTACTTTTAAAAGTTTAGACAAATATTATGATATATCATGAATATGATTAAAAATGTTGGTTTTCTTTGCTTACAGTTTCACGCAGTTCCGGATCATTCTGGGCGATTTTGACTTCTCAGAAATTGAGGAGGCCGACAGCGTGTTGGGACCCATTTACTTTACCACCTTTGTGTTCTTCATTTTCATGATTCTGCTGGTAAACACAACAAGAGCAACATGACATACATTACAAAACATAAATCTATCCATCCAGATATCTATCTATCTATCTATCTATCTATCTATCTATCTATCTATCTATCTATCTATCTATCTATCTATCTATCTATCTATCTATCTATCTATCTATCTATCTATCTATCTATCTATCTATCTATCTATCTATCTATCTATCTATCTATCTATCTATCTATCATTATAGTGTTCTTTTGTTCTATCTATCTATCTATCTATCTATCTATCTATCTATCTATCTATCTATCTATCTATCTATCTATCTATCTATCTATCTATCTATCTATCTATCTATCTATCTATCTATCTATCTATCTATCTATCTATCTATCTATCTGTCTATCCGTCTGTCTGTCTATCTATCTATTATTATTATTATCGTGATCTATCTATCTATCTATCTATCTATCTATCTATCTATCTATCTATCTATCTATCTATCTATCTATCTATCTATCTATCTATTATAGTGTTCTTTTGTTCTATCTATCTATCTATCTATCTATCTATCTATCTATCTATCTATCTATCTATCTATCTATCTATCTATCTATCTATCTATCTATCTATCTATCTATCTATCTATCTATCTATCTATCTATCTATCTATCTCTCTCTCTATCTATCTATCTATCTATCTATCTATCTATCTATCTATCTATCATTATAGTGTTCTTTTGTTCTATCTATCTATCTATCTATCTATCTATCTATCTATCTATCTATCTATCTATCTATCTATCTATCTATCTATCTATCTCTCTCTCTCTCTCTCTCTCTATCTATCTATCTATCTATCTATCTATCTATCATTATAGTGTTCTTTTGTTCTATCTATCTATCTATCTATCTATCTATCTATCTATCTATCTATCTATCTATCTATCTATCTATCTATCTATCTATCTATCTATCTCTCTCTCTCTCTCTATCTATCTATCTATCTATCTATCTATCTATCATTATAGTGTTCTTTTGTTCTATCTATCTATCTATCTATCTATCTATCTATCTATCTATCTATCTATCTATCTATCTATCTATCTATCTATCTATCTATCTATCTATCTATTTATCTATCTATCTATCTATCTATTATACTGTAGTGTTCTTTTGTTCTATCTATTGATCTATCCAACCATCCATCCATCCATCCATCCTCTAGGGTTCTATCTGTCTGTCTGTCTGTCTGTCTATCTATCTATTTATCTATCTGTCTAACAATTTAAATTTGACAAAAAAATTGTAATTTAAATGTATTAAAAAGTTAGTGCGGCCACATTGGTTCTCATTGAACTAATTGTTTTCTTGATTTCATTTTCTGAAAGTAAACCAAATTATATATGAATAATAAATAAGATAATGTAGTACTCAAATAACTTAAATACACAATAAACTATGCTGATTTTTTATTGGTTTTGGTTAGAACATGTTCCTGGCCATCATCAATGACACTTACTCTGAGGTGAAAGCTGACATGGCGCAGCAGAGGTCGGAGATGGAGATCACAGACCTCATCAAGAAGAGCTACAACAGAGCCATGGTCAAGCTCAAGCTTAAGAAAAGCTCCATCAATGACATCCCTGAAAGCTTACCACAGGCCACAGGAAAACTCAGCTTCGATGAGCTCCGGCAAGACCTCAGAGGGTCAGAAACCTTTTCTAAAACACACAAATTAAACAGTGTTGGATGAAACTGATTTTAACCCATTGTTCAAATTGAATACCCTTTCGTTATGTTGGGGGCTGTTTTGCCCCATTGACTTTCATCATAATGACATTTTTTGATTGCAAAGCCATGAGAGCATATAATCATGTGTTTTTGATTGAAGTCCATATAAAAGCTAGAAACAGCACTGCAACTGATGATCAACTGGAAAATATTAGAATGTTTACCTCTTCCCAACAGGGAAAACCACCAACAATTAAGAGTGCATGATTATAGGCTGTTATGTCAATCAAAAATGTGGTTATAATGAAAGTCAATGGGGCAAAAACAACCCCTAACATACCAAAAGGGTAATACATTTACCCAGAGAGTATTGTTGAGTTTTTACAAAACTTTTCAAAATATTTTCCCAAAATATGTATCAAAATAAGATGTGACCAAAAATCATTCCATTTGCTGGAACACAGAGAAAGTTGTGGCCAAATTAAAACTCAAAATCACCACAGAGTGGATGAAAACATCCCCAACAGCATACAAGGGTTAATTGTGTTATTGGTGTTTGTGCACAGAAAGGGCCATTCGGATGCTGAAATTGAAGCTATTTTTGCCAAGTATGACCTTGACGGAGATCAGGAACTGACCGAACACGAGCACCAGCAAATGAGAGACGACCTGGAGAAAGAGAGAGTGAGTGAAAAACCAGTTCTAATTTTTTTTTAGACATTTACTAGGACCTGCTTTTTCAGAACTCTAAGCTTTCTGTTGGCTAAACTGTGGATCATTAATCGTTGCTTGAAATACAATTTAATGACTAAATCTTTGAAATCACGAATTTGTTCACACATATCTTTATGAACTCACAGGGTAGTTTGCACATTTGCATTATTCTCCCTGAATATAAACCCGAATACAAAACAAAGACAGACATTACAGATATATTTAAAAAACTAAGTGCCAAATGCACTATGCACACTGAATTTATTTTATTTAATCAAGTCCTCCCTGCAATTGAGTTCGCTTAGGACCCCTAAGGGATCATCTGTGGTGAACAAAAGCTATTATTGTGATACCTTGTGTGGTAAATGAGAGCTGCGTTAGCTTATTGTAGCTGGGAGGCTAACGGTAGGGGTATGATTATGCTAGCACATAAGCTAACTGGGCTGACTAAACAGTATAAAAGATAAATGCTCATTTTAATAACCCGTATATCCCTTTAATTACACATAAGTATACGAAAGGGTCAATATAACGCTTATACATGCCATTTTAATGGTGAAATGAAATAGTCACGCTTTTTGCATTATATAAATTATGAACGTGATTTCATACACTGCACTTTATAATTAGGCACTACAAACTATACCTATTACAACTCCAGTAAAACAATAGGATCACTCGGGGTCCTATGGGCAGACCCAATTCTCAGGGAGGACTCGATTTCTCATGACACCGGGACTTGAGCCAGCAAACTTTTTGTTGTGAGGTGACAGTGCTAACAAATGAGTCACCATATGGCCTATATTAGATATTTGAGTGTGGAACCGTCAACTATTCCGGCATATGTTTTACGCAGTGGATGCCCTTCCAGCCGCAACCCAGTACTGGGAAACACCCATACATTCTCTCATTTACAAACGCAGTCATACACTATGTACAATTTAGCTTACACAATTCACCTATAGCGCATGTTTTTGGACTGTGGGGGAAACCGGAGGAACAGAAGGAAACCCACGCCAACATGGGGAGAACATACAAACTCCACACAGAAATGCCAACTGGTCCAACTGGGATTCGAACCAGTGCACTTCTTCCTGTGAGGCGACAGTGCTAACCACTGAGCCACCATGTCACCTATATTAAATCTTTGTGTGTAGAATCAGAAAATGCACTGGACTAATTTAATTATAAACAAGGAACAGGTAGACACAATAGTTTGATTGCTTGATCATGCATTATAGTTTTAAAAACGTTCACTTTGAAAGCCATTTTCAAATGTTTGTATTTCAGGCCCCAAAACAAGGGTAGCCATGTAGATAAACAGCCAAAACCTCTTAAAAAATTAATTTGTATTGAAAACAATGTTGTGTGAACGCACACTAAACCAAATAGAACATCCTAGCAGTATCTAAATCATTCATTCATTCATTTTCCTTCGGCTTAGTTCCTTATCTATCAGGGCTCACCACAGCGTAATGAACCATCAACTATTCCGGCATATGTTTTACACAGCGAATGCCCTTCTAGCCCCAACCCAGTACTGGGAAACATCCATACACTCTCACATTTACAAACACATTCATACACTATGGACAATTTAGCTTACCCAATTTACCTATAGCACATGTCTTTGGACTGGGAGGGAAACCGGAGCACCCGGAGGAAACCCACGCCAACACAGGGAGAACATGCAAACTCAAACAGAAATGCCAACTGGTCTAGCCAGGACTCAAACCAGCGACCTTCTAGTTAGTAGCTAACCACTGAGCCATCATGCCGCCCAACATGAAACAAAAGTAATCAATTTGCTACATTCAAAATGTAATAACCATGTAGTAACCATATTCAAATATATCTCAGTACTATCAAAACAATGAGCCAAAATCCAATCTAAAATAAGGTATACATCAGTTCACGCATTCCCTGGGAATCAACCCCATGAACTTAGCATCAGCAGTTCCCTGCTCTACTGTTAGCCCAACAGAAATGCTCAGAAAAATTCAAGAACACAAACAAACAAACAGCAGCACCTGCACAGATGCTTAGTATCTGTTGAACACTCGCCAGGAGGACTTGGATCTGGAGCACAGTTCGCTGCCCAGGCCGACCAGTGGGCGGAGCTTCTCCCGTAGCCAAGACGACTCCGAGGAGGATGACGACGAAGACAGCGGACACAGCTCTCGTCGCCGTGGCAGCAGCTCAGGGGGCGTATCTTACGAGGAGTTCCAAGTGTAAACATCACCTGTTAATCAAACTAGTAATAAGTTAACGTAATATAGTCAGTGTTTGACTGTGTTTTTGTGCCGCATCAGGCTTGTGCGTCGAGTGGACCGGATGGAGCACTCAATTGGCAGCATCGTCTCCAAGATCGATGCCGTTATCGTGAAGTTGGAGGCCATGGAGAGAGCCAAGATGAAGAGGAGAGATGTGCTTGGACGGATCCTGGATGGTGTCATGGAGGTGATGATGATGATGTTTATGAATTTAAATGAAAATGCTTGTAATTCTGTGATGATAGATTTGCATCATGACGCATCGCCATCTCAGATTATGCATTACTATGTATTATACTGCGTGGATGTTAAATGCTTGATTTTCATTGGCTGATAAACATTCTAGTAAGCAATTATTTTCAGATAAACACACAGCTAAAGTACTTTCACTCTTGTCTTGACTTAATTATAGTTATATATGACTTCACTGAATTATTTCAGTTATTTCACAGTCTACAACTGTAAACAAATCTAATCAGTGAAATGTGTTTTGAATGAGATATTTAGAAATAAAATAGTCCTACACACTGATTTTTGAGGACTAAAACCTGACAAATGTCTTGAAATGCAACATCTGGACAGTGTTTTTACAGGGTATCTGCAGGTTTCTAGGAGTTATATTAAGAAGTTTTTAAGACCTTTATATAACGACTTAAAATTAAATTTAAGACCAAGTGTATAGTATAATTTTATAGCATCGAATTTGAAAAAAAAAAAAAAAAAAGAGCACACAACTAATTATTTACCATCCTAAACACTCCATACTATATATAGAAAGAGTACAAAAAAAAAAAAAAAAAAAAAAAAAGGTGAAAAATTGGTGCCTGACTGGTCGATCAGTGAATTTATGGCCTTTTCCCATTGACTGGTATGGTACTGTACGGTACAGGTCACCTTTATCAGGCTTGCATTTCCACTGCCAAAAGGATACCAATGGTGAGCGTGGTGTACGACAGAAAGTTTCAGTCGACATCATTCTCGCTCGAGGAAATCTCGCTCAAAGTAAAGCTGTATGGGTCGTTCACATATCATATGAGAAGCACTTCTCACAAAACAGATGCTTTATACATATAAATACTTGTGTATAAATGTTCATTACTAACCTTTCTATAAACAGTATTTGATTATGACTGCAGATCAATGACAGTGCAATACAGCCCACTGTAACGTCTGCATTTATATAAAATAAATAAATAAATAAATGCAACATATATGAACACATACAGACCCTTCCCAAGTACAGAAAAACTACACACAGCACACATTTAGTCCTTATTTGGGTTCAAAAACAACACGCAATACAGCCCACAGTCAGTGCAAACCTCTCATCTGCATCTTTAATCTTCACCAGCACGTGTAACCTCTGTTAGAAAGTAATTCTGTCATTCTGAGTTCATAATAGTCCAATAGGCGACGATAATAGTTAAACATGACAGTTTGTTCATGTTTTATGTTGCTGAAAGAATCATTTGCTCCTTTATTTTTTCGGGCTTCTCCTTAGTTTTTCGCGCTTTACTCTCGCGTTTGTCCGTTTCTGAAAGGATCGGATATCAGAAGCACTTCAATAATCACGCACCCGTTATTATAATCAGCTCAAGAAGTTTGTTATTTCAAATATAGACGCGCGGCGAGCTCTCTGGAGGAGGTGAAACAGCTCGCACTTTAGACGGCCTCCTAAAACAAAAACAGGACACGTCAGATTTTGTTCTTCTTGGCTTTGTGGCTGTTCATCAAGACGAAGACATGGTTTGTTTGAGCTCGGGTCGACCATGGCTCGTTATTATATGTATATATTATTACGGTGTAATGTCTCGGCTGTGTATTTAAAAATGGCGGTCTCTTTGTTTTCATTCTCCTGCTTCTGCGAGTGACGTATCTCTGTAAACCAATAGCGTTCAGCTGCGCGTCTAGCTCCGCCTTTTGGTACCCTTTTGTCGTGCTAGGTACCCTTTGCAAAGGGTACCTAAAAAGTGGTACGGTCCGGTTCACTTTTAGGTACCCTTTGACATTGGAAATGGCCATTAAAGCTTACCGAACCGTACCGTACCACTCAGTGGAAATGGGCCAATAGTTCTTTATTAGCTAATATACTGGTTGACGCAGCTGTCAAAAGCTATTTTAGAGCAGAATCCCTACAAAATATGCGTGTGTAAGCGAAATTTCCATGAGTTTATTTTTTTGAGTTCCGCCTATTTCATTCTAGGTAGATGTCGAAACAGAAACAAAATTGTCTTTACGGAATCGGTTTCAATTGCATTTTTAAGAGCTTTGGAAAGCTGATTTAAGACATTTTAAGACTAATTAAGCCCGTATCTTTATACTATGGAATTTAAGACTTTTTAAGGATCTGCAGATGTAACGGAGGTCAGCTAGTGAAGTGCTGTGCAGGTGTAGGGTCCAACCAGTTAGTCCAACGACGGTATCTACTGGTGAATACCGGTGAATACTGGAGAACATCGTATAGCGTACCACGCTGCTCCGTCTATCGTGTTTTAGTCCGTTACTAACCTATACAGGGGTTTGGTGTTATGGACTTAACGTAATCTACTAGAGATAATAACATGAGATCTGTTTGAATTATTTAAAACATAACAATTTATTAGTCAGGTAACTGTGTATTAAGCCAATTCATTCAGTCAATTCATAAACGATCAATACAAGACATCAAATTATCAAAGATAAATCTAAGATCAAAAGATGCATACCTGATATCAAAATATACATAGCGTGGAGCATGAGAGCTCCACGCTACGGGCTAATCTGGGTACAGAATCGCGTCGAACATTTAGAAACTGTTCCTTAAGTAGTCAAACCAAGAACCTCCTCGAGGAAAAGGGTGTGTTGAATAACAAAAGGCATTTGCATTTAGTGGCATGTTAAATCTGAGGAGTTTCTGCCTATAGGAAACAAATGGTCATTTGAATAAAGGCCCCCTAGGTAAAGGCACACCCTTAGCAGTGGTTCAAAAGATACCTGAAGTTATATATCTATTATTTTGATTATGTCTATTTCTGGGGGAATGAGACCATTGTACCAATCGCACTGAGACATTTCAAATGATATCAGACATGATAGATAAAGTCACTTGGATTGATTTAGAACATTCATACTTTGAAATGACCATTCTGTGTGAGTATGTATGAAGAGAGGGTGAGTGAGGAGAGGGGGTTGCTTCAAATCTAAATGAAGGAGAGGAGCTGGCTTTCCCGCATTCCCACCTGGTGGGTTGTGGAGCCGATTGTCTCTGTGTTTCCAGCTCATGTTTGAATTGTCAAAGACATCAAAGTATTTGTGGTATCTCAAGTCTTACACAGGTTAACCTCACTCATCTGACCTCTAAAAGGTGCTCTAGTGACAGACTCTAGAGGCCATGGTCTTTAGCCTCCTTGTTAGAGCAACTGACTCCCATGTGGAAGATCACCGGTTCTATCCCAGCTCGGAGCAGGTTAGGTACTGTAGGACAGGCAGGGTTACATTGGTGCCGTGACCCGGATGGGAGTGAGGTTTAGGGGGTGAGTTTAATGGAGGCTAGCTAGTGTGTGGCAGGGTTACACGGACACCCTGCTTCAGGTGTAGTATAAGTGGAATAAATGACTCCAGTCTAATGAATTATTACAAATGACATAAATTATTTGCGTCATAGACACATCACTGCCCCAGGTGTACAACGGCCTGTAAGTTATTCCTTTATTCCACATCCTGTCATAGTCTCCCCCCCCCCCCACCCCCCGCTTATTTTAGCATGCATTCAAACAACATTAAAGAACAATTTATAAACATGATTTTTATTTTTAAATATTATGTAATCTTCATTGTTTAGAATTTAAAGGCATTTTAGTTGTGGCTATAGCATGCTTGAAGAACAGTGTTTTACAATATAACTAAAGCACATCACCAAACAAAAAATGTTAAAAATAAAAACTTTATTTAGCGGAAGACACTGGGGTCAAAATTTAAGAAATTCTCCACATTATCCGGTCCTACTTTAATGGATGACCGTTTTGGTGGACTTGAGTGAGTTGACTAGATTTTAGATTTGGAGCGACCAACATTATCTCCTTTGTCAGATAATGAAGAAATTTACCACCCACTTGCCAGATTAACACCAATAACTGAGAGGATCTGAAATTATTCTGTAATTTTAATCACTGTTCAAATATCTCATTCAAATTTGTTACATAGTCATTTAGCAGATTTATTTTGTCCAAAGCGACTTACAATTGAGGAGGCATTCAGCGATTCAACAACAAGAGGCAATACACACAAGAACTGCTAATTATACAAAGAAACTGTTAGTGCTCAGAGAATTAGGTGCTGGAGTAAGGGGGAGTGTTATTTATAGAGGGAGAAGAGCATTTCTACAGGTGGTTTGTCAAGCCCACTCACCTGTGTGAGGCACACTTCATATTGTCAATTTACAGTGATTTTTAAGAAAGGGTCTGGTGCAAAACCAGTGCAAGTGTTGGTTAAAGACGAAAGAGTGTGTGTTCTACAGGTGGTTTGTCAAGCCCACTCACCTGTGTGAGGCACACTCAGAGTTGCATAATGTTGGAATGACCTGGAAGATGTAATTGGTTGTTCTGAAATGTTGATGTTGTTCTCCTCAGGACGAGCGGATGGGTCGGGATCCAGAGCTGCAGCGGGAGCAGATGGACAGACTGGTAAGGGAAGAGCTGGAGCGCTGGGAGTCTGACGACACCATGTCGCAGGTGAGCCACCATCATCAGGCCACTCCCATCATCCCATCGGCTCAGCTCCGCCCACGCAGCTCCCGCCCACCCTCCTCGCTGTCCAATGAGGGCCCGGATGCTGCAGCCAGTGGCCCCGCCCACATCTAAAGGGTGCTTATTTGTGAAAACACAGCTCCGGTAACACAGCTTGTTCAAATCAACTTCAGAAGTATCAAAGTCACAGCCGCAGAGTTAAATAGTCCTGCAAAAAAAGCTATTTATTTGTGTTTCTTTATATTAAAGTTAATCAGGGCTTCACAGTGCTTTATAATGCAAAAATGAAGATGAATCAAAGCAGCTGTAAAACACAGTTTCAGTATTCATTTCTATTCAAAAATGAAGACATAATATTTAGAAAGTCACTAAAAATCACTTTAAATGAAAGAAATTGAAGATAAATGCATTAAGAGTATTGTATATTTCATGTTTTGTACTAAATCATGCACTGCTTATGAAGTACACTACCTGACAAAAGTCTTGTCGTCGATCCCAGTTGTAAGAGCAACAAATAATAAGGTATATTTTCCCGTATTTTCAGTCTTTCTCTGAAGGGTGGCAAATAAACATTAAAGAGCAGAGCCTCCCTATACGCAACCCATACCGCCAAACCACCAGGGGCCGCCCCTTGCTCTTAAATGTGAGTCTGTTCTGTGCTTTTACTTTGTTTAGGCATGAAAACAGTTTGAAATAAATATAAAAACGGCGGGATTCCTTTTCCTTTTCATTACATGTGCCGTCTCCCCTAATATGCAATCCTCAAAACAGTCATATGACATGCTCCAAAGTAATAAGATGCTGTTTCCCAAATGGATTCTGTACATGCGACTTGAAGCGGAGAGTAAGTCTGGATTTTGGGTGCATGTTTAAACAGAAATATACACAAAATTAATAATAATAATAATATCTAAAGATGTCGATCTTGGTGTTTTTTTTTTAAACACAACTAATTTTGTCCTAAATGAGCATAAAAAGTTAGAAAAGCAGTTGAATGCTTTCATTATAACGTTAGATGTGTGCATTTTTAAAGTGACATCTGATATTTAATGTAATCAAACGAAAAATCTAAATAAATGACAGATTCATTCGTTTCTATTACTGACCATTTAACTTTTTATTTACAATGAAACAGCTCCAAATCAACATATTTAGTTCGGGGGGGGGGGGGGGGGGGGGGGTGTGAATGAATCCCTTATTATGGTGGGCATATCCCTTATTTTCACATCCCAATGTTGACAGGTATGCTCTGGGAGTCCTGCAAGAACGCTTTCTTTGCCATTCCAGATGACTTCATTAATAAGTGATTTGAGTTACTGCAGAGATGTATGGATGCAGTCGTCCAAGCTCATGGGAGTTAGACACAATATTAACTCTTTTTCCACTGCACCATGACTTTATATTCTATACTGTACATTATTTCTGTTACGTGACAAGACTTTTGTCTGAGCAAAGTCAGACCTTACTGTCCCAATTAAATCATTAAAAATCAACACATGATCATATTTTATTTTGGTAAAATAAGCATAATCTAGAGGCCTTTGCCTTTCATATAAGCCACTTCAGACACCAAATGATCAACTAGAAGTTGAGTTATTGTTTGTTGTTGTTGTTCCTAAAACGACAAGACCTTTGTCAGGTAGTGTAAAGTGGAAGAAATGCAGTATACTATATTCTTAAATATGCAATAATCTTTCACTAACCTACAGTGTTAAAGCCCAGATTCATCTGTAATGAATCTTACAGTAATGAAGGAAATATTATTCAGCAAGCACCAGTGTTACATTTAACCAAACGTTATTCATAATCGATTATCTCTGATATGAAAGCATTTACATTTTTTCAACAATGAAGGCGGTCGCATTGCTTTATATTTAAACTTTGCATGCATTTTGTTTTTTTTACAGCGTTCACTCAATTAATACAAAAATGGCTTGTTTTGTTAAACCCATATACTTTTTTTTATCCTTTATTTTTTAATAATTGTGATTTTTTTTTCTTTTTAAATAATTTTGATACTTTTTGCAACTTGAAACAAACTTCGATTCGGAGTGCATTTGATTTCATGGAAAAACCCATGTGTAGGATTTTATGAAGCTTTAATGAAGTATATATTTCTTGTTAGCATCTTCATGTAATAATTGTTTTCAATCAGGCTGTTTATACACTATACAAGATATAAATAAGATATACACTCACCGGCCACTTTATTAGGTACACCTGTCCAACTGTTCGTTAACGCCAGTCCCATGGCAGCAACTCGATGCATTTAGGCATGTAGACATGGTCAAGATGATCTGCTGCAGTTCAAACCGAGCATCAGAATGGAGAAGAAAGGGGATTTATGTGACTTTGAATGTGGCATGGTTGTTTGTGCCAGACAGGCTCGTCTGAGTAGTTTAGAAACTGATGATCTACTGGGATTTTCACACACAACCATCTCTAGGGTTTACAGAGAATGGTCCGAAAAAGAGAAAATATCCAGTGAGCGGCAGTTCTGTGAGTGCAAATGCCTTGTTGATGCCAGAGGAGAATGGCCAGACTGGTTCCAGCTGAGAGAAAGGCAACAGTAACTCAAATAAACACTTGTTACAGCCAAGAAATGCAGAAGAGCATCTCTAAACACACAACATGTGCAACCTTGAGGCAGATGGGCTTCAGCAGCAGAAGACCACACCAGGTGCCACTCCTGTCAGCTATGAACAGGAAAAGGAGGCTACAATATGCACATGCTCACCAAAATTGGACAATAGAACATTGGAAAAACGTTGCCTGGTATGATGAGTCTCGATTTCTGCTGTGACATTAAGATGGTAGGGTCAGAATTTGGCGTCAACAACATGAAAGAATGGATCCATCCTGGCTTGTATCAGCGGTTCAGGCTGGTAGTGGGCCCATTAGTACCAACTGAGCATCGTGTCACCACCACAGCCTACCTGAGTATTGTTGCTGACCATGTCCATCTCTTTATGACCACAGTGTACCCATCATCTGATGGCAACTTCCCGCAGGATAACACACCATGTCATCAAGCATGAATCTGATTTCTTGAACATGACAATGAGTTCACTGTACTCAAATGGCCTCCACAGTCAGCAGATCTCAATCCAATAGAGCACCTTTAGGATATGGTGGAACGGGAGATTCACATCATGGATGTGAAGCCGACAAATCTGCAGCAACTGCGTGGTGCTATCATGTCAATATGGACCAAAATTTCTGAGGAATATTTCCAGTACCTTGTTGAATCTATGCCATGAAGGATTAATGCAGTTCTTAAGGCAAAAAGGGGATCCAACCCGGTGCTAGTAAGGTGTACCTAATAAAGTGGCCAGTGAGTGTAGCTCTACAGCTGCTCGAACAAATCACTGTTTAATGGCTCTAGAAAAGCAGATTTTACACACTTCTTCACGCCAAGAGAAAGTCTGTGCAATTACTTCTGTAACACTTAATGGTACTCTGTGCTTGTCCTATTCTTAAAATATAGATTAATGATGAACAGGGGACATGTTTTCAAGGGTTAAACAGATGTATTTTGATCCCTGTACATCAGAATGTGTCTTATATAATTGTTTTTCTGAGCAAAAAAATAATGACTGATACATTTTGTCCGTGATTTACAGATTTTATTCAGCTTTTGTATAAAAAACTTTTACTGATATACTAAAAGTCTCAACATCAGATGAATTAGTAATATTTTGCCACTATCCTTCAAACCACTAGGTTTTATCCATTTGCCAGCAATACATGTTTAATAATTGAAATTGAAATCAATTTCGCATAATAATTGTCCATGTTACGATCAATTCTAATTTGACATTATTTGACTCACTGCCTAACATTTATTTTCACAAATGAATCACTTTACCTGCATTTAATATGCGTTCTATGTATATAAACTCACTTTCATAAATGCAGTTTGATGCAGACACCGATCATTTACAGCTTAATATGGCAGTTATTTGAATTCAGACCCTTTCAGATATCATCATGTGCTCATTATTTGGTGACAAAGCTTGTATATATCCTGATCTAATAAAGTGACTGTAAATCTGTACAATAAAGGGATATTGTGTAGCTAAGCGTTGCTGCTTTTTGTCGGTGGTTTTAGCAAAACAAACGCATTGGTTCAGTAATCGCATTGATGTTTGCTGGCTGTGGATTAGATCACATTATGACGAATTAAACGGATTATGAAGGAGCAAGCCGTACCAGGCCCATTCACAGCTCCAAAATCCTTAAGTCCTGTTTACAGCAAAGGTGTTAAAATGACTCTTTATTCGAAGGAAATGAGCCACGTAAATTGACTTGTGATTTGTGTTTAGGACTGAAATTTGACTGTCAAACACTGTAGTTGTAGTAGCTGAGACTATTTCATTCAATGTCATCTTTACGCCATGTCCACACGTACACGGGTATTTTCATAAACTCAATTTTCCACGCTTTCATTCATTTTCCTTCGGCTTAGTTGCTCATCTATCAGGGGTCGCCACAGCGGAATGAACCGCCAACCTATCCAGCATATGTTTTACGCAGCGGATGCCCCTCCAGCTGCAACCCAGTACTGGGAAACACCCATACACACTCATTCACACACATACACTACGGACAATTTAGTTTATACAATTCACCTATAGCTCATGTCTTTGGACTGTGGCGGAAACTGGAGCACCCAGAGGAAACCCACGCCAACACAAGGACAACATGCAAACTCCACACAGAAATACCAACTGAGACTCGAACCAGCGACCTTTTTGCTGTGAGACGACAGTGCTAACCACTAAGGCACAGCAAAAAAAAAAAAAAAAAAATCAAAAATCACATGAAAACGCACTATGATGCATGGTTATGTCACGCCGAACCAATAGGGGGCGATAAAGAGACTTCTATGCTAAGTTCACGCCAAACGGAAAATTAAGTATATTTTGTGAGTAAACTGCATAGAAAGTCAATGCAAACATGAGAACAGAGCCCGATTTCTGTCCTGTGGTCGGACAGTGCGGAACACACGATATGTTTGCCGCATACGTGTGAAAGCCGCCTTTCCACTGCACATGACAAGCGACGGACCAGAAGTCATTCATTTCCAATGAAGAGTAGTCTGCGAGCTGCGTGGAGTTCCGATCATTCGAAAAATTCGGATCCGATTTGAGCTAGACTAGACTGACTAGACTGTATACGACCGGCAGATCGACAAGATGAGAATTATTCAGTTTTTTTGTTATCCTTTGTTACTTTTTAACTTAGAAAAAAATCTATACACACAAAAAAAATGCATTTCTATTAATAAATGAGTAATAAAACGTTTTTATTTTTAAATGTTGACTCCACATTCTCTCCAAATTTTTTTGCGGTCCATGAATTTCTAGTTAGTATTCATACAATCATGGTAAACACATGGAGAATAAAGGCTCTTGCTTTTGCACTGCTTTATTTTGGACACCGCGAGAATCAGCTTCTCTCTCATGGTGCACGACAAAACTGAAAATTCTGTGCGCCTGCCCATCCTGATCTCATCTGGAAACGTAACTATTTTACGTTTTGTCAGTTCAGTGGCTAATTCGTATGAATTCATACGAGTTCAATCTTACGAAAATGTACGTACGAAAATGTTTTAAAAAGGAGGCGTGGCACCTAACCCCGCCCCTAAACCCAACCGTCATTGGGGGATGAGCAAATCGTACTAAATTGTATGAATGAGATCGTATTAATTCATACGAATTAGCCACTAAATCAAAATGTTACGAATAGCTTTGAGATCGCATTGGATTGCCTCAAGGGGGCGTATTCCAACAGTCGTGTCTGAATGTGGTGTGCAGTTTAAAGGCGGCTTCATTCACGTCTTCCACATTTGGTGTGAACCCAGCCGTGACGGCCAATCAGAAAGGAGAAAACAGCGCACATGCTGACATCATGAGGTGAAGACTCCAGTTGTAGTGTTTACATGACCACACTGTACCCGGAGTTTCAGAAAACCTTCGCTCTGGTCGGAGTACTCTGTTTTTGTGTGGACAAACAGCAAAACTGCGCAGAAAAAAGCACCCGTGTTGGTGTGGACAGAGTCGTAATGTTCATATCGCAGTTTAAAAATGTTGAGAGAGCAGAAATTCAGATGTGGTAATGAGAGCTTGGTTTCTGAAACGCACTGAAGTGATTGGCCAATCAGAATAGACTGGGCTTTGATCTGACCAATCACATTTAGAAAGACCCTCCTGAGACTTCCGGAACGGCGCGAAAACAAATGGTAGCGTGAGAAAACTGCTCTCCCAACAAATACACTTAAACGCCCCCAATCATTCGAATATCGAGCAAGTTTTAACATAAAACATTACAATGGAAGGTGGGGCAGGAATGGAAACAAGGGGAAGACAAAAGAAAATCCCAGATCGCCAAGACAAGATAGAAGCGGGCGAAGAAACGGGCGAAATGGAACAAACTGTTAGCCCACATGCTAACGCTGACAGGGAAATTAACCTAGAGAAAATACTCCTTGAGTTGAGAGAATTCAGAAAGGAAAATAATGAAAAACTAACCGATATTAAGGAAGAATTGAACAGCACGAATAAGAGGATGGAAGAGGCAGAGGATCGCATAGCAGAAGCAGAGGAGCAAATACAACAGACGGGAGAGGTGCTAATTGAAGTGCTGAAACTTCAGACACAGCTAGAAAATAAGCTGGTTGATCAAGAGGGCAGGTCAAGACGAGATAACATCCGAATATATGGAGTACCTGAGGACAGTGAAAACGGCTCATCAACCATCTCGTTCACTGAAAAACTACTGAAAGACGGCCTGGGTCTTGATCCATCAACAGAGCTCCACATTCAGAGGGCTCATAGAGCTTTAGCGCCAAAACCAACAGACAAAACGAGACCGCGATCCCTTGTTGTGAAATTTCTGAGCTTTAAAACTAAGGAGGACATCCTGGGGCAGGTGTGGAGAAAAGGAGATCTTAAATGGAATAACGCCCGCATCACCTGCGACCACGACTACCCCCCGGATGTATTAAAAAGACGTAAAGAGTACGCACAGGCGAAAAAAGTGTTAAAGGAAAAAAGGATCAGGTTTCAAACCCCATACCCCGCGAAGCTCCGTGTTTTCTACGAAGGCGAAACAGTGTTGTACAACTCTGCAGAAGAGGCAACTAAAGACATGAAAGCACGGGGTCTACAGGTGGATGTCATCCCACCACAGGAATCGCTGCTCGAACGCCTCCAGCGCCGAACCTGGACAACGAAAAAAGGACGACACCGCCCTGGGGAAAGTACCTCAGCACCGGATTACGTGGAGCGACTGAAAAGTTTTAGACGAAAATAAATGGTATCTGTTATGCATCCCACTAATGTCACCTTTCACGGCGAATATCGAAAAGGCAATAATGGAACAGCGCTGACATAGGTCTGACTTTGTTTTTCTCCTTTACTATATACAAAAGGACAGTTTTTCCTTACAAACTTGAAAAGGTTCCCTTCTCCCTGTTTTGTGTTGGGTAAAAGCGAAACCCCCTTGTAAATATACAGAAAATGTTGATGGTTCTTTAAATATTGGGAATTTTTGTTTTGCTCAGTTATGCCAGCAAGGGCCCTCATTCCGATTTTTAGGTCTGAGAATTTCCCTTTCGAGCTGAATTTCTATACAGTCTCGAGAATGGTCCAAAGACAGTGGACCACACTGGTGGAAGTCATAAATTGTGTTAAAGAAATGTTTTTGCTAATTTTCATTTTGAATGGTTTTGTACATAGTTCTATGTTTCTTTATTCAGTTAAACTGCAGGGAAAATGTAAGCACAGTTTTGTTAAGGTTAATATAATTGTTGAGACAATAAATAGCATATGGTCGGCTTAGACAATACCTTTAGATTAATTACATATAATATAAATGGAGTCCACAATCCCATTAAAAGAACCAAAATTCTATCAAAATTGAAAAAAGACAAAGTCCAAGTAGCATTTCTGCAAGAGACTCACCTAAATCAGACCGAACACTGTAAATTAGCAAGAAATGGATTTAAACATGTATTTTCCTCATCACATGCATCGGGTAGAAGAAGGGGAGTAGCTATCCTAATATCAAACAAGCTTAGATATGACCATCAAACTGAAATTAAAGATAAAGAAGGTTGTTATATTTTAATTAAAGGACAAATTGAAGGTGCTCCAGTGACGTTCCTAAATGTTTATGTACCTCCGGGTAGTAAACTTAAATTCTATCAAAAAATCTTTAATATCATCTCAATTGAGACAAAAGGCACCTTAATTTGCGGGGGAGACTTCAATATAATTCTTAACTCAAAAATAGATACCTCTAAAGTGGCAGAGAGATGTAAATCCCCTATAGCAATAAAACTCAAAGCTATATTAAGAAATTTAGGATTGATAGACCTATGGAGAGATTTTTTCCCTAAAGAACGAGACTATACTCATTACTCCCACCCACATTCAAAATATTCAAGAATAGATTATTTATTTATATTCAATAAGGATAGACATAAGGTAACTAAATGCAGCATCGGAACAATGGACCTATCAGACCATGCACCAGTATACGCCTCAATTAGTTTAAACAGAACTCAAATGAACACATTATGGAGACTGAACTCAAGCATTTTGAATAATGAGCAGTTTGTAGTACACATGATAACTGAAATTAAACATTACTTAAAGGAGAATGACAATGGAGAAGTTTCCCCATCTGTACTTTGGGACGCTTGTAAAGCTGTCCTAAGAGGAAAAATAATTGCAATAACCGCACAAGTAAAAAAATTAAGACAAGAGAAATTCACCAAATTACAATTAAAGTTAAAGGAGTTGGAAACGAAACATAAAAACAGTAAAGCCAAAAAATCTGGTCTAATACAAGAAATAAGAAAAATAAAAGAAGAAATTAACGAGTTACATAATGCAGAAATAGAGAAAAATCTCATATTTCTAAAACAACGTTATTATGAAGCAGGGAGTAGATCATTAAAAATCCTATCATATAGGCTCCGAAAACAGCAAGTTGAAAACACAATCTACAAAATCAGACATCTTAAGACAAAAAAAAATTACATAGATTAACAGAAATTCACAAACAATTTGAAAATTTTTATAAGAAATTATACACAGAAAATGTATCTGGATCAGAAACTGATATTAAGACATTTCTTAGTTCTTTAAATTTACCTAATTTAACAGAGGAACAAAATAAAAGCCTGATAAAAGATATAACTTCACAAGAACTGCTAAAAGAAATAGCTAGATTAAAAACAAACAAATCACCAGGTACAGACGGGTTTACAGGTGAATGGTATAAAAAATTCAAGGATCAGCTTGTCCCTATTCTTCTTCCTGCATGTAACACTGCACTTCATGGAAAGGAAATACCTATCTCTTGGAATGAGGCAATCATCTCTCCAATTCCAAAAGAAGGAAAAGATAAATTAGATTGTTCCTCATATAGGCCAATTTCAGTTTTGAATGTTGATTATAAACTATATACAGGAATACTGACTAGGAGATTAGAAGGTCTACTTCCAGAGTTAATTCATATAGACCAGACAGGGTTCATTCTACAGAGACAAACACAGGATAATGTCAGACGGACACTACACATATTAAAATATATACAAGAAAGTAACACACAAGCAATGATAGTTAGTCTTGATGCAGAAAAGGCATTTGACTCAGTAAGATGGTCATACCTATACATAGCTCTAAAAAAATTTGGTATACACGAAAATTTCATCAAAGCCATACAGTTATTATATTCAAATCCACAAGCTAGAATCAAAGTAAATGGAAGCTTATCAAATCTTTTTCATTTGGAAAGAGGCACAAGACAAGGGTGTCCTCTCTCTCCGCTTCTTTTTTCACTATATATCGAGCCCCTCAGTCAGTGGATACGGCAGAACCATGATATCAAGGGGATAAAGATAGGTGAAGAGGAACATAAAATTGCATTATTTGCAGATGATGTTTTAATATACTTGAAAGACCCTGAAACATCATTTACAGCTCTTATGTCAACTTTGGATATATTTGGTTCTTTATCGGGATACAAAGTTAATGTGCAAAAAACTCAGGTCATTTGCTGCAATTTCACCCCCCCAGAGAACATAAGGATTAAGTATAAAATTAATTATAACACAGAGGTAATAAAATATTTAGGTATATATCTCCCAAAAGACACCAAAAACTTGTCAGATGCAAATTACAAAACCTTAAATACAAAGATACGTGCAGACATCCAGAGATGGAATCTCATCCCCTTTTTAAATCTAGGAGATAGAGTAAATACTATTAAGATAAATATGCTTCCAAGAATTTTATACTTATTTCAGACACTACCCCTAAAGATTTCCGAAGAACAATTTAAAGACTGGGATAAATGGATTTCAAGGTTCATCTGGCAAGGGAAAAAACCTAGAATTCGGTATAAAACACTTCAGTTACCTAAAGAAAAGGGAGGTTTGGGTCTCCCATCTTTTAGAGATTATTTCATAGCTGCCCAGTTAAGACCCATAGTTTGCTGGTGCAATCCAGACTATAATGCTAGATGGAAACAGATTGATTTCTCTTTTTTTTCTGAAATCCCAATCCAAGCAGTAATAGCAGATGACAGTGTATTAAGAAAATATATACATAAAGAGTACCCATGGATAACTATTACCTTAGAAATATGGTCTATAGTAATTAAAAAATATGAATTAAAAGACACTCTAAAGATAATGAGGTGGTGTGCATACGACAAAGATTTCACTCCAAATACTTTAGATGAATCCTATAAGAACTGGGTAAAGAAAGGCATCACATCATATTATTCCTTAACAAACAATAATATTTTTCTAACTTTTCAAGAATTTAAGAATCAGTTTATGTTGAATAACCACGACATGTTTAGATACTTTCAAATAAGGCACTATTTTAATTCAGTAGTGCACAAGAAAGGGGATTGGACTCAAAATGCTTTAGTGAAAATACTTCTGTCAGCATATAGGGGTAACACTATCAGTAAAGTAGTCTCTCAATTTTATCATTGTTTTCAAAATTACAGATCGGACTCTACCTCATATGTAAGAATTAAATGGGAGAAAGAAGGAAGTAGTATTATAACAGAAGATGATTGGTTAGAAACATGTAATTCCCAATGGCAAACTACAGGCTCACACCAATGGAGACTATTTGCCTGGAAGAACATCATTCGTTTCTTTATAACTCCTGCACAAAAAAGCCATGATAAAGTGAGAACAGGGTGTTGGAGGCACTGTGGTTCAGAACTGGCTAATCATCATCATATATTCTGGGCATGTCCAATTTTACACCCGTTTTGGAAGGATATACACAAGACATTGGAGGCCATATTGAAGATCGAGATTCAGTTTCAATTTTCGGTTCTATACTTGGGAATTTTTGAGTTACATGAAGCAAGAGACACGTATTTATGGAGAATATTTCTGGTCGCTGCCAAGAAGGCTATTACACGTAAATGGCTTGTGCTTACCCCTCCCACTTTACAAGAATGGAAAGCAATTGTTGTAGAAATCTGGAAGATGGAAACTTTTACTTTCTCTCTAAAACTAAAAAAACAGAAAGGGGCTACTCTATGGAGCAAGTGGAAAGAATTTTTGGACTCTGATATTAATCAGTGCTGATGTATATATGTATGCACACATGTACGTGTATACAGTATTGTATGTAACCATACAAGACCACTCTTACAATGTTCTTTACCCTGCTGTTTTTGTTCAATATTTATATTTTATTTCTCTTATTTATTTTTTTTTTTTCTCTCCTTAAATGGTATTGTAAACTCTCGGATAATGTATGTTACAGTATTATATTCTGAAATAAAAAATTAAATAAAAAAAAAAAAAAAAAAAAAAAAAAAGAAAGACCCTCCTGGTTTAGAAAGATGTTTCAGACACCGACAAAAGGGCTGAAGCTGCAATGAACATTCACTCATTTATTCATTTCCCTTTGGCTTAGCCCTCTATTTATCAGGGGTTGCCACAGCGGAATGAACCGCCAACTATTTCCGCATATATTTTATATTTCCAGCTGCAACCCAGTACTGGGAAATGCAATGATTATTATGAACGAATTGAAATGTTTTTTTTAAATGTAAAATATGTGCAGCACGAGAAATCTCTAAAACAACATCAGCAAGCTCTAAAATAGCATAACACTTCAGATGATAAGAGTATGGTTTCAAACTGAATTTAGCCAATAGAAGTGATTAAAACATTCAAATTTGTTGTTGTTATTATATTTTTCTTGATTTAATAGCATTCTAACAAATCGACACGAAAGATTTACACCCATTTCATGTCTCTTATTTATGTGTCGCAATATATTTGAATAAAAAAAGAAAGAACAACCACTCAAACTGATCATGTTGGGGGGGGGGGGGGGGGTGTCACCAATAAATAGTTTTCATTAAGACCACCAATTAGCATTTAAAGGATCATTTAGATTTCATGTTGACTGTAAAATACTGATGAACTTTGAAAGCGCAATGAATGTTCGCATCTAAAGACTGGCAATAAAGACAAAATATGATATGAGTCGTGTGTGTGTGTGTGTGTGTGTGTGTGTGTGTGTGTGTGTGTGTGTGTGTGTGTGTGTGTGTGTGTGTGTGTGTGTGTGTGTGTGTGTGTGTGTGTGTGTCCATACAACGTGATCCATAAAGCCAACGTGAAATCCCAAATCAGAGCATTTATGAGAACTTGGGAATGAATCTGAGCTTGATGTAAGCGATGATGAGAAAGATCAATGTCATGACTGTAAGAGCGACATGATTCTGCCACAAACCCCAGGACGAGTAATCGATTCCCTGAAAGGTCAGATGCTGCTCTCCTGTGCACCTGCAAGAAACAACAAAATACACAATATGCTGATTATACTTCTTTATTTTAGACAGCGTTTACATGCCACTGCTCGAAATGATTGGGGTTGTGTTTTTTTCTACCGTCAAAAAGCTCTGTATAGTGTTCAAATGTGCTAAAACATATGCAAATAGAAAAACAGGAACAAATTGTGAAAACAGCTTCACATGCACTCGGATTCTCATCAAACATGCAAATATAGAAACGCACTGCAAATAGCACAGACCCCAATGGAAGCGTGTTGGGAGACCAATAATTTAATAATTGTGACTTTAACTGTACATCAACAAATATAAATATATTGTACCTACATGAGGACGTGTGCAGCAGGACTGTTCATCACAGCAGACACATTTCCACAAAACCTCAGCCCCACAAACTCATTGATCTCCAGCGCCTGTTCAAGATATTCATCAAAACATCTCATCAGCTGAAAGCCTGGATACTCGTACGCAAGAACAGAAGTGAAAGCACAAACCTCAAGGCCGTATCGAGGGATGCTGAGATACTTCAGCCAGGACAGCCAGTCCATGATGCTCTTCAGATTGACCAGCAGACCAGAGAAGATCTGGAGAAACACACAAGACCAAAATAACACTCAAGTAAAAGTACAGATGCTGAGTGAAAACTTTACTTTCTAATGGGTTATATGCACATGGACTTCATTTTCAGTCTGAGGAACAGTCGCACCATTGCAAAATCGCCACATTTAAGATCTGATTTCTTTAAAAATCTGTGATCTTCACTGCCTGATTGATATAAGATATGAAGCGGGTGTCAGACGGGACTAGAAGCACTGCATTAAGTTCCGCGCCATGTCTTTAAAGGGCCATGAAATCCCCCTCTTTCGGTTCAAGTCTACCTCAGAATGTTTTCAAAAAATGCTTCATAATGGCCGTGGAGGAGTGGGCATGGCCAGCAGAGCAGGGCAAAAAGAGTGAAGCGAAAATGAGACAAAAACCGTGAGGAGACCCATGATTTTATAGTTTACAAAGTTAAAATGCATTCATATACACACAACCACAATTTGTTATTTCATCATAAAGATAATCATGTTTATATAAACACTATAAATGAGGAGGACTTCTCTCCTCCTCAATCCCCGGGTCTGAATGCAGACACAGTGGACAGTAGTGCAGCAGGTCTCTTCACTGCAAAAAATATTTTCTTGCTTAGATTTTTTGTCTTTTTTTTAGTCCAAATATCTAAAAATTCTTCATTGGCTGATTATTTTGCTTGTTTTAAGGAAAACCTCACTTTATTTTGGCATATTCTTAAAATAAGACAATAGGTTTTGCTTGCCTAGAAAATGTTTCTTGTTATAAGAATTTTTAGATATTCGGACTAGAAACAAGACAAAAAAATCTAAGTAAGAAAAGCATTTTTTGCAGTGTTGCCCTGTCTATTTCAAATATTAGCCCTGCTGGTAATCTGGAGGACTTTAAACATAGGCGAACACTGCAGCACGGATATAGGCGATGTGCAGTGTTGGAAAGAGTACGATTACTTGTCTAAAAATGTAGCGCAAGTAGAGTAAAAGTATCTGTTGTAAATATTACTCAAAGTATGAGCAAAATGTTCAACTTTCATGAGACCTTTCAAAAGTACTCAAGAGTAGTGAGTACTACTCAGTAAAAAGCTGATGCATTTACATGTAATTTGTGGATGTGTGTAAGCGTAACATTCTGTAGTGCATTTAGTTATTGCCCAGCAGGCGCACAATGTCATATGACGTTAATATTAGGTTCGATTTAGGTTGTGATGTCAGCATCTAAGGACATTATTTTGATGTCCAATAACAACATCAAATGACGTTGATATTTGGTTGATTTTAGATTGATAGAAAGTGACCAAAAATCAATGTCGAGTCAACATCTTAAAGCAACGTCATATTGACGTCAAATACTGACATTTATTCGTCAGGTACGGCAACCGAAATCCAACGTCTGATAGACATCATAGTGGTAATGTCCACACAACTTCAAGTTGTAACATCATTAGACGTTGATATTTGGTTGATTTTAGGTTTGACGTTGGACATTGACGATGGTGTGAAGCTGGGTTTTTGACGTCAAACCGATTTTCATTTCCAAACAAAATGCAACGTCCTCACGACATTGGGGTACAATGTCAATCAGACGTCATGTTGGTGTCTTTTGTCCTGCTGGGTCTTTAAGGCCATTTCGGTCTTCATACAGTAAACATCCATCATTCTTTCATCAGTGACCTGCATCTAAACAGTCTCTGGGTTAATGCATGTAAAGATTTTGGACATCTACTTGGACACTTTTAATGCTTCCAAACAGTTTTCTGCAATTATAAATCGCCCATATCTTGAGGAAGTTCATTATGATGTGATTTACCTTCTATGTGCGATTTGATTGGACAGGAATCACAAGACTGATTTTTCTAATCCCCATAGACAAAAGAAAATAAAGTAGTGACTGCAGGTCGAAGGGAAGTAGTGGAGTAAAAGTACAGATACAGCACTAAAAATGTACTCAAGGGGAAGTAAAAATACACTTTCTTAAAACTGCTTAGTAAATTACAATTCCTGAGAAAAACTGCTTAATTACAGTAGTTTGAGTATTTGTATTTTGTTACTTTACACCACTGGCGATGTGTCTGAATGGTAACAAACTCCACTGATAAAAGACAAAGTCCGCCATTCTCCAATTCTCGTACAGCTCCCCCGACAAAAATGCTTGCTGTCTGTCTTTGTTTTGGTCTGTGTAACTCCGCCCACTACTAGTTTACCCAATTATATTTCAGCACTCTGGGTTGCCTTGGTGGAAAACATAGCATATTTTATTTCAGCATTGAAAGCTGCTACAATATATGCTGACAAAAAAATGTGACCTCTAGAGGACAGTAGCAGCCTCAGAAATGAGAAGCAGATTGAGTTATAAAAATCCATACAAAGTGGTTTTTAATTAGCAAATAACATAAATATTACAAACATAAACATTTGCTGAGCAGCTTACAGTGTGCTTGTGATATGTTGAAGTTGTCAATCTGGCAACCTGCCTGTGCGTCATGTCACCTACATTATAAGTCATAATTATTAGCCCCCCTGAATTATTAGCCCCCTGTTTATTTTTTCCCCAATTTCTGTTTAACGGAGAAAAGATTTGTTCAACACATTTCTAAACATTTTAGTTTTAATAACTCATTTCTGATAACTGATTTATTTTATCTTTGTCATGATGACGGTAAATCATATTTTACTAGATATTTTTCAAGACACTTCTATACAGCTTAAAGTGAAGTTATTGAAGGCAAGTTATTGTATAATGATGGTTTGTTCTGTAGACTAGTGAAAAAATATATAGCTTGAAGGGGCTAATGATTTTGACCTTAAAATGGTTCATAAAAAATTTAAAACTGCTGTTATTCTAGCCAAAATAAAACAAATAAGACTTTCTCCATAAGAAAAAATATTATCAGACATACTGTGAAAATGTCCTTGCTCTGTTAAACATCATTTGGGAAATATTTAAAAAAGAAAAAAAAAATCTAATAATTCTGACTTCAACTGTATATGCTATAAAACTGCAAGTTAACTATGTTTATATATAGTAATAACTTATATTTGATTGTAACTTTACTTAATTTGATATTAATGCAATAATGTGTAAAGCTGTTTTAAAACAATAATTATTGTAAAAAGCGCTATACAAATAAACTTGAATTGAACTTCGGAGGGGCCAGGTGAAAAATAGCCCTCTTCAATATTTGGAATTTAGACCACAATGCCCAGTTCAACCACTAAGTTATCAATCCTACATACTGCACTCTAATGCTGATTACAGAACCGGCTTTACTGGCAAATTGCACATGAAAGTCAGTACTCGCATACAATTTCAGCCAGAACAGCATACATGTTGTGCAGTGAAAAGAGTAGAATGCAAACTTGCCATCATGAAGATGAAGCTGACGGTCATGAAGATGTTGGCGACGGCCACCACGGATTGGTCAGCTGATATTGCCATGGCCATGGCCGCCGCCGTACAAGACACCAGAATCACCGTCAACATGAAGATGAAGAACGCAGACACTGTGGGCTTCAAGCCTGCAAAGCAAAGATCTCAACACTTCAATCGTTGTGAACTCCTGTGGACATTTTCTCTTTTATTTTACTTATTTTTTTTGTTATTATTTTGGCTGTGGGAACGAAAATTGCGTACATGTTGGCAAAAAAACCCCTTATATTTCTATTAAAACTGTAACATTTTACCCTCATTTTCTTTCATAAATCTATTTTTATTTATAACAGTTTTTTAAAAGCACAAAACAGAACAAAAACCATTTATACAATCTACAATACTTATTATACAAATGATAACAATACAGATTTTTCAATACAAGTCATTAATAAAAAAACTAAATAATAATAATGATTAAATAAAATAAAATAAAAAAACACAAAGAAACAAGCACCAGTCAATCCAAACATGCACCATATAGAGTAAATAATTAAGTTTTACTTGATCAAACTCAAAACATTAAAAATGGAGTGGAAAAGTAAGAGTAAAATTGAATCATATGAATGATTCAAATGAATCATAAGTGCACTACTTGCAACTCTTAAAAAGATATGCAAGGAAGAGGCTCCAGATTTTTTCAATCTTTTAAAAGCATCTGTCCTAGCACAACCAATTATTTCAAGCTTAAGAGCAGCAACCATTTCAGACAGCCATTTATGAAAAGTAGGTGGTAACGTGGACTTCCAATCCATCAAGATCACCCTTTTAGCCACCACCATACCAAACATAATAGACATTTGCTGACCATGCTAATACAGGGTTAGAGCATCCAAACAGGGCTGTCTGTATCTGGATTTGTGCTATCGATATCTGTACCAATGTTTTCTCCTAAATCATTTGAACAAAACTGATAAATATTCTCAGAAAGAAAAAAACAAAAATGTATGAGCATACTCTGAGCTCTTGCTCATTGAGTTTAGTTTTGGTATAGTGTTGCCTATGTACCACTTTAAACTGTAATGAGTTGTAATCTTGCGTTGATAGAACAGGTATGAATTCGCTTCAGCCCCTCTTCCCAGATATCATTTGAAATGTTAATTCCAATATCCTCTTCCCATGCACATTCATGGTGATCAGAAGACACAGACAAACAAAGAAACAAACTGCGTCACCAAATGTTTTGGCCAAAGGAGGTTGACACAAAAGATTGCAGAAAACTATTTTAGACTGGGTACAAGAAATAGTTCCTCTCAGGAGCTAAATGTCTCCACTGAAACCCGATATTTCATCCCTGTGGCTTAAAAAATATTAATAAAAAAATAAAATCGCACAATCTTTGTTAAATTAACACCACTTTCTTTGAAAATAGGCTAATTTTACGACTCCCTAAGAATTATATAGTTGAGTTTTATCATTTTTGAATCCATTCAAACGATCTCTGGGACTGGTGGGAGCACTTTTAGCTTAGCATAGATCATTGAATCGGATTAGAGCATTAGCATCTCGTTCAAAAACAGCCAAAGAGTTTTGAAAAATTTTCAATTTGAAGCTTTACTATTGTGTACAGAATACAAAATTACAAATTACAAAATGAAAAGCTATTTTCTCTGCTGATATGGCTAGAAACTATACTCTCATTCTGGTGTAATAATCGAGGAACCATGGCTGCAGCAGCCGCAGTGATATTAGCTAGAAAATTGCAACTTTTCACTTTCCGTCAGTCTTAGCACATGATGTTCTACAGTAAAGTCAAGCTTTAAATACAAAAATTATCTAAACTTTTTTTTTGAGCAATATGCTAATGGTCTAATCCAATTGGACGATTTATGCTAAGCTACGCTGAGCTAAAAGTGCTCTCGCCAGACCTGGAAATCGGCTGAATGGATTTAATAAGGGCAAAACTTAAAATGAGGCTGTTTTTTATTTATATATATATATATATATTTTTTTTTTAATTTTTTAGTGGAATTTTCCTTTAAGAGGCCTCCAATTTGCTGGCCAGGGGCGCCACTAGGGGGGCATCTCCTTGGGAGGAGTTAGGACGATTCTAAGGGCCCACGCCATTTAGGGGCCCCCAGAGATGCTACAAGGGGTCCACCAGAAAACCCAAACACCCCCCACCATCTTTTCTTTTGCCTGTGACACCCCACACCCCTCCTTCACTTTCATCTGTGCCCCCCCTTTTCACTTTCGCCAGCGATACATAACCCCCAACACTCTTCACTTTCGTCTGCGACATCACCCATCCCCCCCGCTCTTCGCTTTTCTCTGCGACAATAACCACCCCCACCACCCCACCCCCCACCCCATCATGTGACTACCACGAAATGTTATCATAGGGCCTGTACCGGCCAGCGGCGCCCCTGTTGCTGGAATGCCTTCAGATATAAAAATAAACAAATAAATAATTAAATAAAGGAAGTTTTGTAGCATTTTGAAAAATGTATTCAAGTTCTGTTGAGCAAATACATCCATTATTTTTTGCTTTACAGGATGCTCGCTAAAGGAATTATCTTGAATGCATAATGATGATATACGTACCTATCATGAAATACACAACGCAGCTGAAGAGTATACTAGGGATTGTGCGCTGAGTGATGATGTCAGACAGGATCTTAGACAGGAAGTAGACGGATACTCTGTAGTATCCACTTGTGTATTCATGACTGCAAAACAACCCAAAAACATGATGCATTACAATGAGAGGTGGCACAAATGATACGTCTGAACCTACATTTACACACACACCACAAAAAAAGGGGTATTTACACAGAATGAAGCATGAAGATTAAATAGAAAATGCAATTTTAGGATACTTTTTAAAAAGTCACTGTATGATGAACATTTTAAGGCTCAACTGATGCTGCATTTCACTTAGAATCAAAACCGCATCAGTGCTGCTTTTCGATGTTTGGATTTCAGATTTCATGTAGATCAAACAAATGACTGGCTTCAGGAAATATAACAACAGGAATAAAAGCAAAAGGACTACTGTTTAATTGTTCATTCTATGTGTGGTTATCAGCTATTATATACAGTGGGGGAAATAAGTATAGAACACGTCATGTTTTTTTCCCTGGAATATCATTTCTTTTTTTTTTTTAAAGATTTATTTTTGGCCTTTTGCCTTTATTAGATAAGATAGTAAATGAGACATAAAGCGAAGTTGGGGTGGGGGGTGTTGGGAAATGTCCTTGAGCCGGGATTCGAACTCAAGGAGAATGTACTGAACTACTGAAACAAATTTAATACTTTATATAACAGGCTATTTGTAGTGATGGCAGCTTGAAAACGTCTCTTATATGAAGAATGAAGTCACATGAATTGCTCAGGTGTGAGTTTTTCACAGACTTCAACAGAGTGTTAAAATCTTGATGGTTCTGTGAGTCTCGTCTATCAAATCTGAGCTTTATTTTGTATTTTCAATTGGATTCGAGTCAGGTGATTGACTGGGCCATTCTACAGCTTGGTTTTCTTTCTCTGAAAGCATTTGAGAGTTTCCTTGGCTGTGTTTTGGATCATTGTCTTGCTGAAATGTCCACCCTGGTTTCATCTTCATCATCCTGCTTATGTAGATGTTGGACTGAAACAGCTAATATTCATTTACACTGATGAACGGCAAAGGGTTGCTGAAGAACTACTGAGAGATTTCAGCTGCTGTCTGGGCTTTCACTGCCTTTCTACACCTCGCTTTCTTCATGTGTTCAATACTTTTTCCCTTTGTCATTTCATTTTATTACACATAACTTCATTTGTAAACTATTTAGATTTGTTTTCTTTGCATATACAGATTTCTTTGGTTGTTACCAACATCCGGGGAAAATATCAAGTCAATGGCACCTTTAGAAATATGTTTTCTGAGACAAATGGTGATGTGTTCAATACTTATTTTCTTTGCTGTATGTGGTTATGAGAACTAGCAATACTAGTATCAATACGAGTGATATACAAGTCTTTTTATATCTGAATTGTATGCCAATTATCAATTATATATCATAATTCGTCATTACATATCTCTGTAAATACACAAATGGATGTTGATTTGAAGTACATACATAAACAGCTTGCGTTCTGTGATGAAGAGCTCAGCAGCTGAGAGTGTGCTGAAACACTGATTCGTTGTGATGAAGAACAAAACACCAAACCTAAAAAAATAATAATAATGAATATGACATTAACATTGAACTAACAAAAACAAGTACAAACATGTATTTTATTCTGGAGACAAAAGCAGGACGCAATCATCATTTATCTAATAAGTTATTTATTATTTATTTATGTGAATTGTGTTGGGTTTTGTTGTAAACAAATAAATGTTGGATAGAAGAGAACCCAGTCCAGGAGACTCGAAACAAGCAGAATTCTTTTATTGAGACGTTTTGGTTAATCTGCAGTCATACAACGTCTTCAAGAAGTCCATGTGTCTGCAGGAGCCTACTGGAGGTCTGCAGCCTGCTAGTTTTATCACAAGTCTACATTGAAACAAAGATGTCCTGTCTATATTGTATTCTTAGGAGGAGGGGAGATGGCTAACCAAAGCATGCAAATTAGGTATTGGGTTAACCAGCATATAGGTGTTAGAAAACCTGCCACACAAGTTAATCAACAAAGGGGTTTCTTTGGCCTGAAAGTATCACCCTAAGACAGGGCTATTCAATTGGCGGCCCGCGGGCCAAACCCGGCCCCCGAGGCAATTTGTTCTGGCCCTCCAAATAGTGACCAAGACATCAAGAATAAATTTAGTTCAGTCAAAAAACGGCCGCTATAGTTATGAAATGACGTGCGTCTGTTCAATACAGCATGAGCTGCGCAGAGCGTGAGTCACCTGACAGTGGCGAGAGCAGCCGAATACATTTGAATATGTTTGTAGAAAAGGTCTTTTGTACAATGCACTGATATCGTTATTAGGGATGCAACGATTAACCGATTTCACTATTAACTGCGCTTTAATTCGTCATGGTTAATTAATCGTAAAGGCTTCTCTAAGCCGCATTTCTGCATTTCTGTTCTGCCGCACGAAACGAAACTGCTGAACAAAGTTACGCCAAGTTGCCAACTGTGCGCTAGTTTAAAGTTCCGAGCTTGTCCACCGAAGCTAATACGCACGCACACTGTAATAACTATAGCCGCGGGCCGTTCCCATATCACGTCTTTCCCGTGCGCAAGTTTGTTATGTCGTAAGAATATATGCCAATATGCGGGCGCAAGCGGAGCAACGCGCTCGCGGCTTTGGGCGCACGCAGTAGAAAACATCTCATGCTGTAACGGTGAGAGTTGTGCTTAGCTTTCAGTGCAATGTAAACAAAAGACATGTAAGACGAACTATTATTAAAATGATTATGCATGTATGAACGCAGATGATAACAACAGTTAATCTAAATATTGGCGCCGACCTTCATAACAATTATTATTATATTATTTTCTCCCGTTCCTCTCTATAAACACAGACATAATTAAATTGTGTAGCCCTATAAGCACAGAAAAACCTTCAGCATTAAAACTATTACTAATGAAAATGCCTTTTAAAGGTTTTTTAATATTAGTTAGGGATGTCCAGATCTAAATCTAGCTAATATAAAGCTTAAATTTACATTAGACGTGATAACTGTGAAACCCTGATTATTCTTCACACTATATAATCGTACAACCAAAATCTATAATTGTTGCATCCATAATTGTTATGCAGTTCAAAACAGAACATATGAACGTATCTGAATGTAGAAGAAGCCTACTTCAGCAATACACTGATTTTGTTGTGCTGTGAAATACAACATTTGAATGTTTGTTAAAAAAACTTATTGTACAATGCAGTGATGTTATGTAGTTTCAAAATACAATATATTAACATTTTAATGTAGACAAATACAACGTGGGTGTCTAAAGGAGCAAAAATACATCATTGGCTCTTAAATGCAGTTGTGTCATCATTTATATTGCAAGTCAAGTCTCTCCGGCCCTTCGTTTGGGATGCTTTTCATGAACTGGCCCCCGTGACAAACTAATTGAATAGCCCTGCCCTAAGACAAAGGCAGAGTCATTGAAAGCATGCCCGTTGCATTTGCATCACTGGCTCAGCCAGTAGTCAGAAAGACAAAGGTTTAATGTCTCTCATAGCTGGGCTCTAAATGAAATGATATAATTAAAAACCAAAGAATATAACTATTCAGTTATATGTAGATTATTGTTCATTTGAAACTAGATTATATAAATTTATAATCCCACAGTTTAACATCACAAGACCTGACATGACAAAAACAAATCTAATTTTAGTGTTTTTTAATTTTACTTATGAATATTTCACCAAAAATAATATATGCAAATTTATGATGTTTAATTGAGTCTTATTATTTTATTTTAAAACGTGCAAAATAATTAAAAGTTTTTTGATTTTAGTGATTTACTCAACTGTTGATCATTTCTTATATATTCATATATGCATGCATTTATTTAATAATACATATTTTTATTCATGATATATGACAGCACATTAGCAGCAATTGCTATATTCATGGCAAAATCAACAGTATTTAAAGGTCCTATGAAATTAAAATAAAGTTTTTTAGATGTATCTGTATTATTCGGGAGACAAAATTCATGTTTAGAAGATATAAAACCGATATAAACAAGTAAAGCTTGTAGTTCGTCACTTCGCCTAAATGGATCAACGGTTTTATTCACGTCACCTCAAACCTTCAGTTTCTTATCAAATAGTGACCAATCAAAAGCTCTCTAGTATGACATGCCCCGCCCCCTCCAAGACGCTTTTCATTTGGGCTGCATCCGAAACCGCCTACTACTCAGTAGGTACTGCATTTGAATTTAAACGTACTACTCGGCCGTTAGAAAAGTACGTTCTATACAGTATGAATGGGAGAAGTATGAATGGAATTCGGACATACTACATCCGCCATTTTGTCATGGTCACGTGACCTATCTGCGTCAGTTATGTCGCTTTACTTCCATTCATGAATTCTCCTGCGGGGCATCATGGAATAGCGCAGCGTGCATGGGATGCGCACTTCAGAATCTCGCCGGAAGTAGTAAGTCATCCGGGTACTTCTCGCATACTGATTTTCGAATTCTATAAATTCGGACATACTACTCGGCTCGCATACTGATTTTAGCGTACTGTATAGTATGGAAGTATGCGGTTTCAAACGCAGCCTTGCTTTTCATTTGATGTGCTTGAGCTCAACCACTCTCACTGGCAGAGCGGTGATAATACAAAACACTATTGGCAGTTTTTTTTTTTTTTAAAGGGGAGGAGCTACGCTATGTCCCACCCTCTCTTCGTGTTTGGTTGAGATTACATCAAACATCGAATATAAAATGCACATTTCAAAGCACTTCACAAGACCTTTAAAATAAAAAAGTGATTAATGTTGTTCACCCTTCAAAATGCTAAGCTTCACTTAAACAATGCTTTAATAATAAACACAAACAAACACGTAAACAAAGTTATGTAATTCCACTAAAAGTGATCAACTCGCCTGTTTTGTATGCCACTCTGGTCATCTTTGACTCCATAGAAGATGGCACCAACTATGGCCGCCATCAGTGTTGTGACTGCCAACTGCCAAAAAAAAAAATAATAATAATAATGTTAAACCTAAAAATGTAAGCAGACAGAACACTTTAAAATTAGCAAAAAAACATTCAATATAAATGGCACAGGGAAGAGCTTTCCTGAAAGAAATAATTACAGGAAATGACTGGCAGCGATATATTTAAATCCATGTCTGACCCAAATTTCAATCATGGCACCTGTTTTATGAAAATAAAATGCTCCAAATCAAAATATAGCTACATTTTTGAGTATATTTTTGTTTTATACTGTAAACTAATAGTGAGATCTCTTCAGCTGAGCCATTTTTAACGCAAAAAAACAGACATTTGAGACATGCTTATATTAATTTTTAGACAACACAATATCAATAATAAGTAATCAGTATTTGGTGAAATAACCCAGATTTTTTGGTTTGTTTTTATAACCAAAATGCCATATTCTAAAAAGAAATGACAATATTTTATTTTGAAATAGGGAAAGAAATGTTATCTGATTTTTACAGAATACAATACATGCTAACATTTTACTCAAACACATACCTACAGTAATAAATCCAGGAAATTCAGAGAAACATCTAGTAAATTCAACAACAAAACCATAAGTCCAAGGCTCTCGACAACCAAGTGAAAAAAATCAAAAGCCTTTATTAACATAACTATTATTTTAAAAATGTTTTTAAATAAAATAAAAATATATGTTTTAAATAGCCATAGCTCTGATGCCTCACAGGAAGAAGGTCACTGGTTCGAGCCTCGGCTGGGCCAGTTGGCATTTTTGTGTAGAGTTTGCATGTTCTCCCCGTGTTGGCGTGGGTTTCCCCCACAAGTCCAAAGACATGTGGTATAAGTGAATTGGGTAAGCTAAATTGGCTGTAGTGTATGTGTGTGAATGAGTGTGTATGGGTGTTTCCCAGTAATGGGTTGCAGCTGGAAGGGCATCCGCTGTGTAAAACATGTGCTGGATAAGTTGGCGGTTCATTCCACTGTGGCGACCCCGGATTAACAAAGGGACTAAGCCGAAAAGAAAATGAATGAATAATAGCCATGTTAATAAAGGTTTTTTATTTTTTCACTTACTTTCCGAGTGACTTGGACCACATTAATTACCCCTGAAGCACTTTTTGTTTGATTTTGGATCTAGTAAATTATTATTATTCTAGATGTCTATTCATAATCACTGAAAAAAAAACCCTTAGTGCTAAAAAATAATAGCTGGCTTTTGAACCACCTCACAACTATTTAACCACAATGCACCAACCAGCCTGAACACAGTACTCGAATGTCACCACATGAACTCAAAAAAAAAAAAATGTTTGCTGCTTGATCAAACTACTTATTTATACTGAGCTTGTTTTGACATGTTTTTGGGACAACTTAATTGTTTTACATTCAATCCATTTAAATTTATTACATCAACTTAATCGATTTGTGATGAGACAACTTTAATGAATTGTAATGGAACCCTGCATTTTTTTTACAGTGTTTATTGACAATTTACGCAATAAATGTAACGCTGCAGAATTAACAAAATGATTACAAAATATAGGTGGCGCAGTGGGTAGTACGATCTCCTCACAGCAAGAAGGTCGCTGGTTCGAGCCTTGGCTGGGTCAGTTGGCATTTCTGTGTGGAGTTTGCATGTTCTCCCCGTGTTCGTGTAGGTTTCCTCCGGGTGCTCCAGTTTCCCCCACTAGTCCAAAGACATGTGGTACAGGTGAATTGGGTAAGCTAATATGTCTGTAGTATATGTGTGTGAATGAGTGTGTATGGATGTTTTCCAGTGATGGGTTGCAACTAGAAGGGCATCCGCTGCGTAAAACATATGCTGGACATATACCCCAGACTAATAAAGGGACTAAGCCGAAAAGAAAATGAATGAATGAGTGAATAAGTGAATTTATATTAGACTTTTATTTATTAAAATGTATGTATATGTTATTTATACACATTTTAATAAGTAAATTCAATAAAAAAGTGCTGTTTAGAATGAGTTTTTACTATAAAAGAAAACAAATATATAATCATAATGTTAAATAATAAGCAAAAAAAATGTAACGCTGCAGAAGGAGTGACAGCGAGCGAGACTGAGGATAATCTTCAGCCGTGTGAAGGTCGTTCCCAGGCTAAAAGGCTAAGCAAATACATCAGAAAGCAGGTTTCTGTCTCCATGTGCTCGGCTTAACTCCGGTCAGCTGACGCTCTGCTAGACACTGCTCTCTTATGCTTATGAAGCATTCGTTCAGGATGCAAGGCCAGAAATGATATCACTTCAGATCTCTGAGGAGGCCGCAAAATCCGCTTAGCCTTGACCTCCAGAAATGAGCTGAAAGCCCCTGAGAGCAATCAGCTGTAGTTAATATTTAAATCAAGGGCTCCTCTGATGGCATTTGCAGCTTAATGAGCATCTAAAGTCTCTTTTGAGGGGAGAAATCCGGAGCGGGTGGAAAACGAACACAGTTGGGGCAACAAATCTTTGTTTGGTGTAATCCATTCTTAAAGACTAAGCCGAGAGCCCCGATCTCATGAAAACATGCCCGGGTTAGGAAGGAAAATTATATATATACCTAATATTTCTAAATCTACTACACAGCAGGCAACAAAGTAAAAATAGAACAATAAATAATCTATTTACCATTAAAATTTTTGTATATTAGAGTTTCCGGCATTACATTTGATTTATTTCCATAATAATAACAATAGCAAAATTTGTTGTACATATATATACTGTGTGTGTGTGTGTGTGTGTGTATATATATATATAGATATATATATATATATATATATATATATATATATATATATATATATATATATATATATATATATATATATATATATATATATATTATATTATAAAATATCTTATAAATTGTATGTATACAAATGTAATAATAATACATTATTTTGATTTATGTTTTTATTATTATATTAGATCTCTTATTAATTAAAATATTTTTGTATATTGTTTTAATAAACATTTTTAATTCCAAAATGGTGTATAGACTGAAAAGATGAATTGTACTATAAAATAAAAAAAATTATACAATCCTAATATTAAATAATAATATTATGAATAATAATAAACGTGTTGTGTACATAATGATGCACAAAAAACACAATGCACAAAAATATTATCAATAATAATAATACAAATTTTAATTATTATATTATAAATTATATTAATACAAAATTATTATTAAATTATTCTAAATTATATTAACACAAATATAATAATTATACATTATTTTGATTTATGTTTTTATTATTATATTAGACCTTTTATGTATTAAAATGTTTGTATATATTATTTTAATACATCATTTTAATTCCATAATGCTGTACAGACACAAGACAAATTGAACTATTAAAGAAAAAAATATATATATAATCCTAATTTTAAATAATAATAATATTTTTGTATTCAGAATTATGCACAAAACACACAAAATATTATCAATTATACTATGAATAATATTAATAAAATTTGTAATTATTATATTATAAAATATATAATAAACTATATTTATACAAAATTAATCTAAATAAAATTATAATATAATAAAATAAAATTATTCTAAATTATATTACAAATAAGCATACATTTATTATAAATTATTTATTTATGTTTTATATTTATTTATTATATTAGACCTTTTATTTATTAAAATATTTGTATATATTATTTTAATACATAATTTTTATTATTAACCTCTCCTGGATAGCAAGATAAGGAGACGCTCTGAAATTCCTGCTCTCTGTCAAGGACACCTTGGACTCTACAGGCTTACACACACACATACATAGCTACAGATAGACTTTCACTACCTTGGGGGTCCAATTTCACGATATGTCAGTGTATATGAATACATGGAGGTATATGTGACAAATAAAGGCTTGATTGATTGATTGATTGATTGATTGATTGATTGATTGATTGTTTGATTGATTGATTGATTGATTGATTGATTGATTGATTGATTGATTGATTGATTGATTGATTGATTGATTGATTGATTGATTGATTCCAAAATGCTGCACAGACTCAAAAGATGAACTGAACTATAAATTAGGTAATATATAATCCAAATATTGAATAATAATATTAATAATAATAATAATTTGTTGTATACAGAATGATGCACAAAAACACACAATATTATCAATTATATTAATACAAATTTTAATTATCATATTATAAATTATATTAATACAAAATTATTATTAAATTATTCTAAATTATATTAACACAAATATAATAATTATACATTATTTTTGTTTGTTTTCATTGTTATATTAGACCTTTTAATTATGAAATTATTTGTATATATTATTTTAACACATCATTTTTATTCCAAAACGCTGTACAGACTCAAAAGACGAATTGTACTATAAAAGAAAAAATATATATTTAATTCTAATATTAAATAATAATAATAATTATAATAATTTGTTGTATACAGAACGATGCACAAAAACAGAAAACGCACCATAATTTTATCAATAATAATAATACAAATTTTAATTATATTATAAATTATATTAATACAAAATTATTATTCAATTATTCTAAATTACCTTAATACAAATATAATAATTATACATTATTTTTGTATTATTATATTAGACCTTTTAATTATTAAAATATTGGTATATATTTTTTAATACATCATCTTTATTCCAAAACGCTGTACAGACTCAAAAGATGAATAAAACTATATATATATATACACACACACACACACACACACACACACACACACACACACAGTTGAAGTCAGAATTATTACCCCCCCCCCCCCCTTTTTTTTTTTTCAACACATTTCTAAACATAATAGTTTTAATAACTCATCTCTAATAACTGATTTATTTTATCTTTGCCATGATGACAGCAGATAATATTTTACTAGATATTTTTCAAGACACTTCTATCCAGCTTAAAGTGACATTTAAAGGCTTAACTAGGTTAATTAGGTTAACTAGGCAGGTTAGGGTAATTAGGCAAGTTATTGTATAATGATGGTTTGTTCTGTAGACTATTGGAAAAATATATAGCTTAAAGGGGCTAATAATTTTGACCTTAAAATTAAAAACTGCTTTTATTCTAGCTGAAATAAAACAATATATATATATATAATATCCAAATATTAAATAATAATAAACTTGTTGTATACATAATGACACAGAAAAACACAAATTTTATCAATAATAATAATACAAATTTTTACTATTATATTATAAATTATATTAATACACAATTATTAATAAATTATTCTAAATTACATTAATACAAATATAATAATTATAATTTTTATTTATGTTTTATTTTTATTTATTATATTAGACCTTTTATTTATAAAAATATTTGTATGTATTATTTTAATAAATAATTTTAATTCAAAAATGCTGTATAGATCCAAAAGACGAATTGAACTATAAAAGAAAAAATTTATAATACTAATATTGAATAATAATAATAATAATAATAATAATAATAATTTGCAGCATTCAGAATGATGCACAAAACACAGAAAATATTATCAATTAAATTATCAATAATAATAATAATAATAATAATACACATTTTAATAATTATATTATAAATTATATTTATAATTTTTTTTAAATAAATTATATACACAAATATATTAATTACACAATATTTTATTATTATATTAGAAAAAATATTTGTACATATTATTTTAATACATAATTTTAATTCCAAAATATCCTTTTATAGTTTTTGGGTAATAAATTGAACTAATAAACTAATAAAAATATAAACATGCAAACGGACAAATACATGAATATTAAAACTCATATTGGCGGCGCAGTGGGTAAGACTGTCGCCTCACAGCAAAAAGGTCGCTGGTTCGAGCCTCGGCTGGGTCAGTTGGTGTTTCTGCGTGGAGTTTGCATGTTCTCCGGTGCTCCCGTTTCCCCCACAGTCTGAAGACATGTGATACAGGTGAATTGGGTAAGCCAAGTTGTCCGTAGTAAATGTGTGTGAATGAGAATATATGGGTTCCCAGTGATGGGTTGCAGCTAGAAGGGCATTCGCATAAAACATATGCTAAGTTGGCGGTTCATTCTGCTGTGGCAACCCCTGATTAATAAAGGGACTAAGCTGAAAAGAAAATGAATGAAAATCCATATGGAAAAATCCCAGTGTTACCTGAGCTACTGAAGTCTGGGGGTTGAGCATGAGATTCCAGAAGGTTCTCCATAAGACCCAGTGGAGCTGCTGGCAGAAGGAGCTGCTGTAGGTGATGCTGTGGCATTCGGCTGCGATGCTGTTGCTGCTGTCTTTAGTCTGGATGATGTGATCCAGCTCTGCTCTGACGGCTCGAGCGAAGCTGCAGTTTCTGTATTTCTCCATCAGGTGATCCTCCACAGACTGACGACTGACGGCAGACACGTCACACTCTGCATCTGACAAACAGCAAACACCATTCACACTTTACACTGACAACAACATTAGATCTAGGGCTGCACCATATTGACATTTTCATATTTTGTTTGTCTGGTATATAGAGTTGGAGTCAGAATTATTCGCCCTCCTGTGAATTTTTGTTTCTTTTTTAAAATATTTCCCAAATTATGTTTAACAGAGCAAGGAATTTTTCACAGTATTTCCTATAATATTTTTTCCTCTGGAGAAAGACTTATTTGTTTTACTTCTGCTAGTATAAAAGCAGTTTTTAATTTTTTCTAAACGATTTTATGGTCAATATTACTACTATTAATATTACTATTACTGAAATCTGAATTAACTACTTGAAAACAAAGATTAGGGTTGTCAAAGGTATCAACTTTGTTACCAATCGGTACTAAAGTTTTAAAAACGTCCATTTCCCGATAACATTTGAGAGTGTTATAAAACACTGCTGATTGGCCATTGAGTTCACATACTCAACTCGTGAACATCATCAATTTATTACCGTTCACCAAGTGCAAACACAGAGCGGGTTTCAAAGCCACGTCTATCAGCTGATCTGTCTATCAGCTGACAAATGCGTGATCCACTGATTTATTGAATGATCGACGCAGCTTTGAAATGCTCTAGGGTTTGTCTATCTGTGTTTTCAACTGATGACTAGGCATGGGCTGGTATAAGATTCTGACAGCATGATAACCTTGGATAACAATGTCATGGTTTCACTGTATCATAGTATTGTTATTACTGCTCTAAAATACGTTCAAAATACGAAACAATTTGTTTCCCCATTGAACACAATATATTTTATTTTAAGAAACATTTATAATATTTTGGAACACTAAACACGTCAGGCTAAATAATTAAAATAAATCATTGACTTCTGCTGTCTTCATTAGTTTCAAAAATAGAGATTTATGTACAACTTGAAAAGACATGTTTGGATATCTTACTTTTCTTTGGATATTAAGTAAAGCCACTGCACTGTTCAGGTCTATAGCATGCTTGGATGTTGATGTATAAACATTTCTGAAATGATTCCTGAACCGTGGGCTGACCAGTAGCTTTTGATGTTCAGGGTCTTTTTCTGCTGGAGATACTGTATGCCCTAAAAACTAAATTAGATATTTGTAAAAAAAAAAAAAAATCAACAACACACTAACATATACCGATTTTAAAACCTTAACTTTTCCAAACCATGGCAAACCTTGAAACGGGATATCTCACCATGCCTACCAATAACTTTCACAGACAATAACAGTCTAATCTGCTGTACACATGAACACAATGGCCTATCGGCTTTGTTAAAAAAAAAAAAAAAAAAAAAAAAAAAAAAAAAAAAAAAAAAAAAAAAAAAATCGCACTCAACAAGTGCTAATAGATGTTTTAAAAAAAATTTGTAATAATTAGTACCGAAGTCAATGATTTTGACAACACTGGAAATTGTGATTTATAACAAGCAGCGTGCATATCTTTCCCTGGCTCAGTATGAGAATCACGGGAAGGCAAATTTAAATTTAGCAGCTGATTATGTGATGCACTGAACACTGTAGTCACACCGGTGTGATCATACGCTTTAGGGACCGGTGGTGTGATTGTATGTGTCAAAGGGTCAAAGTTAATCCAAAATATCTTATATGGCGCCTGTGCTGCCAGACCAATAATGCTACAGTCTGTCTTTCGTAAATCCCTTCTTCATCTCTATCCTTCGTTATGCTCCATTTACAAACTTTGTACCATAAAATCATTGCTGTGCATATGAAGTTTGAAACAGAAATCAGCAGAAGGTAAACAAAAACAGACTGTGATTTTCGGCTATATAATTGGTGCATTTATACTTTTGTGCATATATATAAATATAAATAAGTACCTCCATTATTCTGAATCTTCGTCACTGAGCTGCCATTGATGACGTCCAAGAAGAAATCAGCCGGATTATTATGAGCCTCACAAGCATACCCTGCGATATCAGATGAAAAATAAACAAGGGTACATTGAAAGACATTAGTATTAAATTAAAGACTTTATTCCTGCAGAACATCCACATTCTCAGAAGAACGTTTCTGACCTCTCATAGGTTTTAAATGTTTGTGTTTTAACCATTAGGTCAAATATGTTACCAATGTTGTTGAAGTAGTCGAGGGCGTCTTGAGCGGGTCCGTGATAGACTTGTTGCCGTTGGCCAGCAGGGTGAGGCTGTCGAAAAGTCGGTAGATGGAGAAGCGTGGCTGGTGAATGGACATGATGATGGTGCGTCCCTGACCCGCCATTCTGGAAAACACAATAATATTAATAATAAAAATAATAATAATAATAATAGCGCTAGTTTGTTTCAACATGTTTTAGAAAATGTATTAACATGTTCTAACACCTGGTAATGCTATCATCATTGAACATGTCAGCATAACACAAGCATGTTCTGTTTTGCATTGTTTAAATAATTAATTGGACGTTTTAAACCTTTCTTCATCAAACAAGCCAAGTAAATATTAAATACAAAACAAATATTATAAATATACAAATACTAAGCAACACAACTGTTAATAAATAAATAAAAAAGGTTATATGAGCAGATAATCAGCTATGAATCACAAAATTAACGCATTAATAATAAAAGTGTAAACACAGGCTACAGAATACACCAGACGTGTCATTTGTATAGTTTTGAATAGGGAAAAGTGTAACAGTCAATATGGTGAATTAAGCCCCGCCTACTAGCACAGGAACCAATCATCGATCTCCATAAACTGAAGATTCTACGAGGGGGCTTGGACAAGACGTGTGGTTTTTACGAGTTTCTGCAGATTGATTTTGTGTTATTCGAATGTTTAGAAACAAAACTAAAGAGACATTCCTTCAGGTTAGTTGCCGATTTATCAGGGGTTGCCACAGCCGAATGAACCGCCAACTACTCTGGCTTATGTTTTACCCAGTGGATGATCTTCCAGCCGCAGCCCAGCACCATGCTGGGAAACACCCATACACTCTCTTGTACACAAACTCGAACCAGCGACCTTCTTGCTGTGAGGCGACAGTGCTAACCACTGAGCCACAGTGGTGTCCACTAAAGAGACAGTTATTGTATAATTTTATTTATGACTCCAAATATTTAATGTAATCATACGCTTGGCAAACAGTTTTGGAGAATTTGAAATTTCTCCACTCAAACAGAGAAAAACAACAAAAAACAGCAAATAATGGTGGAGTCAAGGGAACTTGGGGGTTTACGGCAGCCCCGGACCTACTGGCCTGTAAGACCACCTCAGCGATACTGTGTCTCCAGGTGATGACGTTGCTTAAATGGAGGCAGATTCGGGTCTGCCGTAAACGCCCAAGTTCCCTTGACTCCGCCCCCTTGTCAAATCAGGGCCACAAAGTGAAACGTGCAGGAACATGAAGTGAAAAGTGAAAACAGCATAAACATTCACTAATAAGCAAATCAAAATGAGCATTGCACTTGACTGGATGGGTTTTGTAAAGGCAATGCTATAAAAAATATTTAGCAAATATATAGAGTTTTTTTTTTTTATTGCAAATATTTTAGTTTTTTTTTAGCTTGATTTTTATTTGCTGTTCTTTTTTGTTTGCAAATTTCATTTTTATTTCTAAAAACTTAATTTACCCTTTGTGATTTTTTTTTTATAGATTTGCAAAACTTTTTTATTTTGCAAGTATATATGGCCCTAGATTGGCTCCATACACTTGGAAAATGTTCATTCCCAATATGCGTGTCCAAGCCACGCTCCTCCATTGGAAATAACAAGCTTGCATGTGCAAAAGACACGATAAGAAACAAAAGCTTACCAGCTGCAAACTTTTAAATGGTAATGTAAAAATAACGTTAAAAAAATAGGCAAAATGTTTTATGTATGCATGTATGTATGTATGTATGCATGTATGTATGTATGTATGTATGTATGCATGTATGTATGTATGTATGCATGCATGTTTGTATGTACAGTTGAAGTCAGAATTATTAGCCCTTATTAGCCCTTATTATTAACCCTTTTTGTTTTTTTTTTGTTTTTTTATATTTCCCAAATGATGTTTAACAGAGCAAGGAAATTTTCACAGTATGTCTGATAATATTTTTTCTTCTAGAGAAAGTCTTATTTTGGCTAGAATAAAAGCAGTTTTGATTTTTTAAAACCTATTTTAAGGTCAAATTTATTAGCCCCTTTAAGCAATATATTTTTTCGATAGTCTACAGAACAAACCATCATTATACAATAACTTGCCTAATTACCCTAACCTGCCTAGTTACCCTAATTAACATAGTTAGGCCTTTAAATGTCACTTTAAGCTGTATAGAAGTGTCTTGAAAAATATCTAGTAAAATATTATTTACTGTCATCATGGCAAAGATAAAATAAATCAGTTATTAGAGATGAGTTATTGAAACTATTATGTTTAAAAAATGTGTTGAAAAAATCTCTCAGTTAAACAGAAATTGGGTGAAAAAAATAAACAGAGGGGCTAATAATTCAGGGAGGCTAATAATTCTAACTTCAACTGTATGTATGTGTCACGGTTGTGGATCTGTCTGTTCCTCTGGTGTATGTGTTTGTGCGTGTTTATGTGTGTGGGTGTGGGTGTGTCTTCACCGCGTGGCTGTCTGTTGTGTTTACATGTCATCAGCTGGGTGGTCACGTGCTCTGCTTCTATCAGTAACCTCAGCTGTTAGCACTCCCCAGGTGCAGCGCATTACTGCACCTATATCTGTTCAGCATTCCTGTTTTACATAGGCTGTTTCTCAATATTAGATTAGATTAGATTCAACTTTATTGTCATTACACATGTACAAGTACAAGGAAACGAAATGCAGTTTAGGTCTAACCAGGAGTGCAATAGCAGCAAGTGCAGGATACAGGTATAAGTTATAAAGTGCAGTTATAGAAAAACTATGGTGATATTTACAAATGGATGTACTATGAACATTATATACAGGTTGTGTTAGCTATGAACAGAGATTTACAATAGATGGATAGATGTAATGGTTGCTATTAATAATCAGAAGTGTGCAGATATATAAACATAATTACAAATGTATATGTACAGTGGGTGTGTACATAATTACAAATGTACATGGGTATGTACAGTTAGAATAAATGAATCAGTGCAATGAATATGTGCAATTTTTAAATGTGCAAATTTTAATTAGTGCAGTGATTATGAGGAGTCTGAGTTATGAGGAGAGTGGGGGTGTATCAGGGGGGCAAAGAGTCAGTGGGGGGCAGAGTTCAAAAGGGAGACAGCTCTGGGAAAAAAGCTGTTCCTTAGTCTGCTGGTTTTTGTCCGGGGGAGCCTGAAGCGCCTGCCAGAAGGCAGGAGAGAAAACAGTCTGTGAGCAGGGTGAGAGGAATCCTTAAGAATACTGCGTGCTCGGCGCAGACAGTGTTTCCTCTGGATGTCCTCTATGGTTGGCAGTGTGGTCCCTGTGATGCGTTGGGCAGTTTTCACCACCCGCTGCAGTGCCTTACGCTCCGCAACAGAGCAGCTTCCATACCAGACTGTGACACAGTTCGTCAGGATGCTTTCTATTGTGCAGCGGTAGAAGTTCACCAAGACGGCTGATGACAGCTGGTTCTTCTTAAGTTGCCTTAAGAAAAATAGGCGCTGGTGAGCCTTCTTGACCAGGCTGGAGGTGTTGGTGGTCCAGGAAAAGTCCTTTGAGATGTGGGTCCCCAGGAACTTGAAGGATGAGACAGGCTCGACGGCCATCCCATTGATGTGGATGGGATCATGTGAGCCTGTTCGTCCCTTCCTGAAGTCCACAATGAGCTCCTTGGTCTTGTCGGTGTTAAGGAGCAGATTATTGTCGGTGCACCAGGTGGCCAGATGCTGTATCTCCTCCCTGTAGGCAGTCTCATCATTGTTGCTGATTAGACCAATCACTGTGGTGTCATCTGCAAATTTGATGATGATGTTAGAACTGTTGACGTTCTAACACGTTCTAATATGCGTTCTTCAGCGGTCTTGCGTCCTCGTGTTCTCGTGTAGCGTCATCATCAGCTGCCAAAGTTCAGTTCCAAAACTCAAGATCGCAAGTACAGAGGACGCGTGAAACTTCCCGGATGTGTTCTTGATATCGAGGACGCACCGATGCAGACTTGAGTACCGATCTCGCTCTAGAAGTCCCAGAAGTCATTGCGACTGGAGGTGGGAAGCGCAGCATTTTATTTAGATTTATTATTAAAGTTCGGAGATATAACTTATTTACCTCAAGAGTTTCCCTAAATGAAACAGTGAATATAAACATTACCATGGTGGACATCTTAATAAAGGAATAAACACATTTAGAGTGTTTGTTTGCTCAAATTCGTATTAAAATCAGTTTTATTTGTATTGTGCAACGTATATTTATAATGTTTTTATGCATAATATATATTTTGAAAAGGGGGGAAAAACAATAAATCATTGTATAAATGCTGTAATGTTTAAACAATTTTTTATTTAAAACGCGTGAAGGTCACGTGACCATCAGGAACAACCAGGGAAGAACGCAGCATCTCATTTCTCACAGGACGCATTCTCTGTTCTCGTGGTCTCCCGAGTTCGTTCTACCGAGGATACCTGGCAAGACCAGTCTCCACAAGAACGCAAGTCCGTTCTTGGAACTGAGAAACAGCCATTGTCAGTTCGTTGTGGTTCATGTCTGGGTCTGTTCCCTGTTAGGCTCCTCTGGCTAAATCTGCTGGTGGTGAGTCATCATAGAGACTGTTGCTTTTGGACTTGTCAAGCACGGCTTGGTTCCTTGAAGTTGTTACCGCTGTTGCACTGATGACACTCACAAGAGATTCACTTTTATTTTGCTGCTCTGAAGAACTATAACCACTGTTAAGCATTGTCGATTTCCTTGAGAGATACACCATTGCTCTACCGTATCCCTCAATGTCTGGTGAGATCTATACCAGTTGTTATTTCCTGTTATCCCTATTAATAAATCAACTTGCATTCACTTGCATTTGGGTCTCATGCGTATTTGTGACAATATGTATGTATGTATGTATTTCCAGTGAGTGCATGTGTTGAATGTGCAGACCTCTTGAGCAGCAGCAGCACAGAATGAGCTGTACTAGCATCCAGACCGGTGGTGGGTTCATCCAGAAAGAGCACAGAGGGGTCGATGATCAGCTCCATCCCGATGCTGGTCCTCTTCCTCTCTCCACCCGAGATCCCCCTGATTATCTGAGTGCCCACCTGCAGACATAAGAGTCAAAGTTACTGAACGAATGAATCATTTACATGAGTGACTCAGTGAATCAGTCATCAAGGTTGCTTTTACACTTGGTTCGATTGCCTGTTCCAAACCGAAGTTTGATTGTCCACCCTTACCACCTTCTCGGCTAGATTGAGTTCACATGGTCTTTTTTCCTTCTGAACCCTGGTACGCTTGCGCCATCAAGCTGCTATTGTGTGTACAGCTGTTGCTAGGTGATGGCCACAGAAGCCAAGGCACCAGAAAGGAAAGACGTACGCACATCATGTCATTCTGCTTTTACTGAATCTTTTGGTTTTAGTAACATACAGAGAGCCACTTGTGTCTGTCTGCCGCAAAAATATTAACAACGTTCAGAACCTAACTCGATCCAAGTCGTTTTTGGAGGAGACAAGCAGACATTATCACTGTGGCTCAGTTCCACTTGTCATTAAGGTAATGTTAGGTGATACACAGACATAAACACACACGAATGAACGTTATGTAAACTAACGTTTATTGTACAGTTGGCGGTTCACTTCCATTATTTGGTACAATTGCAGTCAAATCAGAAGTGAACTGGACCAGAGTTCGTGCAAATCGTACCCCAGACCACCTCTTTCAGGTGGACTCGGGTACTCGAGTTCAGAAGACAGCGTTCACACTAGCTAAACGTACCGTACTCTGATGTCAAATGAACCTGGGTGCAGACCGAAAGTACTAGTGTAAAAAGCACCACAAGACATGGGATGCGTTCGAAATTGCATACTTCCATACTATATAGTACGCTAAAATCAGTATGCGAGCAGAGTAGTATGTCTGAATTCATAGAATTTGAAAATCAGTATGCGAGAAGTACCCGGATGACCTACTACTTCCAGTGAGATTCTAAAGTGTGCATCGGGTGGACGCTGCGCTATCCCATGATGCCCCGCGAGAGAATTCATGAATAGGAGTAAAGCGATGCAACTGACGCAGGTAGATCACATGATCATGACAAAATGGTGGATGTAGTACGTCCAAGCTCCATACATACTACTCACATTCATACTGTAGAGAGCACTGTATAGACTTTTCTAACAGTTAAGTAGTAAATTCAAATTTAAATGTAGTATCAACTCGAGTAGTTGTCAATTTCGGACAAAGCCATAGACTTGCTGCCATCTATTGGCTAGTTAATTCATTTATCCATGACCTATTGGCTATTTTACTCATTTATCCATGACAAACCAATACTTTTGAACTCAAGAACTTGACAAATTATAATTGAATTATCTATATATATATATATATATATATATATATATATATATATATATATATATATATATATATATATATATTTATATATTAAAATGTTTGCTTCACCTTTGCATCTGCGACTTTGTTTAGACCCAGCTCTGAGATGAGATGATTGACTCTTGCCTCCTTTTCTCTGGGACTGACATGAGAAGACAAACGCAGAGCAGCTGAGAAACTCAGGTTCTCTCTCACTGTTAGAGTGCCCATTACAATGTCATCCTGAACACACACACAAACATTGCATATAATATCAGTAAGTTAGCCTATAACACTAATGCTGAATCCTGATACACCTTATTAAGAATTTCAGGAGAGACACTGCAGTTCAGGCACCTGCTAACTTTGACATTTGCCTTTTCATAAATATGTATTTTTTTCATTAAATGAAACATCAGAAATGACACTTTTCACGTTTAATCTGCAGATTTATATTAAAATTTATATTAAAATCTAACAATTTATTTTATAAAAGCCATTTTGTCAAAATGTTTTTCTCCTGCTTTTACATGACTTTTACTCCCATCTTTATATTCTGAAGGTTTTTACAGAGAAATATTATTTATGCATAATTTATCTTATTATACACATTTTTAAAAATATAAAAATATGACAATTTTAAATACAATTTTAAAATATATTTATTTATTTCTGGCTGTAACTTTTTATTCTTTCTCAGAATTACAAAGTAAATATATCATCAAATGTTCCTCTACAAGTCTCTAATATGTCAAAAAATAAATAAATAAAATAGTGTTCATATTTTTATTTGTGCTAAAAATGCATTCACTGGTCACTTTATTAGTTACACCTGTCCAACAGCTCGTTAACTCAAAATCTAATCAGCCAATCACATGGCAGCAACTCAATACATTTAGGCATGTAGACATGGTCAAGGTCTGCTGCAGTTCAAACCGAGCATCAGAATGGGGAAGAAAGGTGATTTAAGACGAGCTGTTCTGAGTATTTCAGAAGTTGCTGATCTACTGGCATTTTCACACACAACCATCTCTATGATTTACATAGAATGGTCCGAAAAAGAGTGAGCGGCAGTTCTGTAGGCACAAATGCCTTGTTGATGCCAGAGGTCAGAGGTTAATGGTTAGACTGGTTCCAGCTGATAGAAAGGCAACAGTAACTCAAATAACCACTCGTTACAACCAAGGTATGCAGAAATGGATTTCTGAATGGACAACACATGGCAGATGGGCTACAGCAGCAGAAGACTACACCGGGTGCCACTGCTGTCAGCTAAGAACAGGAAACTGAGGCTACAATTTACACAGGCTCACCCAAATCGGACAATAGAAGATTGGAAAAACGTTGCCTGGTCTGATGAGTCTCCATTTCTGCTGCGATGTCGGATGGTAGGGTCAGAATTTGGCATCAACAACATGAAAGCATGGATCCATCCGGTCTTGCATCAGCGGTTCAGGCTTGTGGTGGTGGTGTAACGGTGTGGTGGATATTTTCTTGGCACACTTTGGGCCCATTAGTACCAATTGAGCATCGTGTCATTGCCACAGCCTACCTGAGTATTGTTGCTGACCATGTCCATCCCTTTATGACCAGTGTACTCATCTTCTGATAGCTACTTCCAGTAGGATAACGTGTCATGTCATAAAGCGTGAATCATCTCAGACTGGTTTCTTGAACATGACAATAGGTTCACTGTACTCACATGGCCTCCACAGTCACCAGAGCTCAATCTAATAGAGCACCTTTGGGATGTGGTGTAACGGGAGATTCACATCATGGATGTGCCGCCGACAAATCTGCAGCAACTGCGTGATGCTATCATGTCAATATGGAGCAAAATCTCTGAGGAATATTTCCAGTACCTTGTTGAATCTATGGCACGAAGGATTAAGGCAGTTCTGAAGGCAAAAGGGGGTCCAACCTGGTACTAGTAAGGTGTACCTAATAAAGTGGCCGGTGAGTGTATATATATATAAAAAAAATATTAAAGTAATAGTTAACCCAAAAATAAACATGGTTATCATTTACTCAATTGTTACAAACCTGTAACCTGCCGTTGACTCCTACAGTATGTTTTTTCACTACCAGTTTCAAACATTCTTCAAAATATCTTCTTTTTTGTTCAAGAGAAGAAAGAAACTCATAAAGGTTTAATGCCACTTGAGGGCGACTAAACAGTCAGAATATATTCATTTTAGGTTGAACTATCCCTTTAACCCTATTCTCCTGCAGTGTCTTGCCTTAAGCATCGGAAAGATTTTGCACCTGGACAACGTAGCCAGAAAGACATTTGAAATTGGGCGGCTGTAGGGCTCCATTGACGAGAACTTCACCAGAAAGACCAGCAGGATCCTTCCTGCCAGCAAGGACATCCAAAAACCTGTGAGAGAGAGAGAGAAAGAAAAACAAAAGCACATTACAGGAGGAAGCTGTCAGGAAAGATACTCTAAAAGCTTGTCAAACAAAAAACTGGAGCCCGTTTGGCACTGATGATCTTATTAAACTGTGAAGTCGTCAAATATGTACTCACGAAGATTTGCCACTTCCCGTAGGACCCAAAATAGCATTTAAACCAGGTCTCATGATCCCACTGAAAAAGAGAGATAAAAATGAGATTATGTTCATGTCACTTGCTATGGAATTTTTCAGGCCTGAAGGAAAAATAAAGCACATTTATCCCACTGATATCACTTTAAAGCAAAGCAATCTAAATAAAATCACATTCCAGGTGAAGCATCTGAAATGGACATATCACACTATAGTTAAAAGTAGGTTAGAAGAGAGAAACATCAGTTCAGCTTGGTATTTTATTAGGTCACGATCACACTTGACTGGATTTAACCCTAGTGGGTTTGCAAGCCAAGAGATTAGAGTCACAAACCCATTCATAATATCATATAATTGACACTAACTCTGTAGAGAGAATGTCCAAAGAAAATATGCACATGGTTGTGGGAAATGTCAAGCTCTTTTAAAAAGACTTTACGAGAAGCACAGTTCTGTTGTTCTGGTGAACACATTTCATTTAATGCAGTACATGTCAAATTAAAAGTTTCCTTCCAATAGACAATAATAGCGTAGGCAACATCTAATGTAAATATCTATGATGTCATAATGAGATTATCAGAGAACTTTAGTGCTTATGATGTCATAATGAGAATCTTTTTAAATTCTTATATTATCAGAACGTTAGTGCTTATGATGTCATAATGAGAAGCTTTATAAATGAGCAATATCACACGAGTAGCAGTGCGATGTGGCTGTATATCGGCCCTGGTAGGAGGCATGTGTTGGCACGAGGGCGCAGAGAGGGGGTCGCACACCTGATGCGCCACGTCACGCCACGCGGAAGAATCGTAAAGCGCGAGTGATTTACATATTAAGTCAATACAACAACGTAAATAGACATCCTGCAGCACAATTCGCACGAATGAGGCAGCGCGAATGATGCAAGTCGCGTGAATTAAGCGGCGCGAGTTGAGCATTTTGCACGATTGTTTGCACTCGTGTTTCGCGCAAATCGCTCGTTTTGGAAAATTGGTGAATTTAACGCGCGAATGAATCGGATTTGATGCGTGAATGAAGCGGGTTAACTCAAAATGTTCACGCGTCTATTTACGAATGAATAGCACGATTTATCCGTGCGTATTGCAATAGAATTCTAAACGTTTTCTATCAGGGTACACACACCGACGGCGCAAGTCGGCAACTGTCCGCGGCGCCCAGCCATGACTCAGGAGAGTGTTCATATTTCTGCCGCCCCAAAGCGCCACTTGAATAGTTTCATTTTAAATAGCAAGCAAACGTACGCGTCTGGTGTGCGATACTTAAATCTGTCATGTGCACGTCGTGCCGCTGAGCGGCGCATCCAGTGTGTGACCTGCTTTAGTGTCCCACCAGTGACGATATACAGCCACATCGTACAGCTACGAGTGTGATATTGTGTTTATACAACAGTTCGACGGCATAATCTTGTGTATAAAAAAGAAAATCAAACACGGAGAGTGTCAAAAACCCTTTTGTATGAGGAACTACTTTCTTCTGCATTCCTTCACATCTGCAGCTGACGTCAGAACAGCAGTAACCATTGCTCATTCACCAACGTCACTTTAGAGCGAGTATTTGAATGATTCTCTAGCGTAATGTATAAAGTGATGACAAAAAAGGTGATTTTAAGATTCAATTAAGATTAATTTAAGATTATAAGGCTGAACGGTATGAAATGTCATCTCAGTCTACAGAGATTTCCCAGTATTTCTCTGTTGCAATTGGGAGATCACAATATTCAGAAGGGAGATATCCAATTAGAAAGTCATTTACCTGTTTAATAATGATTTGATCTGCTGTAGTTTGAAATTACGCTGTTTTTCTCCTAGGGCTTATTATGCGGTCTCTATCGACATCTTGTGGATAAACATCGTCAACAGTCTTTGCTCAATGACAGGCTAATGGCCGCCGACGCACTGTTTCTCAGAAATTATAACTATTTAAAATAGGCACTATCCTTATAAATAAACTGCATAGTTGCAATCTAAACAACTACATTCTCCCCTAAAAAGCCTTAAAAGTACATTATGCTCCCCAACGTCTGCAATATTTGTCAAACTGTAGAGTGTCCTCTGCTTGTCGCTGTATGTGGGTGGAGTAACACACAAGGATGAAGGGTGAAGAGGCTGGACGAGTGCTGTTACTGGCACAATATCACAAGGCTATCAGCCAATTAGATTCAAGAACCAAACAGTATGTTTGTTGTATTAACTCTTATTCAGTATTATCAGAGAATATAAGTGCTTATGATATGAGATCCTTTCTATATTCCTGTATCATCATAGAATTGAAGTACTTATGAACCTTAAAAAAAAAAAGTGTACATAGGCAAGTTTATTTATTTGTGTACATAAGTGTGTGAAGTGTACATAAGGCCACGTTATAAAATTCTCATCTAATTATCATAGAATTGAATAAAATCAACAGAATGAGAACCTTCTGAAATCCCTATATCAGAGTTTCTGCAGGTTTCACCAAGTTAACTTTAAGACTTTAAGACATTTTTAAGCACATTATGAGTGAAATTTTAGACTTATACGGGGCTAAATGCTAAGGATTTTTTAAATATTCCAGTTGGAAAAGATTTTTACTTGCGCTATTATTATAATTAAATACATTTAAAAATACAATAATAATAATTTAATAATAAAAAATAGGTCGGGAGTATCCTCAGTAGTAAATAAATGGAGAACTTTTAAACAAATGTTACTGTAAGGAAAGTAATTAAATGCTTAAATTTTAAACAAAAAGTTAAAAAGTTTTGAGATTGGGATTGTTGGTGATTACTGGCCAGATTGGGTATACATGAATAAAGTAAAATTAAGACCTCTTAAAAAAGATTTAAGACCTACAACACAATATTTCAGTAGATTTAGCTTTTGAGATTTAAGACCCTGCGGACACCCTGTTTATTATATTATAAATTTAAGGGCTTATGATGTGGTCAGAATCTTTTTCAATTCAGATATCATCACATAAGTTTAAGCGCTGATGTCATACAAGAACATGTCATAGAATTGAAATGCTCAGAACTATCAAGAACTTTTTTGAAATTCCTAAATCATCAATAAATTTAAGTGCTTATAAAGTCATAACTAGATTCCTTTAAAATTCACAGATTAATCACACAATTTAAGTCCTGCTGATGTTATAAAATAACTTTTTAAAAGTAACATATTATCATTCAATTTAAATTCATGAGAACTTGTTGAAATTCCTAAGTTGTCACTGACTTGAAGTGCTTATGATGTCATAAATAGAGTTTGTTTAAATCCCTCCAATAACTGGACTCACTTGAGGTCCAGCAGGATCTCCTTCTGGACTGCTGTTCTCCTGCAGACGGGTCCGTTCTTCTGCTCTACTCTATAGCGGATGCTGTGGAAACTGACCGTGGCTCCGTGCTGCTTCTTCATGGGCTCCATCATGATGATCTTCGACCCGTTCTGACCATTCCTGTCAGTCTCCTCAGAGATTTGATCGTGTTCAAAGACAGCATTGTCGGTCATCTTCTGTCAGCTTTTCTCCCTAAAGAAAATATGAATAATAGAAGCATGCATGGTTTGAATCAGAAATAATGAATTCTGCCTCAGTCCAACTTAGCAAAGGAGAACATTATATCAAGTTTTGAAGTTTCATGATTCTGAAAAATACAGTGTAAAATGCTTAATTGTATTTTTGGTAGCCTAAAAGCTTTAGAAAATGTTGAATGTTTAATTACAAATCATTTACTTACCTATTCTAAAACCATAAATAAATAAAAAAAATCAGAAATTCAGCCCCCCAAAATAATATTTGTCATTTTAAATGTTTTACTTTGCCACTTTCCTTCAAACCAGTTTTACAAATTTGTCAGCAAATGTTTTATTAATTTAAATTAGGGCTGCACGACACTGGAAAAATCTGATATTGCGATATTCTATTTTTCTGCCATAAATATTGCGGAAGATGGATTGAATAGCTTTGTTTTCTGGGGAGTCTAACAGTATTCAGATACAGATATTGAATAATCACAATGCAAAAAATGCTTTTCTTACTTTGTTTTGCCTTGTTACTAGTCCAAATATCAAAAAGATTTTTAGATCGATTAAAAATATTGTTTAGTTTTCAACATCAGAAGAAGTAAGTCCAAATTAAGATATTTCTTGCTTGTTTTATGGAAATTATCTGCCAGTGGGGTTTGTAAAAATAATCTCGTTTTCGCTTTAAAATGTAGATATTTGGACTAGAAACAAGAAAGAAATGTTTTTTTGCATAAATTATATAAAGGCTGTAAAAATTAAATGATTAATTCTGTAGCTCCTGGTCAACTATATTCAGACTTAACATTGCATGTCATGCAATGCTGAAACGATATATTGTACAGCCCTAATTTAAAATATGATACTATTTTGTATGATCATTTATACTTTTAAGTATTAAACAGGAAGAAGTGTACAGAAATATTTCTGTTGCAAGTTATTTGAAACATAAGTAGCAGGGTTTTTGCAGGTTTCACCAAGTTAAATTTAAGACATTTTATGAAATTTTAATGTAATGTGTATTTATATAGCACATTTATTGTGTATAGCTATACACCCAAAGCGCTTCACAATAATGAGGGGGGGGGGGGGGGGGGGGGGGGGGGGGGGGGGGGTTGGGCGGTTCTCTCCACACCACCACCAGTGTGCAGCATCCACTTGGATGATACGGCTGCAGTCACAGGACAACAGCACCAGTGCGCTCACCCTACACCAGCTATAGGTGGAGTGAAGAGACAGATGAAAAAGATTTTGATTTGCCCTATCAAAAAAAGGATTATAATTTAATACATAAAGTAATACAATAATAAATGAATAATAAAAAAGTAATATTTTAGATATTTCTTAGCAAAATATTTTAAATATTGTGTAAAAACCATCAAGCTCTACTTGTTTCCATACACTTTTTTCCAACATAAATTTTCTTTAAAATAAAAAATGAACAAATGTTTTAAAGGTTTAAAAAGATATAATAATATAAATCTATGCAAAACAATCTGTCCAGGTCAGTGTCCTCAGCAGTAAATACATGGAGCACTTTTAAACAAATGTTGTTGTAAGAAAAATTATTAAACCATTATGATAAATCAAGTTAAAAATGACCTTTTTGAATTAAAAGTTTAAAGTTTTATTGAGATGGATTGATGGTGATTGTATAGGTGTTGGCCAGAGTGGGTAGCAATACATGAACAAAGGAACTTGTTTAAAAAAGATTTAAGGCCTAAAACACAATATTTCAGTAAATTTAAGACTTTTTAAGGCCTAAATCTTTGATTTTGGAATTTAAGACATTTTAAGACCCCGCGGACACCCTGTAGTAACTTTCTGTGCATATAAATCTATTAAGTATATACAGTACACCATAAAAATATGACAAAAAGCCATCACAACAAAAGCTTTTGTTACCTTAACTTATTTTATTAAGGTAATCAGGTTTTAGCTTATTTTTTAAGTTCTACAAATGTTTAGCTAAATATTTTTAGTCAGTTTGATTGATGTAAGTTGAGACGACTAGAAAAGATCATTTAACTACAAATTTAAGGCAGCAAGTATTTTTGTTTTACAGTGTATAATTTGATCCAGACAACAAAAAGGGAAATCTAGATATTGACCCACATGTACATTATTAATCCAACTAATGCTACGTCAAATAATTATTTTAAGAAATAATTAAATTAGAGGCCAAAGATAAAATATAGAGTATAAATATATATAAATATATATTTAAATTAAAAAATTTATATTAGTAAAAGATACTTACCCTCCTCGTGCTGCTGCAATGACCGGCGGACAACTGCAAAAGTTCTTCTCAGGAGGATCAGATGGGGAAAAAATGTGAATCTGACTGTGCGGTGAAGCAGAGATCTTAAATAGACGTAGCAGAGGGAGGGATTCGGGCACACAAATTACTGCTTAACACTCCACTCAACATATCCGGTGTTAAATTTACCGAGACACAATAACACAGCACATTAAATCTTTCACGGAATACCTAGACATTCTTTCAACACTTGACTTTACAGGCTAAACTATGCTCTTAAATGACATTAACACCAGATTTGATGACATATTGAATGTGTTGCACAGTAAAAAATAAACAAGTTTATAAACCAACCAACAAACAAACAAACAAACAAACAAAAGAGGAATTCGCAAAAGACATTATAATTTGAACGGCATCTGCGCTTGTGTTAGTCTGTTTTATTTATCCCGAGCTCTCCATAATCCTGGACCCGGTCTGTATCTTGAGCAGATGCTGTGGTAGTCATGGAGGAGTGGAGAGCGTGAGGCTGATTCCTGAAAGACCCCAGTGACAGATGAGTCTCTGCATTGATCCAGTGGGCCAGCCTGGTTCCTCTAAATGTTTTTTCCTTCACTTTCGTCAATTGGTGAAGTTTGTTCCTCGTCACTGTCGCCAGAAAGGGGAGAAAAGCAGAAATGGCAAAGCAAAACAGTTTGGGAAAGCAGAGAAAGGCGGTAATATCATTTTAGAGGGTACTGCCATGGCTGAGGATCAAGAAGATCAAGCATAATGGCGGATAAGAGGAAAATCCTAAACTAGCAACAGTGCATGATAAGGTCACTGTCATCCATGCAGACTAAAAGATGATGCCACGGAGATGAAGTCAGAGCTAAACAAACAAACAAACAAACAAACAAACAAACAAACAAACAAACAAACAAACAAACAAAAATGACATTTCTGGTGGAACTTTATTCACAGCTGCATTGCATTTAACAATAAACTGCATATCAATAAAGCAAAAGTTAGATCCATATATAGAGGAAACATTTGTTTGACAGATTGTTCTACAGATCCATGCAGCTGTGCTAACACTGAAATATAATACAGACAGAAATATGATAACAGTACATTTAAGTACAATAAAAAGACCCTCCATCATACCGTATTTGGACCTTAAAATATAGTTCAGCCCAAAATAAGGATTACGTCTCCATTTACTCACACTCAAAGTTCTTAAAAGTTCTATAAATTTCTGTTTTGGGTTGAGCAACTAATTTGATATTCTAAAGAAGTGGACAAAAGCAGCCATTTGCATCCATAGTACACTCAAAAATGGATTTCGTACACTGTAAAAATTGATTAGTTGACTTTACTTTAAAAAAACAGAGTAAACACTGCCTGAAAATGAGTAAGTAAATGAACTATAGTGGAATTATAAATAAGTTAAGTGAACTTAATAGTTCCAAGTTGGAACAGAAATGCATTAAATGTTTTAAGTAAAATCAACTTGTCACTTTTAAGTCAATGAATTTACTCATTTTAAGTAATTGCTTTTTACAGTGGACAACTAAATTGTTTATGTTCAATCCACTTACATTTGTAAAACTATTAAGTTAACTTAATCGATTTGGGTTGGGACAACATGAAGGAATTGTGTGGAATCCACACAATTTTACAGTGTTGGAACACAAATACTATGGAGGTCAACGCTGTAATAAATGTTGGTTTACACACAATTCCTTCATGTCGTCCCAACACAAATCAATTAAGTTAACTTAATTACAAATTAAATAATAGATTTACAAATTAAAGTGGATTGAACATAAAACTATTCAGTAGCCCACAAAAAAAAAAACCCTTAGGAATTGTGTTGTTTCAGCTCATTTTAAACAAGTCGTTTGAACTGGCAGAAAAAATATAATAAAAAATAAGTTAAGTGAACTTAATAGTTCCAAGTTGGAAGTTGTTTTAAGTAAAATCAACTTGTCACTTTCAAGTCAATGGGTTAAATCACTTTAAGTAATTGCTTTTTACAGTACAAGTTGTTTTGGGTCAAATAAATAGTTTTATGTTCAATCTACTTAAATTTGTAAAACTATTAAGTTAACTTAATCGATTTGTGTTGGGACAACATGAAGGAATTGTGTGAAACCAAACATTTATTACAGTGTAGGAACACAAATACTACAAATGCTGGGTTCCACACAATTCCTTCATGTTGTCCCAACACAAATCAGTTAAGTTAACTTAATTGAAGTCGATTAAACATAAAACTATTAAGTACTCCACAAAAAACCCTTAGGAATTGTGTTGTTTCAGCTCATTTTAAATAAGCAGTTTGAACAAGCAGCAATTTTGAGTGAATGGGCGCTGCTTTTCAACATTCTTCAAAATATCTTCTTTTGTGTTAAACAGAAGAAAAGAAATCTTACAGGTTTGGAGGATCAGTAGATGACAGAATCGTAATATTTTGGGTGAACTATCCCTTTCAAGAGGAAGACGCTAAAAGGAAAATAAAATGCTGTTAAAAGTCTAAAACGAGAGGAAATGATGAAGGAGAATAAAAGGAGTGCAGAAACAGCACCAGAACATGAACCGAGATGCCGACTTAATGAGGTCACGTGTGTATGGCTCTACTAATAAAACATTACGATTAAAAGCCTTTTCATTCAAAGCAGAATGTCCGCAAGACGAATGCATGAATGTTCACTTCTCTCCTGTCCCTATAGGAGACTTCGGAGGATGTATTTAAATATAACATTTATACATAGATAACTGTCCATCATATAAATAACATAAAACAAACATCTGCACTTTGCTCTATGCGTTATAGGGAAAACTGCTGCTGAACTGTACATTCCCAACAAAAATACTCTGTCTATTAACACTAAATAAGCACGCTATTCACAGTTTTAAAGTATAGTTATGAACCGAAAAGAGAGAGACACAAAAATGTCAGATGTTTATGAGGAAGGCACAGAAAAATCTGGGTTTGCGAAATGGTCCTTTGATAAAAATATTTCTTAGTGTGGGTGTTTAGAATTGCTGGTTGTAATTCTGGAATAGAGCATGAATGAATCTTCACACTACAAGCAGAAGACATAGTTATAGAAATATGTGCTTGCACAAAGACAGGAGGCTCTACTTTAGTATACACAGTATATACAGCAGTCCAACTCAGTGAATATGAGCTTATATAGAAGCTCATGGAACACTGAAGTGTGCTTCTGTTTGTCATTTAACACCACAAAGGGTCACGGAGACTACGAAAATAATGGAACCTCCCATAATCTGAAAGTGCTTATAATTTATGGTAACAGTACAGAGATCACTTTGATTTCACTTCAGCAAAGCAAACTAAAGTATTGTGTCTGTGAATGTGAAAACCGGTAACCAAATGACTTTTAAACACCACAGATGAGAAGCTAAAAGTGGAAAAACATGATTTTTGAGTTAAGAAAAGAGTAAAACCGGTGTTTTAGACATGAATTGATAGTTTGATCTGCTCATCTAGGCTCAGTAAAATCATTCATTATCAAGTTTAAAACCACATTGTGGCTCTAATGGTCATTTTTGAGGTGGTGACCCTCACAGGATGGATTAGGAGAATATTGCACATTGGTCAGTTTAGATTAGTGAGTCAGTGTCTTCCTGTTTTTGTTTGTTGCTTAGGCAAAGCGGCCACTGGAGACGAAGCTGCGACTGAAGGAGAAGCTCACTTCAGAGCTTTTGTGTTTGCCCCAGGCACCAAACGGCACCACGATGATAGTGCTGTTGTCTTCAGATCCATACTGAAGAGCCTGAGAGAAAGAGAAAGAGAGAGAGAGAGAGAGAGAGAGGGGAGAGAGAGAGAGAGAGAGAGAGAGAGAGAGAGATTTGATTTTAAAAGCTCTTTATTACAAGAGATACAAAAAACATCTACAATTTATAACTCAGCGAGATTATAGATTAAAACAAAATTATAAGAATTGTGTGAAAAGCAATACACCTTCAAAAACTGAGCACAATGCTCCTTTGTTACACCATTTCAATTCAAACAGATCAAAATGTAAAATCAGTTAAAACTCTAGATTTTACAAGGGCCGAAAACAAACCAACAACATTTTGCCCAAACGTTTGTTCAATCTTGTTTGAGAGAGAGAGAGAGAGAGCAGAGAATCTTAAGCATGTTTAAATCTGCATTCACAACACAGACGAGATTCAGATGTATGGGTTTTTAAAAAAACTGCTTTTATTCTAGCCAAAATAAAACAAATAATTATATAGGAAATACTGTGAAAAATGTCTTGCTCTGTTAAACATCATTTGGCAAATATTTGAAAAGAAATAAAAACATTTACAGGACATAATTGTTAATCACACAGGTATTGATATTGATCTTTGATCTTAAAATCATTGAACAACTTCTGATTTATGCCATGATGAGATGAGGGTAATGACTAGGATGTTGGATTATTTTGACTCACCTGCTCAGATATGCGTTGTGCGGCCTCTTTGGGGTCGTGACATTGATTGATGACATCACAGATCTCCTGACTGTTCATGATGAAGTTGATGCCATCAGTGGTGAGGGCCAGGAAGGAATCATGGACGTGATGCAACTGACAACACAGGTACACTTCAATCAACAGTTTGTCATATCAGCTTCCCTTGCAATATAATTGCAAAAATAGGTCAAATGTATTACATTAACATTTTATAAATGACACTTTTCTATAATTAAAAACTTTATAACAAAAAAAGTTTTTAAAAACTCTTTTTAAAGGCTGACTTTTTAAAAAATTTGATTCACATTTAAAACAATTACTTTAACGTCTCTGCAGATAAAAATCGTTGTCTGACAACATTAAAAAAGGGCATTGCAAAAATAAAAAGGATATTGGCTAATAGCCGTGAGATATTAAAGTAATATCAGCACTCGTACAGCCTCTTCACCCTTGTGTATTACTCCGCCCACATGAATGGCAGGCAGAGGACTACAGTTTGACAAATATTGCAGCTGTTGGACAACAATGTACTTTTGAGGCTTTTTTTTGGCAAGAATGTAGTTGTTTAGATTGCAACTATGCAGTTTATTTATAAGGATAGTGCCAATTTTAAATATTTATAATGTCGGACATTCAGTACGTTGGCAGCCATCAGCCAGTCATACTGAGCAGAGCAAAGACGGTTGACATTCCGCCACAAAATGGTGACAGAGACCACATAATAAGTCCTTAGGAAAGAAAAACAGCATTTTTTCAGCGTAAGTTTTAATCTACAGCTGAACAAATCATTACAGAACAGGTAAGTGACATTCTAAGTCGATCTCTCTCTTTTGTATGTTGTAGTGCTGTATTTATACCATAGTACTCTGGTAGTGTTTGCTTTGCTCTGGCTTTTTTAGGGTTAATTATTGTGATCTTCCAACTGCAACAGAGAAATACTGGGAAATCTCTGTAGACTGATGCCATTTCATGCCATTATAATTTTAAAATGTGAGCAAAATCACCTGTTTTGTCATAATTTTAGACATTATGCTAGAGAATCATTCAAATACTAGCTCTAAAGTGACATTCGTGAAGTAGCAACGGTTTCTGCTGTTTAGACGTCAGCTGCAGATGTGAATGAATGGCAGAAGAAAGCATTTTCTTTTAAAAAAGTGTTTTTCAGACTCTCCGTGTTTGATTCTCTTTTTTATATACACGATTATGCCGTCAAACTGTTGTATAGACCATTTCAAGAACGTAAACAATAACAAACGCTTTGCCATGACACTGCGTAGGTCTGGTCCTGAAGCATTTTCGGTAGCGCCATTTTTTAATCATAAACCTGTCAAAACAATGACTAGCGGATACTTTTTAAGCCTAGCTAAAACAGAGCAGAAAAGGTATTTACAAAAGCCAACAACTGATAATGGCGTGGAATTACCAGATCCCTTAAACCACATACTGAGGCGACAACTTTTCACCCAGAATGTTAAACGTTTACCTGATGTAACGTATCTAGACATTTATCATTATCTGGTTGATACCGAGTGCGCCTACATGAGAGAAGCCGTCAAAGCATATCGTAGTCTGGATGCCTACAATTACTTCCTTAGCGGAAAGGTTGGAAACATTTGTTCATTTAATGTGGACGATGTTTATATTGTGTTCGGCGAGGTTGGAGCAAGTCAAACGCTTTCAAAAACGTACTCCGCTTGGTTTGTTGCTAAAGCGACAGGGGAGGTTATTAGTGGTCATTGCACTTGCATGGCCGGGTAAGTCTGTTCGTCTATGCTGAAAATAAATCAAATTGCGAACTGAATTATATTGTATTGCTGTGTTCCATTATGCTTTATTGCATACATATTTAATTCATGTTTTGATTTTGTGTGTGTGTGTGTGTGTGTGTGTGTGTGTGTGTGTGTGTGTGTGTGTGTGTGTGTGTGTGTGTGGTTAGGTTAGGTAAAGTGTGTAGTCATGTTGCTGCAATGCTTGTTGCGGTGGAACAGTGTGTGAGAGAGGGTTTGAATGCTCCCTCCATAACATCTGAATCCTGTGTGTGGTCACGAATAAACAAGAATTTCCGAAGGTAAGTTAGTCCCTGGCCTAAGAGAACATCCAACCACCGAGCAACATGGCCCTATTTTTAATTTCGACATTTTAATCGCCAAAACGCCAAAAAATGCAGTAATATTACTGTATACAAATCGTCACCAATCGTTGTTTAGAATGTGCGCGCTACCTAACCGGAAACAAACAAGGACCAAATAAGTCACTTCCGTATGTGAACGAATAGCCGTTGAAATGGTCTATAGACTATTTTGAGGGATGAAAAAAAAAAAAAAAAACAATAGTTTCAATGTTTTTCCTGTTTTACATTTTTAACTTCTATAGCTTTTGAGAATCAAAAAAGAGGCACATATTGATAACTAATGTTATGATAGCTGTTTTGTGACTGAACTGCCTCTTGTTACAATTATGAAATAGTTTGATAAGCAGGAAATGTTCATGGGCCAATGACATCACCACATTGAAATGGCCTTTAATCGAAATATCACACTCGTAGCAATGCGATATGGCTGTATATCGTCACTGGTGGGACCCTAAGGTACTTGGCCTGCGGCCTCAAATCAATGAGTGCCGATATACAGCCATATCGCATTGCTACTCGTATGATATTCCTCATACACATATATTACTATATATATATATATATATATATATATATAGTAAATTCTGGACAATAATAAAAAAGCCCTTACAGAAATTCTCTTAGTCTCTGGTTCTGCGATGACACCTGTCGTTTTGAGGTCGAAATCCCCAATGCTGCGGGTCATGGCCAGTCTGCCATTGACGTGAGGTTGCCCCAAACTATTCCACGTAATGAACCCTCCGCTCCTGCGTATCCTTCAGGAACAAACACACAACCATCAAAAGAGATGCATTCTCAGTGTCTCAATGCGCACAGAGCAGTGAATGCTCCCTCACTGTACCTCTCTTTTTCATCCTTCCTCTCAGGTGTGTGATCTACGGTGAGTTTGACGGCCTTGCCTTTACGGCACATCATGGCACGACTGTCCCCAACACTTCCCACCACCAGCTCGATCCCGTCCCTCAGCAGAGCCACTGTGGCTGTAGTTCCTGCACTCAACACAGAGGCTGAAACACACCAGAGAGTGAGGCAGAATGGTTACTTTATGGCATTTTAAAGCTTGCAGATACAGAATAACACATTATGCTAAACAGTTGCTAAACATTTCAAATCAAACTGCTACTAAACAGCTGAGATTTGCACATAATTGCAGTGTAATAACATACATAATAATGTGCATATTGCATGTAAGACAAGTTTTGCATTGAGATGATGAACTGGAGTGCTCAGGCAAGCAGGTAGAATTGTTAGCTAGCTAACACTAAATAAGTAAACACCTTTGATTAAAAAAGCATTATACAAAAAGCATTATAAAGCATAGTAAATATATTTTCTGCACAACGTCAAATAAGACTAGCATTATCCATACGCATAAATGACGCTCTGAACACAGCAACTAACAATCATTTTTCCAGCAACCAACACATGTGAAGAAGGCAGAGCACAGTAAAGGAGAGAGACTGAGAGTAAGACAGAAAGGAAAAGAGAGAGAAAGCTCAGGAACCTTCCAGAAGTCCACGCAAAAGGACCCGCTGGAGCAATCTAGCCCTCTGGCCTCCATAAAGGTACCGCAGAGCTGCAGCTCTTATAGGGGGTAAGCTGGGTCCGCGGCTGTTTAGATATAACACGCAAACACACAGGGCAAGATTGGACATGTCACGCAGCAGGCCGCATTAGTGGGCCGCACTCTACATGAATAAGATGGACCTGGAATAATTGTATATATTCCATCACAACAGCAATTAATAGACAATTGTAAAGAACTAAAACAAAAAGCATTGACAAAAACATGTTGATGTGTGCTAATGTATACTAGGGGTGGGAATTCAATGTATACCATTTAAAATTATTTCAGTTTAAGGAGTCACGATGTCATTTAAATTATATTTCTGATGCATAATTATTTTTTAAATTATTTGAAGTCTTTTACAAATCAAGGTGGCTTGAATGTAAGATACCAGAAGGAGAATAAATGATTATAATAACTTGACAGTTCAAGGGCGTGTTAGCAGATTTGGTTAGAGTATTTTAGTTAGTTTAATGGGGACCAGAATAAGTATAAACAGTGCCATTTGAATCTTTGTGGTTCAGCTGAAATATTAATGAAACAAAACCAAAAACATATAAATGAGCCAAAAACAGCACAGGACATCACAAGATACAACTATAAAAGAGCATAAAATCATTTAATTTTTAAGTTTGGTCTTTAAAATTACAGCCACATTGCTACGTGAACCACAAAGTCTGCTTTTTAACCTTTAAAAATGAAGCTACATTCTTGTAGTTTGTATTTTCTTAAAGAAGTAAGCCAAAAGCTTGAGCTTATTGCTGTCATTTGACCTGATACATTTATCTCAAGGCTCCAGTGTATTTTTGTTTGAACACCGCACTGTATAAACAGCTTTTTGTGATTTATTTTCCAATGTGCACATGTCCAAACCTCAAATGTAGGCACCTGCAATGTTTGGCCTGATTCTGCATGGACATTCTCAGTAAACAGAATTATTATTACTTCATTTTAAAACAACGCATGTACGTTTTTTAGTTTTTTTTTTTTTACCCACCCCTAGTATATACACAAGTGTTACTTTCATGTTGGATGGACACCTTTTACAGAGCCATAGAGAAGTCTGTTCATAATCACAAGATTATAGGTTACCATTGCTCTGTATTAGGAATTAAAATTAATTTTATTAAAAAAAGAGAAATAAATGGTGTCTAAAGTGCTCACAAACTTCCATTTGGCTCTGTTACATGTACACCAGAAGCATCAACGCAATAATTATGAATTAAGACTCTAAAACAACAGCTGAGTATATTGTTCACATAACATGCATGCGTTTCAAAAACCACATCAGTGAAATAAGACCTACCATCTGCACTGAAGTGAAGATGCCTTGCTAACGCTTTGTCCACCTCAAGAAAAGCTTTGGTTAAAACTAACTCCAAGTTAGTTTCCTCTGCTGCAATGCCTCTGAAATCCACAAATGCAAAATAATCAGTTAGTTCTTCCAAGACACAACATGACCTCAATCAGAAGCGCATAATGGTTTAAACAAGTTTAGAAGTCCTTATCACTTTAGGGATTTCCAAGAACTTCTCTTGTGTCAATAAACAAACACAGCTTGCGTCAAGACAGAGCTCTATGTGAGATTTTTTGTAGTAGCCAGAAAATGTTGCATTGATTGGAGTTGCACACAATATGTTGTTTTAGCATTGACATCACAGCATCTGTAATGTTATGAATGTAATGTAATGCAAAGTTTAAGCATAATAATAGAGTGAAATTAGATCATTTGCATGTGTTTTTAGGTCTGTATTTGTGTACACATTTTAAGCAAGTTTAAAGTATTCATGCATTAGAAATTATGACATTTGTAGCTTTATAAAGGTTAATTGGATCGAATTATACTGTTTTATTTACATTTGATCAATCGATTTTTTTACTTAAATAATAAACAATATAGTATTTTTATACAAAATAGTATTTCTAATATTCTAATATTTATAAACCTAAATAAAGAACTGTTTATTTAATTTGTATCGTTGCTCTATTGAATTCATCTATTTTTGTAATTTCTTGTTATATTTCATACACATGCACTTCCTTACAAAAATCATCCCAATAAATCTAAAATTATGAATTATTTCCTATTATAAACCTGCTAAATATATTACAAAAAAACATGTTTTCCCCAATATCATGCAAGCATATCTTGCATATTCATAGCAAAATTCAGAAGAGTATCCAATAACTGATCCTTACTTAATATGCTTCTCCATGTTCTTATGGCAGAAATCAGCAGCCTCCGCACCTCCGTGCCCATCAAAAACAGCGAAGTACATGATATTGTCTGTCATTTGTGACATCTGATAGCGGTCTTCATTCTCCTTCCGCTGGCCGATCTGCGAGGCGCTGCCCACCCTGGACAGGTTAACCTTGGGAATAAGTTTACCATAGCGGATGCTCGATGGAAGCAAGATGGGTTCATCAATGCGGTTGTCCCAGATCCCGAAGGAGTCCCAGGTAGTCGGACGACCACTGCTGTCCGGATCAAATCGAGAGTTGCTGCAACGAGGAGAGGATGGAGTGTGTAGAGCCCGTCTTGTGTCTTCCTGATGGCTATTGGTCAAGCTGAAAGCAGCCCTGCAGCAGACACGGGACCCGCTGAGCGTGGCATATCGCACCAGGAGAGCCACTGACATGCTCAGTGGCAGAAAACCACACTTATGTGAAAGAGAAGAAGAGTCTGCCTCCTGAATATAGTCTTGAGCTGGAGTCCTCTGAAAAATAAAGAAAGCATATAAATGATTGACTTGACCTCTGGCTTGTTATTCCCTAAACTGTGGGACACAAAGCACGTACCTTTCAACTTTGTCTCTAAAATTAGCAACATGTCAACACTGACTTGTTTTAGATATGTATGATTTCACCCAAAAAAGCTATTTTGATAGACATCTCAACAACCTTTTGTTTAAACACTAAACAGCATATCTCACTTGGAGTCATACCATAAAAACACTGCAAATTAGGGCAGCAGGATACTGGAAAATTGCGATTTTTTTTTTTCCTTCTGCAATATATATTGCTATATTAATACAATTTCGGCAGATAACTTGAATAGCTCTATTTGGATTGAAATCATTACCTTTGATTGGAATAAACATGTAGAGGAGTGAATCAAAGAAATTGCAAGTGTAAATAAATAATATTGAGCAAAGCTAAACATGAAATAAGTAGTCAGATATGTAGGTACAGTAATATAAAAGGATACGATATCATTATATTTTGCCCCCGATTATGATAATCACAATTTCAGCAATGTATCACAAGAAAACCACCCACAATATATCATGATATTTGTAAATGAAGGGGGAAAAATGCATAAAAAATGTATAAGATGTGTTTTATTAATAGCACATGTATTTTGTGGAATTGCAACATTGATATGTGTTCGATCCGACACTACAAGCGCCACCTCATGTACTGTCGCCTAAGTGGTAAATGGTAGCTGTGCAAGGCTGATGAATCAGCTCAGATCTTGGATACTTGGAATTATCACAATAAACTAGCATCGATATTTTCTCCTGGCCCTATTATTGAATAATCAAATGTAATGTAAAATAACACTGTGCATTCATTGCTGATCGACTATAATAATCCCCAACTCCACATTGCAGATGCTGCTATGTGACTATTTTGAATGCACACTTTGCGATACCGATGTGGAAACGATATGGGACATTCTACCAGAAACGTACATTTTTTTTATTAAGCTCTTTGATCACAGTCAGCTTCTCCATCAAATGATGTCACTTCCTTTGAGTCATAGCCTGTATTGCACGCATTTTGCTAAATTTAATGCAAATGTGACAGGACTTACAGAAACACGGGGACAGTTGTAAATTTATTTGTATTTTATATTTGTAGTATTTATTTGTAGAATGTATTTATAATTTCATGTTTTAATCAATTGAGGTGAATGATAACAACTTAAACTTTGCTATTTCTAAAGTTTTTTTTCTCTAAATAACAGTTTTTAGCATAACAAAACTATTAAAGCTGTAGGTTCAATTGGGCTGAGGACAATGACAAGGTTTGTACATTTGTAAAGTGTTTTTAATAAAGAACAAAAATCTGAGAACCAAATGAATAACATATTCCTTTACAGAACAACTCACATATATCAACCATCAGTCCATTTGAGACATTTTTGGGATAAAATACTTTTAATTCACTGTATTTTATGGCTGGGCGATATGGCAAAAATGCAAATTCGATAATTATTTTCCATATTGAACGATAATGATATATATTTCGATACAATTAGTTAATGCTTCCAAATTTAAAACAGTACCCCCACAATGACTGAAGCCACAAAAATTAGAGGGTCCATTAAATGGCATAACATTTTCGGCTGATACATTTTTGGTGGCTGAAAATTAGGTACATCTCTAATATCAACACACCTTAGATTGCCATTGTTGTACATTTCTGCTGTGTGATTAGCTCTTAGATCAATATACAGTTAAAAAAAAAGTCCAGGGCTTATCATTGCTATTGACAAAATTGATCACGATTCAATATAATATATATTATCGGCCCAGCCCTACTGTATTTGTTTTTATTACAGGGACAGATAATGTACGTTTCTGGTAGAATGTCCCATATATTGTGCAGCCCTACTGCAAATGTAAGAAAACTACATGCACAAAATGCTGCCTAGGTAGTCAGTCAGATATTAGGAAGTCGAATACTTTTTCTATTTGGTAAACATTATAGATTCGCAGGCAAAACAATGTTCACTGGTGATTCATAAAATGTAAGTCAAAATGCCAACCTTGTTGGTTTGGCGGTATTCATTTTTGTTTTGGCAGAATTTTTGTTTAAACTAAAATTTCCGGTATGTTAAAAGTTTATAAGCACTTAAATCAGCAAAACCACGTTTTCTGCTCAAAACGTCCGACTGAAGATGTAAAAAAAGTCACTTCTTTGATGGCCTGAGGGTGAATAAATGAAACACACTGTCTGCCCCACCCCCTTTTTAATTCATGCTATATTTAATACAACACAAACTCATACAATGCTAAAAACAACATTAATATAATCATTTAAACAGGAGGAAAGCACAAATATAAGCGCATGTGCGAAAATAAAATCAACAAGTTAAATATGAAGAGGTAAACAAACATGACGCAATACGCGCTTATATAACAATATGATGGCAAAACCATAAAACCGCCCGTTATTGACCTTTTAAGCAAGCTATAATACAAATTAGACTGAACATAAACGAACTACGCCAGAGAAGGCTTAACTGGTTAAAACATTAATCACAACAAACAAAATGGAGATGATTCTTTCGGCGCTCGCGCTGCTAACAGACTCTGCAACAGCAAAACGCGAATATCGTATCTTCTCTAGATATCTACTTGTTGGTGTTATGATACCTACCTTGTGCTTGTATAAAATCGATGAAATGTGACTGGTTTTGTTTAACTTAACAGGTTTTAAATGTTAAATCATTCAGTCGGTCATGTCTCTCAGTGTCAAGGTTTAGCCGCAGCAACCGCTTCTGAAGGAAAATACCTGAGGGCCAATCAGATCCCTGCATTTCGTCGGCGGGGTTCACTCAGTTGATTGGCCAAACGTATATGATTGACAGGAATATAAACCAATGATTTAAGAGAAACCGTAATTGGGCGTATTAAACTTAAAAGCGAAATTATGCTACATTTGGGTGTTTTAATTTTTAGTTTTCAGATTTCAGTATTTTACATAGCGCTAGTTACAACCGCTACGAGACTATGCTATTCAAAAAACAGACACCAATTACTTGCAATGAGAAATTATTAATTTATACATATTTGTTTATGAGTTTTCGTAATCCATGTGAGAAAATATAGCTTGAAATACCACGAGAGTTAAATTCAAATGGCTAACAGGGTAATAACAGGGTAATAAGAAAACTGACATCAAACATGATCATTACGCTTTCACTTTGTGGGAAAACAAATAGGCTAGGTTTCGTTTACTGAGCCCAGAAGCAATAGCATTCGTTGTTTGCTTTCAGTTTGATGAGTGAGTCCTCCGGTCCATGGATTCAGAGAATCTGCTTTCATCCTCGCGGTGAACATGTTGTGTTATTGGGGAGCGCAGGTCCGAGAAGGATTCGGTTTGTTAAAACCTGAGCAGGTCAAACATGGAAACTGTGGGATAAAATCCATCTGTCCGAAATCAGCTGTTCAGGACATCTCAGCTGGAAAGAGTTTCGTTGGATTCATCCGGGATGGGAAGGTGTCGGTCCTGAGACTGCGCGATAAAGACAGTGACCAAGATGGAAAACTGAGTATGATAATAAATGCAGTGTTTTTGAGTACTTTTAAAAGTAACATATTACAGTTTTAAATCGCTTTCTTTAATAATAAAAAAGTAGCTAAATGTGTTACTTATTTACTTATTTATACATTGGTAAAAATGTAAGGACAACAAGTCCACACAACAATTGCTGTATGTTTATGTTGCTTAAACTTATTTTAATTATATTTTAACTTGTTTTAATAAGTTAATCAGGTTTCAACTACATTTTTAAAGTTATACAAAGTTCAACTTAGTATTTTTAGTCAGTTTGATTGATGTAAGTTGAGATGACTAGAAAAGTTCATTTGATTCAACTCAAATTTAAGGCAGCAATATTTTGTTACAGCCTAAGGAAAGTGAAATGAAAGTATGTTGTTACTTTTGCTTTTTTTTTTGATTGAGGCAGATTGTAATATATTACTTTTACCCAGACCCTGGATAAATGACTCTGCACATCATGATTTTGCCAAGTACGATGCAATCCTGGAACATCATTTTTGTTTGAAAATGTAACCCATACCTATTCCCTACCCCTAAACCCAACCATAACTGTAAATGATTCCCAAAATCAGAGGAGAATAATAGTTTGATAACAATCATGTAGTGCATAAACCTAACCGTAAGCCTAAACTTAACATAAACGGTGAACGTATCCCTTAATTCTGATTGGTTGATTGGAATGTTGTTCCAGGATCAACATAGATGTTAATGCAGGAACATGTCCAACTTGATGAAATCAGGTTAGGGAAATGACACCCTAATTGCATTTAAAAATAAAATTACATAATACTTTACATAAATGCGTCATATCCTAATGAGGGTGTGTGTGCTATTTGTGTTTATAGTCTGAACAGAAATTAAACTATTAAAAAAATATGTGCTTCTGTAGAGCAACTGGAGCTAAAGAAGGACAGAATCAGACTGATTGTCTGTGGACAAGCTGGTGCAGTTCTTCTTGCTGATGGAGGAAAAGTTCTCGTTATGGACAAATACACAGTGTGCAGGTAGGTTTATATAAGCATGACGGTATAAATTTTCTTAAATATGATAAAACATATATCTGAGAGATTGTTATGTCTCTGCAGACCTTTTAAAGGACTGGACAACAGGCAGGTGATTCAGATCGCATGTGGAGACCAGCATTCAATGGCGCTAACCAACGGTATTCACAACCATTCTGTCTTCTGACTGAGATGAACTGATTTGATGATTTATTGAACTGTTGCTGGTCTTTCAGATGGTCAGTTGTTTGTATGGGGTGAAAACGCTCATGGTCAGCTGGGTTTGAAGAAAGAGCAGGCCGGCACTCAGTCTCCTCAACACCTCCAGAGTCTCTGTGAGATCCCAGTGGCTCAGATCAGCGCTGGAGGAAACCACAGCTTTGTGTTGTCTCTGTCAGGAGTCGTGTTTGGGTGGGGAAACAACTCTGCTGGACAGCTGGGTCTCGGAGACACTACAGGTCTTGTAGTTTCATTATGATAAAAACATTGTGTATCATGTCTGTCAGTGCTATATCATAGTATGAATGCTATTCGCACATTTGGAAGCAATAAATATTGTCTTGTCACCACAGACAGATTCGTCCCTACAATTGTAAAAAGTTTGAGTGGCAAGAAAACGGTGTCCATCTCTTGTGGAGGAGAACACACTGCCACTCTTTCAAAGGTGGTTGAATTATATAATACAACACACTGAGCAGAGAATAAAGTAGTAAATGGTTTAATTTTTCAGGGAGGAACAGTATTCACATTTGGATCAGGAGGTTTTGGTCAACTTGGGCACAACTCACTTAAAGATGAACATCATCCACGACTGGTTGGAGAACTGTGGGGATCTAAAGTGTCGCAGGTCACATGTGGGAGGTAAACTAGAGTCTTCAGAAGCTTTAGTAACTTGGTAGGATGATTGTAAATTATGTAAACACTGTTCAGTAATTAAGCATTTGATACTTTCTTGAACAAAGACACCACACTCTTGTATTAGTTGCATCAACAAATCGGATCTACTCATTTGGAAGTGGGATGCAAGGGCAGCTGGGAAATGGAGAACAGGTCAAGCAGTCTGTGCCGTTACCAGTGGTTCTGGCAACTGGTAAATATAAATCATCAGCAATAGGCTAATTTGTTTTGAATATGTTCCTATTAACAGTGTTAATCAATGATCAAAATGTAAATATTTGTTGCACACAGATTGTAATCATGAGTTTACAATGGAAAGACTCATTGCTGGGGAAAAACATTCATTTGCTTTGTTTTTCAAAGTAAGACATTTATAAATAAATATATTTAGAATTTTAATAATACACTACAATAACTTTGCCATTATCTTTTGTAGAATCCTGAGAATGAGTCTGCAAAACCTAAATCTAGTACAAAAAGAAGTATTTTGACACTAAATGACAGAATAATTGACCGCTGGGTGTCTGGAAGTTACCCATGGCCAACAGTAAAGAAGTGAGTGTTTAAATCAGTGCTTTTGTTTTATTTATTCCATTTTCTTGTTTATGTATGTCATTTATTATGAAGCATGTTGGACTGTGTTTATATTCATTTTTGTTTACATGTGTCTATAAAATACTTTTTCCAATTGATCAATCAGAACCGTTAAAGGTACAGAATTCCCAGATAACAACCGCTGGAACTAATAACACAGGCTTATCTGGGAACTTCGAACCATGACTGTCAGTGAAAATAATCTTACAAATATTTAAGTCATCTTTCAAACCGTCGTCTTTTTGGCGCCATGTTGTGACTGAATAATCAGTAGGCCAGCGTATGCTACATTCACTCGTTTATTTCTGTTAGCTTTACATTTAATGAATGATTAAAGTGAAAATATTATTACATATGTCGTCATCTTTCAAACCGCTGTTTTTGTCTTTTTGGCGCCATCTTGTGACTGAATAATATGTAGGTCAGCGTATGCTACATTCGGTTTGTTTCTGTTAGCTTTACATTTAATAAAAGATTAATAGTGTTATTTATGTCGACATCTTTTAAACCGCTGATTTTGTCTTTTTGGCGCCATCTTGTGACTGAATACCCTGCTGAAAAAAACAGCATATGTTGGTAATGTTTCGATGCTGGTAGGCCTATGCTGGTCTTGCTGGTTTCAATGCTGGTTTTGCTGGTCTTGATGCTGGTCTTACTGGTTTTAATGCTGGCTTTGCTGGTCTCAATGCTGGTCCTGCTGGTCTCAATGCTGGTCTCAATGCAAGACTAGTATTGAGACCAGCAAGACCAGCATTGAGACCAGCAAAACCAGCATCGAGACCAGCAAAACCAGCACTAAAACCAGCAAGACCAGCATCAAAGCATACCTTACCAGCATATGCTGGCTTTTTCAGCAGGGTAGGTAGGCCAACATATGCTAGACGGTTTGTTTCTGTTAGCTTTGCATTTTCATTAAATGTTATAACTAGGGCCAGACGGTATCTGCAGACGTTTTTTGCTATTTCTGCGGAGAATTTTGGTAAAAATCTGCAGATTTCTGCGGAATTATTTTGGGAGTCTCATAAGTAAAACCTTAATATGTGAAATAAAAAGTAATACCTTTTTAACTTTTATTTAATGTTTAAAATGCAAATCCAATTAGATTCACTTTATTTGGTAAACAAAGCAAGTCTCTTATATAATGTATCTACTAAAAGACAGAAAATATTACTTTACAAACTGTATCGTACATAAATCAGATGAACAGTTTCATATTAGTCAATAATATTACTGTAATTAATTTAAAAACTGAATAAATTTAGATTTACACACATTTACTCAAGTAAATAAACAGAATGAATGATGGGCTAACAATTCTGCGCACGCAGATTCCGTGTGGGCCTAGTTATGAGTTATTACAGGGCAGAACAACATTCTTTTGTCTAATTGTTTAGTTTTGTGGCAAGTAGGCATGAAATAAATTGAATAACGTACATCTTGTCAATGGTTATTTCACAGAATAAAGCTTTAATCACAACAATCAGGCTTTACATGGTCCATTACTTATTGTATTGTCTTTTTTGTGTTATTAAATTTTATGAAGTATGCCATATTATGATACTGTCATACCTTAAAGTGCTCCCTGTTGGGATTAGTAAAGTTGTTAAAATTATAATAATATGTGTACAATGTTGATGTCAAATAATTGATACTAGATTAAATAATCCATGCCAGAGTGTGTCAGAATATTTAATAAATTATAAAGCACAAAACAATTTAATCAAAATTGTACATGGATCTTGTCAGTTATAATAATGCATGTACTGTTCATGGCCAATATTTACAGGGAAATCAAAAAAGTTTTCTCATCTGCTGTCTGCTTAAATGGAAGTTTTCTCAAACCAAGGCAAGTCACCGCCAGATAGATATTAGCCATTATATTTATTTTTAATGTTGCCTGAAAATTAAAAAGCTTAGACCATCATTTTATGTACATTTTCATTTTCGCAGCCTCGATGAGCAGGATTTTGACCTGGTTGGGAAATCTTTTTCAAAGTTATCAGAGAATGAAAAGGTGATCTCAGAGGTAAAAGTATAATTTTGCATTAAACTACAAAACTCAATTTCATTTAAATGTAAAGCTGCTGCCAAAGATATTTCTTCCATAGTAATAATACTTCAATAATAAATGTATTACCTATTAACAAGATTTTCACAAACCAAAGAACTAGTCAAATTAATGTGCAAGCCTCAGGTGTGGTCCAAAGAAATTAAACCATGTTCATTTGATTTGTATATTACAGGTGGTGAAGGTGGTTCAGCAGACACTCCTGCCGTCTCTGAATCTAAAGCCAGCTCATGAGGAATCTCTGAGACCTTATCTTCTCCTCCCTGAGCTCATCAAGGGTCTCGAGCAACACCAAAGAAGTGAGCTAACTAAAGCTCTTGCCTCCAAAATCCTTCAGCTGAATTCTGCTGCTCGTGAGATGTTAGGTAAAGCTAAACACATTAACTTCATTTGTGTTGTTGCCTGTGTGCTTTTCTGATGATTCTGTGAATCATATTACAAACTTCAATTTGAAGTTCAATATTAAGTATTTTGAGAGACTAATATTAAGTATTTTAAAGTATGGAGATCATCTTGATTATATTTGAATACTGTACTTCGTACGAGTCTCTTTTGGTGCATTTTGCTTAGTGCTACTCTCTGATTGGTGGAATTTGTTATGGAGAATGCAGGTGTTCGGCACAAAGTTGACTATTAAACATCGTTGTTTTACAAATCAAATTAATTAATGGAAACAATAAAAACAAACACAAATGAGCTCAAAGCTTGTCTGTCTTTTAAGTATTTTCGGTGATGCCAGGGTCATGGTTTTCCCGCAAAATCTGTCTCTTTTAGAAATACATGGGAAAAATAGGGGGGGGGGGGGGGGGGGGGGGGGGGGGGGTTGCGCTACATGCTGTAACCGCCAAAATGTTTCTTTCTTACGAATACAAAATAAAAATTTAATCGTATTATAAAGAAAATTGATCATGGAATGCATACCTGGCAACCCAAAACTGCAACAAGTGAGCACGTCACATTTTAAATGAGCAGAATGTCAGTTAAGCCCACATTTGACAAAGACACTATTAATTCATGTTGTCCCACCACAAATTTATTAAGTTTTTATAACAAATTGAGGTGGATTGAACATAAAACAATTAAGTTGTCCCCAAAATCTGTTGTTGTTTTGAACAAAAGCAAAATATATATTGAGTCTACCAAAATATTTATTGAAGTTATTCTAGACCTTTCCATTTTGTGGCAATCAACTAAAAAACATTGGAATATTTTAATTTCTTTTGGGGGGTTTAAGTTGTCATTGGGGTGGAGCATTTTTTTCTTGGAGCTAGCAACCTTGGTTATTAATCAAAGATATCCATTCAGAGTTTTTACCTCCAGAACATATTGTTCTCTTTTATTTTCTCAGAAAAGTTCTGGTCCAGACTTCCCGATGACTGGCTCAAAGGCTTGGTGAAGCTATTTCATAAAGAATCTGCCGATCTGATTGACTATATGTGTGTGTGTGTGTGTGTAATGGATCCAGATCTAAAACACCTGCAGAACTTATTACAAATCCTTCAGATGGCCTATAAGGTGCCTTTTTACATTGGATCACAATAAATGAAACTGAACCTGATCATTGTTGTAAAAGTCTTTCTTTTTGTGAAGGTCTGTTGCAGTACCCACAGTGGCATCACTAACAGTGATTTCATCATTTATGAGATCAGAGATCTTCTAGATGCGGTGAGAACCAAAAATAATCTTTTATTTTTAATTTTTGAAGGGAAAAACAAAATATTAAAGAATTGTTTTTTTCTATTTTAATAGCTGCAGGCCACCAGATATGACCTGGACGATTGGGATCCATTCATGGATTATGTTTACATGATGAATTTGAAAATTATTTCATTGTAGGGTTCAATCTCACATTAATATTTGAAGTTATTTTTATGAATTGTTCTAATATTAGTTCTTTTCATCTTTTCTTTCAGAGAACACTTGAAATATTGGTCAAGTTCCCTTTTGTGGCTGACTATGCATGTAAACGGGGAATGTTTAATGTAAGTTAGAGATGTGAGGATGGCATGCATATGCCAAATATATGTAAATGCTGGGGCTGCACGGTGGCTCAGTGGTTAGCACTGTTGCTTCACAGCAAGAAGGTCGCTGGTTCGAGTCCTGACTTGGTCAGTTGGCATTTCTGTGTGGAGTTTGCATGTTCTCCCCGTGTTGGTGTGGATTTCCGCCGGGTGCTCCGGTTTCCCCCACAGTCCAAAGACATGCTCTATAAGTGAACTGGGTAAACAAAATTGGACTTAGTGTATGAGTGTGTGTGAATGTGAGAGTGTATGGGTGTTTCCTAGTACTGGGTTGCAGCTGGAACGGCATCCGCTGCATAAAAACATATGCCAGAATAGTTGGTGGTTCATTCCGCTGTGGTGACCCTTGATAAATAAGGGACTGAGCCGAAAGGAAAATGAATGAATGGATGTAAATGCAATCATATTATGCAAATGCCATTTTTTAAGCTAATGTACTCCTACTTTTCTTAGTCCCTTGAGAATGAACAGATACAGAGAACTGCAAACAGGTTTTTAAGGAATGACACTTTCAACATGTTGCACATAAACAGAGAGTCATTGTTGATGGACACACTGAAGTATCTCAGGCAAAACACCCACTCATTTTCCCAACTATCAAAGGTACGTAAATAGCACTAGAGTGCAAAAGATCTGATTTGATAGTTTACAAGGGGATTTGTTTTGGAAAATGTTTAAATTAAAATGCCTGTGGCGTGCAGGTGGCGTTCATTGGCGAGAATGGATCAGACTTCAGGGGTTTATCGGCCGAATTCTTCTCCCTTCTCTCCAAGTCTCTTCTTAAATGGGATAAAAAGGTTCTGGAAGTTCATCCGAGTTCACTGGTTTGGTTCAATCCTCATGTAAGTTCCACAGCATAAATGAGGGTTTCCCCTTAGTGTGGTTTTATTCATATATTGATATGCAAAATGCTTGTCTTTCAGCATACACAGGGAAATAAGAATTTCTACTATCTTGGTGTGATCTGTGGAATGGCGCTCTACAACAGACATTACATCAACATTGACTTTCCACTGGCCTTATTTAAGAAACTCCTCCAGCAGAAGCCCAGTCTGGATGATCTGGAGGAGCTTTCACCTGTGGAGGCCAGGTAAACACCTGAAGACTACAAACCAGCACATTTTACACAATGTAGTATTCACTAGTGCTTTTCAGAGCAGATCATATTTTAATCATACTTTTAAACTTCCACATTAGAAGTCTGAAAAACCTTCTTAAGGAGGACGAGGAAGTAGTGGATTTGCTCTTTTTGGATTTCACAGTAAGGGTTTGTATGGTCACATTGTATATAGGCGTACTGCTGTTTAAATCTATTTATTTGTGCTGTTATTTCTCTTTTTCAGGTCAAAGGGCATGAACTCGTTCCAAATGGAGGTCAAATTCTAGTGAACAAAGTTAATAGGTAGCAAGAGTTTGCTCTATCTATCCATCTACAGTATCTATCTATCCATCTATCCATCTATCTATCTATCTATCTATTTATCGCAGATAAAATAAGTATCAAACACACCACCATTTTTTTGCAGAAAACAATTGTCTAATGATGCTGTTGACTTGGAATTTTCACCAGATGTCAGTAACAACCTAATGAATCCATACATACAAAGAAAACAAAACAGATTAGTTTAGAAATTAAGCTATGCGTAATAAAATAAAATGACAAAGGTAAAAAGTGGGCATCACAGTGGTGCAGTGGGTAACACGATCGCCTTACAGCAAGAAGGTCGCTGGTTCGAGCCTCGGCTGGGTCAGTTGGCATTTCTGTGTGGAGTTTGCATGTTCTCCCCGTGATCGCGTGGGTTTTCCCCACAGTCCAAAGACATGTGGTATCAGTGAATTGGGTAAACTAAATTGTCCGTAGTGTATGTGTGTGAATGAGTGTGTATGGATGTTTCCCAGTGATGGGTTGCAGCTGGAAGGGCATCCGCTGTGTAAAACCAAATGCTGGATGAGTTGGCGGTTCATTCCACTGTGGCGACCCCTGATTAATAAAGGGACTAAGCCGAAAAGAAAATGAATGAATAAATGAAGGTAAAAAGTATTGATCACATGAAGGAAGGGGAGGTATAAAAGGCAGTGAAAGCCCAGACAGCAGCTGAAATCTCTCAGTAGTTATTGAGCAACCCTGAATATTAGCCTAACACCTACATTACCAGGTGATGAGAATATAGCCATCTATCTATCTATCTATCTATCTATCTATCTATCTATCTATCTATCTATCTATCTATCTATCTATCTATCTATCTATCTATCTATCTATGCATGCATGCAGTATCTAAGATGCATTTTAAAGTTTCAGTCAAACTTGTTTCGACTTCTATAATCCACTACTGCTGAACACATTACATAAAAAGACAACTGAAAAAAAGGGACATTAGACTATACTAGACATATACTGTAACATTTTGGACTGCTAGCTTTTTTATTTCAAAACAAGAACACTGTGTTTTTTATGCAGACGGAAGTATGTGGATTTGTACGTCGACTTTGTCTTCAACAAGTCCGTGAAGGCTCAGTTTGAGCATTTTTCGAGAGGTTTCTCTAAGGGCTGCCCGCTCGATGCGTGGACCATGTTTCATCCTAAAGAGCTGCAGGAGCTTCTCCACGGCTCTCCTCAATATAACTGGAAGGAGCTTCAACAGGTAATTGAATGCTAGAGAGTTTTTAGAGACATTTGCAACAAGCTTTTCACATTTATTTCATAGCACACCTGACTTGTTCCGTTTCAGTCGGCTTCCTATGAAGGCTGTTCTGCCTCTGATGAGCTCATCAAGAACTTCTGGACTGTTTTCTTTGAGCTCTCTGAAGAACACAAGAAGAAATTTCTGAGTAAGCTTGAGTAATTTGCATAATCAAGCATTGTTATTGTTGCCTCTCAGCTTCACTTCACATTCTCTTACTCTTCAGTGTTCTTGTATGGAACGGAGCGTGTACCTGCTGGAGGTTTCTCAAAGCGCCGGATTAAGATTTCTCCGAGAGACTGTCCTGATCCAGATGACCATTTACCAAAGGCCCAGACCTGTTTTGGCAGATTAATTCTTCCAAAATACACTGATATCAACACGCTTCGCAACAAGCTAATACATGCAATAAACGTTTGTGAGGTTTTTGGTCTAGAGTAAACGTCTCTCGACATTCCAGATGTCAAAGTTGTCAATACAAAAATATATGCAATCAAGTGCAAGTTGCTGAATATTTTGGTTTACAATGTCTATATGTGAAATGTTATTCGAACCATGTGAGAACCAAACCTTTTTCTTGAATGTCTTAAAATACATCGCAGATCACTGTATTATGATGGAAAGCGTGTTGTATTGTTATACTATTTAAATGTGCAGGTTATAGAAATGTTGTTTCCTAATATTTTAAAATGGCACTTTCATTGTTATCTATGTCACGTTTTGATCTTATTAGGTTATTGTAAACAAGCTTAATTAAAAACGATCTTCATTTTGAGTGAACTGTCCCTTTAAGAATCGGTTTCGTTTTTCAGTCAATATACACAGACAGTTATTTTAAAACGCGTTTACATTTACTAAAGACTACGGTGAAAATTGGCTTTAATAATAAGTAGTCCTAAACAATAGTCTTCAGTTTGGATGAACTATCGCCTTAAGTTTTGGTTTCGTTTCCTTGTTAAACGCAACTATCCAAAGGGCAAAAGCGATGGACAGTAGCCAATTCACGCGCAGTTAAATAAGCTGGACTGCTGATTCCGGAACACTTCCGTTTTTCTGGGAACACAAACAGGTTTTAATTTGGGGTGAAACCAGTAGTTTGCTGCTTGACTTTAGTGTTGTTGCTTTCTGTTTGATACGAGTGAGTTTTCCGGTCCATGGATTCAGAGTGTCTGAAGTTTTCATCCTCGCGGTGAACATGTTGTGTTATTGGGGTGCGCAGGTCCGAGAAGGATTCGGTCTGTTAAAACCTGAGCAGGTCAAACATGAAAACTGGGGGATAAAATCCATCTGTCCGAAATCAGCTGTTCAGGACATCTCAGCTGGAAAGAGTTTTGTTGGACTCATCCGAGAGGGGACGGTTTCGGTCCTGAGACTGCACAATGAAGATGCTGATGAAACACTAGGTATGATTTTTTTAAATGATACTTTATGTTATAACTGTATATAATAAGATAAACAATATAATAATATTTTAATGTAATAATATTGTAATGTAATTTATTTATCATTTAAAGAACAATCTTTTGATTGATGCTATTAATAGTATTATTTACTCCAGAACCATTACAGCTACAGAATGAGAGAATCAGATCTATTGTCTGTGGGGAAGCTGGTGCGGTTCTTCTCGCTGATGGTGGAAAAGTTCTCATTATGGACCAATCTACTGTGTGCAGGTTTGATTATCTAGGAAAAGCAGCATAAATGATTATAAATGATAATGGCATTTATATCTAACCCATTATCTTGTGTTTTCAGACCTCTTATGGGTCTGGACAACAGGCAGGTGATTCAGATCGCATGTGGAGACCAGCATTCAATGGCGCTGACCAACGGTATTCACAACCATTCTGTCTTCTGACTGAGATGATTTAATGATTTATTGATCTGTTGGTCTTTCAGATGGTCAGTTGTTTGTATGGGGTGAAAACGCTCATGGTCAGCTGGGTGTAAAGAAAGAGCAGGCCGGCACTCAGTCTCCTCAACACCTCCAGAGTCTCTGTGAGATCCCAGTGGCTCAGATCAGCGCTGGAGGAAACCACAGCTTTGTGTTGACTCTGTCAGGAGTCGTGTTTGGGTGGGGAAACAACTCTGCTGGACAGCTGGGTCTCGGAGACACTACAGGTCTTCTTATTTCATTATGATAAAAACATTGTGTATCATGTTTGTCAGTGCTATATCATAGTATGAATGCTATTCGCACATTTAAAAGCAATAAATATTGTCTTGTCACCACAGACAGATTCGTCCCTACAATTGTAAAAACCTTGACTGGAAAGAAAACAGTGTCCATCTCTTGTGGAGGAAAACACACTGCCACTCTTTCAAAGGTGGTTGAATTTTATAATACAACACACTGAGCAGAGAATGAAGTAGTGAATTTTTTATTTTTTTTTTCAGGGAGGAACAGTATTCACATTTGGATCAGGAGGTTTTGGTCAGCTTGGCCACAACTCACTTAAAGATGAACATCATCCACGACTGGTTGGAGAACTGTGGGGATCTAAAGTGTCGCAGGTCACATGTGGGAGGTAAACTAGTGTGTTTTCAACACTTTAACACTCTCATGCAACAGATGGTGATTCATTGCATGTGTAAATTACATAATCCCAAATACAAGTATTTGTCTGGGTAAGATTAAGTCCTTTCTTGCATGAAGACATCACACGCTTTTATTTGTGGAACCGTCAAATCGGATCTATTCGTTTGGATGTGGGATGCAAGGGCAGCTGGGAAATGGAGAACAGGTCAAGCAGTCTGTGCCGTTACCAGTGGTTCTGCCAACTGGTAATTATAAGTCATGCTTTAGCAGTAGCTATTTTTATCATGAATATTGTTTTTGTTCTAAACTAGCTAAATATTTGTTGGACGCAGATTGTAATCATGAATTTACGATGGATAAGCTCATTGCTGGAGAAAATCATTCCTTTGCCTTGTTTTTCAAGGTAAGACAGTCCTCATTCATAAATAGTTTGAGATTTATTGATGCACCACATTAACTGTTACATTTTCTTTTGTAGAATTCTGGAAACGAGTCTGAAAAGCCTAAATCCAGTTTAAATGGAGAGATTTTGACACTAAATGACAGAATTATTGACCGCTGGGTGTCTGAAAGTGACCCATGGCCAATTATAAAGAAGTGAGTTGTAATCTGTAGAATGACAATGTTTACATGATTTATATTATATTATATCCCTATCTCTCCTAAAATATTTTGCAAATGCACCACAAAAGTGTGGTGGGACCTCAATACATTTGCCTTTCTTTTAATCTTACTAATTATTATTAATTTTATTATGCAATTACTATAATCACAATCAAATAATTAATCTTAAGTATAAAAAGAATCCTGTTATTTCTTTAGAAGTATAGTAACGTAGTAATAAAATTGAGCAATTTAATATGCTGAAGTAATGCATATAAATATTAAAAAGGTATTCTATAATTTACAGTGAAATAAACGCAGTGTTCTCCTCTGCTGCCTCACTGAATGGAAGTTTTCTCAAAACAAGGTAAAATTAGGTAGTCTTGTCTAGTAATCTCGACCTTTTTTTATTCAGTCAGTCTCATATTTATAAAAATGTGTCTCTGTAGTCGCGATGAACATTATCAGACGTCTGTGGAGCATTGTGGCTTGGATTTTGATCTGGTTAAAACATCCTTTGCAAAGTTATCTGCAAGTAAAAGTCTGATTTCAGAGGTAATGATGATCTAACATTGACATGTTCGTTACGTCTGAACCAAATAGACACAGTGAATGTTATTTTTGTATCTCAGGTGGTGAAGGTGATTCAGCAGACACTGCTGCCATCTCTGAATCCAAACCCAACTGATGTGGAAGCTCTGAGACTTTATCTTCTCCTCCCTGAGCTCATCAATGGTCTTAAGAAACAAAGAACTAAACTCATTGAAGCCCTGGCCTCCAAAATCCTTCAGCTGAATCCTGCAGCTCGCAAAGTGCTAGGTAAAGCTGAAAGACATTTACAACACTTAGGTTTGTGGCCATGTTGGATTTGTCAACGTATTTTGTTATATTTTCAGAGATGTATTGGTCCAGACTCCCTGATGATTGGTTTGAGGGCTTAATAAAGTTATTTCACAAAGAATCCACTGATCTGATTGACCAGATTTGTTGTGATGAAACTGACCATCAATCAACTAGACTCCTGAAGAACGTTTTTGAGATCCTTCAGATGGCCTATCAGGTGCACTTTTTTTTAGACACTAAGGCCCCGTTTACACTTGTACGTTTTAGTTTTAAACGGCGTTTTAGAATGAAAACGATCCGCGTCCACACTAGCGTTTCACTCAGCGTTTCTGAACAGCTCTCTGTCTACACTAAAACAGTGGAAATGCACATCACGTGATCACACACACACACTCTGGCATGCACTGCAGCGTGCTTTGAGCGCATACCCACATGGGAGCTGTGCTCGTCGGACTGTTCATCAAGGATCTCCCGCTGGATCTAATCTCACTATATTTGTTAAACGTGATATTTAATTAATCTTGTTGTCTATATCTAACTACATATTCCCTGACTTTGGTCTTTTGAATCTATTACTTGTGCTCAGGTAACGTGTTTTGACTGAGCGCAAAGATAAGTTAGGTTAATATCTTAATTAATATAACCGCGGACACCGATTCTGCACATCTGACTGATTGCTTGCCTTTATTTTCTTTATTGTATAAACTTATTGTGCGTTATACTTTTATAATGGTCATTATTAATTATTAAAACTGATATTCAACGTAAGAGAGGGTATGTTTCGTATTTTCAATGAAAATGAAAGGAGGCACTAATGTTATAGGCTCCGTTTTGTTATAAATATGCTTGAAGATGACGGTTATATTATGAAGCCACCTAACGCCTCAACGTTTTTGATGTCTGTGAAGTTTCTAATAATATCAAAATGAAAATAGGCAGTTCCTCACATCATGTTTTCATTTTATTGTTAAGATAGTGAAACAGCATAGCCAGGGTGTTGTGAATGACTTTATAAAGTACACACTCGGGACGGGAGTTTGTTTTCCTTATCAATTTGCGAAGTCTGAACTTACAAGGAGAGAATGCAGGACTGAACTGTGTGTAGGCTACTTAATATTGAGGGAAAAGCCCCAATCAGAGAGGCGAATGTCTGCAGCCCCACCTCCGTTTTCAGATGTCTCCGTTTCCCCCATCCACACTGAGACAGAGCAGCAGCGTTTTAGAATGAAAACGGCCTCTCCAGCGTTTCCAAAACGCTCCGTTTTTGGGGCTCGAAAACTCCGGCGTAGTGTGGACGGATGGCGTAACCACATGCGTTTTAAAACTAAAACGTATTAGTGTAAACGGGGTCTAAAGCTCAATCCCAATTCTACTCCTTAGCCCTTCCCCCAAACCCTCATTTTGCACGTTCACGTGAAGGGGTACGGGTGTCCCAATTCTCTTTAGCTTGAAGACGTAGGGCTAAGGGGAAGGGATTTTTCAGGATCACACTTGAAACCAAGGGGTAGAAAAATGTCCCAGAATACACCATTTACAACGGCAGCATAGCTGTACCCGGAAGGAGATCCACAAATTAGTATTTTTTGTCATTATTATGAATTTTTACAACAAACAAGCACATGTTTTAATATATTCATTAGCGCGTTCGTGTTTTACTGTCATGCTTTTAAAAAAAACACTTTCACTATCTATAATCCCTAATAATAACTCCTGTACAGCAGTCCCACAACATTCTGACACTCGAATACCCTGTCAGAAAAGTCTAGTGGCTGGAAATGAGCTTTTTACAGTGTCTGCTATAATGGTAATGTTGTTTTCGTGTGTTTACATAGATGAATACGGCCACTGTGTAAATGCACAGTATAGTTACGATCTTATTGCTACATTAGATCATTATGATAACATGATATATTCCTTTAGTGATTTCCTGAAGATAAATACCAAAAAATAAAGCAACTGGAATAACTACAGCAGTCACGATCGACTGATCTCATATGAAGCAAGAGATCGTGATGACATATGATGACGTGTGCATGCGCTGTAGTGCTGTCCCATTTTTTAGGGGTAAATTTTGAAGCCCTTCCCCTTCACTCTCTGTTTCAAGGGCCAAGGGGAAGGGGTAGGGGTACAAAGATAGAATTGGGATTGGGCCTAAATCACAAGTTTAAATGCAACCTGATCATCGTTTGTTTATGTCTCTGTTAAGGTCTGTTGCAGTACCGATGTCACAAATCATGATTTCCTCATTCCTAAGATCAATGATCTCCTAGACCTAGTGAGAACTGAAACATTTTTGAATTCTGTTCTGATTTATGGATGAAAAACAACTTATCAAAGAATTCTCTTTTTCTATACCAATAGCTGCAAGCCACCACAGCAGACCTGCTCAGTAAGGAAATATACATGCAAATCAACGAAGACTTCCATGATATGGTGAAACTGGAAGATTACTACTTTGTGGGTATTGAAGGTCTCTTCCATGATACACATGATGATCATTGTTTAAGAGATCTTATAATGCGCCCATGCATCTTTTTTTTCAGAGAACAGTTAAAATATTGGTCAAGTTCCCTTTTGCGTCTGACTTTATAACTAAACAGAGAATGTTTACTGTAAGTCAGACATGAATGTATTATGCATTTCATATAATATTAGGTCAACTTTTCTGTGACATAATTGTACTCTTTGTAGCTCTTGCAGGAGGAATGTTTTCGGAACTTACCAAACCTGCTAATGGTAAATAGTTTTGGCAACTTGTTGCACATAAACAGGGAATCAGTGTTGATGGACACCCTTCAATATCTTAGACAAAACACTCACTCATTTATGCATCCATTGCAGGTAAAAGAGAGAAATGAAATCAGAGTTGAAATGTCTGAAATGGGTTTTTACCTTAAAGAAAATGTCTCCTGTGCAGGTGGCGTTCATCGGGGAGAATGGAATAGATATGAGGGGTTTATCAGCCGAATTCTTCTCCCTTCTCTCTAAGTCTTTACTTGAATGGGATAAAAAGGTTCTGGAAAATCATGAGAGTTCACTGGTTTGGTTCAATCCTCATGTATGTTCTACAACATTTATTCGTTTTCCCAGTTTAATCGTTTTCTTATATATTGATGTGAATGAGGCTTATGCCTTTCAGTATACACGGGGCAATAGGAATTTCTACTATCTTGGTGTGATCTGTGGAATGGCGCTCTACAACAGACATTACATCAACATTGACTTTCCACTGGCCTTATTTAAGAAACTCCTCCAGCAGAAGCCCAGTCTGGATGATCTGGAGGAGCTTTCACCTGTGGAGGCCAGGTAAACACCTGAAGTTTTTACCATTTCTTGAATGGTTTTTAGAGCAGATCACATTTTAATTGTACTCTTAAAATTTCACATTAGAAGTCTGAAAAACCTTCTTGAGGAGGACGAGGAGGAAGTAGTGGATTTGCAACATTTGGATTTCACCGTAATATAGTTTGTATGGTTGACTTGTGTATATATAGTAAGTCTACAATACCTTAGATGATTAACTATTGTCATTTGTGCTGCTATTTATCTCTGCCAGTGCAAAGGGCAAGAACTCATTCCAAATGGAAGTCAAATTCTAGTGAACAAAGTTAATAGGTAGGAAAAGCTTTCTTTCTATCTATCTATCTATCTATCTATCTATCTATCTATCTATCTATCTATCTATCTATCTATCTATCTATCTATCTATCTATCTATCTATCTATCTATCTATCTATCTATCTATCTATCTATCTATCTATCTATCTATCTATCTATCTATCTATCTATCTATCTATCTATCTATCTATCTCTTCTAGACAGAAGTATGTGGATTTGTACATTGACCTTGTGTTCAACAAGTCCGTGAAGACTCAGTTTGAACATTTTCGAGAGGTTTCTCTAAGGGCTGCCCGCTCGATGCGTGGACCACGTTTAACCCTGAAGAGCTGCAGGAGCTTCTCCACGGCTCTCCTCAATATAACTGGAAGGAGCTTCAACAGGTAATTGAATGCTAGAGACGTTTTAGAGACATTTGCAACAAGCTTTTCACATTTATTTTATAGCACACCTGACTTCCGTTTCAGTCGGCTGCCTATGAAGGCTGTTCTGCCTCTGATGAGCTCATCAAGAACTTCTGGACTGTTTTCTTTGAGCTCTCTGAAGAACACAAGAAGAAATTTCTGAGTAAGCTTGAGTAATTTGCATAATTAACAAGTATTATTATTGCCTCTCAGCTTCACTAATTCTCTTTCTCTTCAGTGTTCTTGTATGGAACGGAGCGTGTACCTGCTGGAGGTTTCTCAAAGCGCTCTCTGAAGATTTCTCAGACAGACTCTCCTGATCCAGATGACCATTTGCCAGAAGCCCAGACCTGTTTTGAAAGATTAGTTCTTCCACAATACAGTGATATTAACACACTTCGCAATAAGTTAATACATGCAATAAACTTTTGTGCTGTGTTTGGACGAGGGTGAACTTGCCTGGGATTCCAGACTTCTCAATCCCCAAATAGATAAAGCCAAGATTGTAAAATTGTCATTTTAAAGAGCCCCTATTATGCAAATAAGAGTTCATATTTTGGTTTTGAGGGTCTCCAACAACAGGCTGATTCTCGACTCTTGAGTCGACTCATTTATTTTTGAGAATCAATAGTTTTAAACATGGTGCACTTTCAGATTTAACTCTTTTCTGGATGTTTTCATTCACTTAGAGCTGTTTCACACACTGCATAGAAGGTTATTTTTAAAATATAAAGAGCTCTTTAAATATAACATCATCTTTGTGATTTAAATGTCACCTAAGAATCCTTCAGTCCCAAATTTGTACAGATCACTGTAAGTTGCGAAATGTTGACTACTATTGCATATATATAAAAGTAACAATATTTATATAGAGAGCAAAACATTTTATTGAATTAATGCACTTTTATTATGGAATGTAATTAATATGCATACCATCTATCTATATCTATCTATCTATCTATCTATCTATCTATCTATCTATCTATCTATCTATCTATCTATCTATCTATCTATCTGACAGAAGTATGTGGATTTGTATGTTGAACTTGTGTTCAACAAGTCTGTGAAGACTCACTTTAAGCATTTTTTCGAGAGATTTCTCTTAGGGCTGCCCACTCGATGCGTGGATGCTCAAGAGCTGCAGGAGCTTCTCCACGGCTCTCCTCAAAATGTATAGCATATACATCTATATATAAGCATCTATAAGTTGACAACTATTGCAAATATAAATGTCACATTATTTATATACAGAGCAAAACATTTTACTGAATTAATCGAACTAATGCACTTCTACTATGGAATGTAATTAAAATGCATGTCATCTCCAAAGCTGTTATCTGGTGTTCTTCAAACATGTTTGATTATTTAAAACTGAAAAGACATGTGTCTTTGTAAATTCTTTTCAAATTATGTATTTTTTATTGTATTTATCTTTAACAAAGTCAGCATAGACAATTCATTCATTCATTTTCCTTCGGCTTGGTCCATTTATTCATCAGGGGATGCCACAGGGGAATGAAACGCCAACATAGACAATTACCAAGTAGTTATTATGTTCCTCAATTCAAACCAAACCAATATTAACTAGGGCTGCATGATATTGGAAAAATCTGACACTGCGATATTTTGTTTTGTTGGGATTTATATTGCGATATGATATTAATTTCACTAGATGATCTAAATAGCTCTATTTTGGAAAGATTTCATTAATTTTTGACGGGTGATCAGGTCTTTCTGCTATAGAGTGCGAATATAATAAATAACAAGCATATAAAAACAACAGAGCAAAAATAAAAGGTAAATAAACAGTGCTTTGTGGTTTTATAGGGAGTCTAACATAAAATCAAACGTAGTCAAACGTAAAATAACATGGTCATGATTGTATACATCCATTTTATTTATTTTGAGTTTCCAAAAGAAAATACATATATAACTTACATAATCTCTCACACAGAAAGACTTACAGATCTTGCATACGCTTTGTATTTTCTTCCCTTTAACAACAATAAACAGTAAAACATGGGGAGCTACAAATCCTTTAGAAGATTTCCTTTAAAGAAGAAATTATATATATTTAGACACATAATATTAAATTTAAAAGTTAAAATTCAAGAAAAATCCAGGCATACTGGTGAAATATACTTCAATTCATTTACTCCAAATTATAAAAAAGTGTTCCGTCTGTGTTCTTAATGAAAAAGATAATTTTTCATGACATATATAGTGAGCACTGTATCAATCCATTCTTAAACTGTAGGTGACTCTAATTTTAGCCAATTATTTTTGTAATAATTGTAATTGTAATAATTGTAATTTTGAAGCTAGTTGTTGTAAAAGTTTTAAAACTGTAGGCTATATATAAATGTGCCTATAGTATTATCATAAGACATATTTAAATAAGTGTATCGCTCGCGTGCATACCGCCCGCTTACCTAACAGACAACATAAATGAGGCGTGAGGGACAAGTCTATCAAATGTCTGCAAGTTTCATCATGGACACAGAACAACATTCAATATTCTTTTTTTGCCACAAAGTACAGCGAAAAGCAGCCCATACAGTCACATATGCTACACAGTTTGCATTACTGAGAGCAAGAAAGAGACAGACTGCACTGGTAAGCATCTTCATAATATTGTTTAATTAACATAAAGGATCAACGAATTAATCTGTCTCGACAGCCTTTACAAGTGTGAGGAATTATCTACACACAATATGAATTCCCAATTAGAAAAATATTATAAACTATAAAACACTACTCATGAAAATACTTAAATAACAGACAAGTCCAAACGCCCAACACAAGCGAGCTGCGCTCCAGACCAGTTCAGCTGGATGACATATAATGTCTCCGACACCGCCTGTAGTCCCGTTTAGCAACTTGATAGCAACTGTCTTTTTAAAGAAGCATAACTGATTAAAAAAATAATGAGTGTGATGTAACTGATGTGTTTTCTGTCGTAGAATAAAACGTGAAAGTATCTTGAGTTTGTGTTTGCCACAAACCTTATTTAAGCGATTTAACTGAAATCCCATTGAAAAAACCCATTGACTTTGGGACGAGGGAACCGGAACTGCTAAAATGCTAAATCGATTCTGGGTTTTTGCATACAAATTGACGTCATAGTTAATGAATGAATGAATTTATTATTTTAGCAGGGACAATGCACAAAATTACACTAACCTCAAAGAGGAAAGATGCATTGTGCCAGGTTTGTAGCAAGATTGCTATTTTCCACCTGCAGTCCCTGGACAGGTAAAAATTAAAACAATATCCAATTAACTAAAAAGTCAGTTTAAAACATACAGGCATAATCGCATATAAACACTAACAAATTAGAAACATCTTACTCAGTGTGTACAAATCTGACTTGACAAAAAACATCTCCTAGCATGAAAACATCTTATAATTTGTACATGTGATTATTTCTGTTGGGAGAGAATTCCATAGATTTGTGGCTTTATAAATAAAAGAAGATTGACCAAATGAGGTCTTACGTCTAGGGACAATACATTCCCCTCTTACCATAGAACGTGTCATTCGCGATGTTTTCTCTAATTTGGAATTTAAAAATTTTTTAAAGATGGAGCAGAAAGATTGTGAAGAATTTTAAAACAAAACAAATATTGGAATATTTAATAATATTATCAAAGCTTAAGAGACTATGTTTTTTTAAGATATTGCAGTGATGGTACAAACGAGGCTTTTTATCATGAATTTGTGCTCTCTTGTATAATGATTCCAATAGTGATAATGATGATTTACATGCCTGAGACCAGCTGCTTATACAGTACAACAAATGTGGAACAATCATAGTATTTAAATACATACCAGAGGCCTCATAAGTCAGAGAATCTCTGATATGTTTAAAATGTCTTAGACTGAATCTCAGTGTGGTAGCAAGTTTTTTTAATATGAGTTCCTCCACTCTATTCTCTCCACATGGCTGAGCTGATATATTTCCATTGAGTTTTACAAATATTCCCCCAATCCTAATCTGAGATATTCAGATTTCCTTCCTTTTTCCATTTTTCTCTAACATATAGTGTCTGGTACAGATTCGCGAAATCCCTTATATAATTTTGAAATGATCTTATTACATGATTGGGCCTTGCCCACTGATAGAAACACTTTTATTATTCCTGTCTCTATAACTTTGTATACATTCATTTTAAACAATAATATTTATTAATATCTTTATCTTTTAATAATTCATTAATAATCTAATCTGCAATGTGATGCTCAAATTCTATATTGCTCAGCACTACTATTAACAAAGAAGAGGTAAAGTATTGTAATAACCTACACTCAATGCATTTGCTACATGCAATACCAGTTTTTATCCAGCAGACGTCAAACCTTACCAGTGTTTAGGGAGTCTCCTTCAATAGTGAGCACTGTATCAATCCATTCTTCAGCTGTAGGTGACTCTAATTTTAGCCATTTTTTTTTTGTAATTACTTTTTTACTAGCTGCCAGAAGAATAAATAACGGTTTCTTGTCTTTATTAGTCCATTCATCTATCTAAATTTATATCAGCTAAATATAAAGATTCACAAGTGAATCTCTACTTCAAAAATGGCGTCTTTATTCTCTTTCCAGTATGGGATTAATTTCTGACAATCCCAAAAAACATGATAGCTACTTTTTCCCCACACATTCTCCAGCAGCTAGTTCCCTTTCCTCTGTGACAGTTGCTGCGTCCCAATTCGCATACTTATACTACGACCTAAAAGTATGTACTTTTTTTGTGGACGAAAAATATATACTTTTGAGTGTGTAACAGAAAAGTATGCAAGCTTTGGGACATACTACTTCCTCATTACACAGATCGTTGTGTTGCTTAGTTAAGAGCCCTGTCAATCATCCACCTTTCTGTCGTATTTAATTTCCTACCTTATAGGAGAAGCAGCAGCAGGATAATCTCCCATTCACGAGTCTTTATGCAGAGAAATCTCCTCAGGTCTTTGGATAATTCTGCATTCAGACGGTAATGTCCAAACACGTCTTTATATAAGTTCAGTATTGTTGTTGCAGATGAAATATAACACAGACAACGGTATTTAAATATTCTCCAGTGGGCTAGATATTAATTAACAGTCGTACAAACATCTGTACCGAAGCCTCTCTACTTGACGGTTGGTCTCGCGCGTCCATCATGTTTGTAGTTTGTTTACACTTTTCACCCGCGTTTTGTAGTTCTAATCGAATTCACGTCCAACGCGCAATGTACTGTTAGCGGTTAGAGTATGGACGCTTCTACACTTAAAATTTTGACCGGAAATAGTAAACCATCCGGGTATTTTTGGCATACTCTTTTCAACATACTACGATTTGGGACATACTAATTCTATTTTCACATACTATTTAGGACGGATAGTATGCGGATTGGGACGCAGCATGAGTGTTGAAAAACCTTAGAACATTTTCCCAACAGAATTCTCTCCACATGGCTGAGCTGATATATTTCCATTGAGTTTTACAAATATTCCCCCAAACCTCATCTGAGATATTCACATTTTCCCTTCATTTTCCATTTATCTCTAACATATAGTGTCTGATACAGATTCGCGAAATCCCTTATACAATTTTGAAATGATCCTATTACATGATTGGGCCTTGCCCACTGATAGAAACACTTTTATTAAACACTTTTATTATTCCTGTCTCTGTAACTTTGTATACATCCATTTTAAACAATAATATTCAATAATACCTTTATCTTTTAATAAATAATTAATAATCTTATCTGCGATGTGATGCTCAAATAATATATTGCTCAGCACTACTATTAACAAAGAGATTTTATATTTTAATAACCTACACTCAATGCATTTGCTACATGCAATACCAAGTTTTATCCAGCAGACGTCAAACCTTACCAGTGTTTAGTGAGTCTCCTTCACCGTTTGTTTTGGTTGACAGGTTTGAGCCAATTAACAGCTTGAGGTAAAGTTAGTTTTATATTCACACATTCGGACTTTCTTAATAATATAATTTCACAAAAATATTAGCAAATTCTAAATAGTGAAATCATATGAGCAGCCAATAGCTATCATAGTACACCATTGTTCAGGGGCGGACTGGCCATTGGGAGCACCGGGACATTTCCCGGTGGCCTGACGGTCAATCTGGCCTGCCGCAACCAACACCCTCCCCGCTAGAGCAACAACAGCCCCGCTGCCAAGGCAACCGCAGTCAGCCAGCTAGCTTCGCTCATGTTTTCACGCGCGTGTCATGCTGTTGTTCGCGTCCTCGCAGCCGTCTGTCTCTCCCTCCCGCGCGAGCTGCGAGACGGGCGCATGACAGCGAGCGAGCGAAAGAGAGAGAGTATGAAGGTATATTTGGAGCGAAACTCCCAAGCAGCTGTAAAAGTTTAATTTGTAGTTGTAAAGAATAGCCACAAATGTGTATTAGTAAATTTGTACTCGCAGAGCAAATTTGCAAATGTGTATCAGTAAATTTGTACTTGCAGAGCAAATTTGCAAATGTGTATCAGTAAATTTGTACTTGCAGAGCAAATTTGCAAATGTGTAAGTATTTTTTGTCTCCTACAAACACAAAGCAACATTTACACCTTTTCAAATCCTTCAGTGCAGGTGCACAAATCTCACCGGACAAATCACAAACACAGAAACTTGTCCTCTCATGTTCTTTGCTACTATTGTTGCAGTGAATATGGTGCAAAACACATTCACACACCTGCATCCAGAAATGTGAAGTCACAGACAAAACCTGCACATCTGTAGATTAGAATGTGTATCCACGCAAAGAGAGCTGAACCCGTGTAGAACGCTTGGTTTATTTTTTTCTAAGCACAAACACAAATATGTTACTGCAACCTCTCAAATCTGCCACTACGAGTCTCAAGCGCTGTTTTTCACTTGCAAATCTACGCTTCGCGCTGTCTCTCTTTTGCACCATAAATCACTGTGATATATGGTGCAAAACTGACTTGTGTATCTGCCAATCAAAACGCAGGCTCTCAGAGAAATTCAGCCAATAGGGGATGGGGCGTGACGTCACCGCTCTAGCGTTGCTGCAGCTGATCTTTGAAACCGAAACCTCTACCCTTCGCGAGATTTGCGTTCGAAAATCCCTGCTTAACTATTACATACTAGGAGAAAACATCCCTAAAGAAAGGAGTACGTTTGAAACTTTAGTAACCATAAAAAGTACGTCAGATGGATACCTTTCTACTCCAGGAAGCCACAGCATACAGCCTGAAGGAGGAAGAGGAGGACGCGGTCAGTTTGAAATGTGAGTATTATAAATCAAAGACAGTTCCTTGTGTTAAACTCGCATTTGTTGAGCTACTGTACAGTGTTCTGTAGAATTGCTGAGGGTGTAAAGAGGCTTTATATTGTGGTCTATTTTATTTTGCTGTAAATGTTGATTATGTAATGTTAGGGTCTCCAGTAAGCACACATAAAGTAACGTTTCAAAAGTAAATTTACATATGTTTACATAAATCAAAAGATTATTATCGAATGTCTGACAGAAAAATATGTGAAATATTGCAGATTACAAGGTTAACAGACATCTGAGTGAGTGATGTATTTGTGCTGATGTAGAATCTGTTGTCAATTGACTGTTGTCAAAACTGTTTAAATTAGATACATGTAATTTTAATAAATGAGAATAAAGGGTCATTTGTTTAATCTGTGCATCAGTATAGTTGATCAATTGAGGAATATTTGTTACATCAGCAACTACACCAACATGTTATTTGAGCAGGTGAATCACAGAGGTCATGTATTGTAGTCTTGATGTTACAGTGAGGCTTTTATTGAGTACAGTACAGAAATTAAGAAAGCATCTTTTACATTTGCTATTTATTATTAGTTATTGTATTCTCAAACAGTGATTACATCAGCTTTCTGATTGCTGGTGTGTGTGTGTGTTTCTGCAGAGCTGTTGTGATGGAGCTGGACCTGTAGACAAGGGAACTAAGACATTTGTGGAAAATAGAATCTAAAATAAGAGGTAAGATCATTTTATTACTAACACTACAGAAATCAAATGACACCTTGTGCAGTAAAATGACTTTGTTTTTTATGTTTAGTATGATCTGAAATATCTGCAGATTGGTGTGTGTGGTGAGGGTAAAGAAGTCCACAGCAGCATCCTGGAAATGCTGGAAATTCTGGGAGTTTTCTGGGAGTCAAAACAATACGGGAGACTCCCGGGAAAAACAGGAGTGTTGGCAGGTATGCTTCTCATATAATACGACCCTGTAAATTAAACAATTTAATTCATGTATTTATTTTAGAAAAATGGCAGACCAGGGTGCGTCTTCGCAGGTGAGCAAAACCAATACATTGAGGTGAAGCTGGTTTTATAGTTGCACATTCTGACTTTCTCCTTAATAATATAATTTCAGAAAAACATTATTTTCAAATTCTACAGTGGGAAATCATAATAGCAGCCAATGGCTATCAAAGCACAGCACTGTCCACAGTCAATTATATAGTGCTAATGTTGTTTTGAAGTCATTCTTAAATGTAATTTCAGACCGAATATTTAAAGTACCATGGTAAACAATATAGGGAGCATTAAAATGTTTAAATGTGCAAATATAAAACCAACTTTACCTTAATAACCAATGCTAACATGTTATTATAATGTATTTTACACTCGAAAAAATTAAGATTTTACTAAACATTTTAGCCAAGAATGCACTGCTAGCTCACCCCAACACTTTCAAGAATGATAAATGCGGACAATTAATGATATAAGTAAATCTACATGAATAGTCACTAGACAATGTTTCTTATTTTCTTAATTTTTTGTTAAACAATGGAAATGCATACATTACTGAAAGTTTTATCATTATTTATTGAAAACAAACAGAAACATTAATATATTATAAAAAGAATGAATATGAGTAATCATGACAAATAAATACAAGTCAACAACACATGAAACTAAGCTTTATTTTAACAGAGATGTATTACAGACAGAAGCCCATGTTTCTCCACACAGCTGGGCCAGTTCTGCAGATGATCAGAGGGACTTCACCATCATCACATCCCTCACTGCTGCAGTCAGACAGGAACAGGACAGGATACATGGCAGTCCATGCCCGAGATACGAGAAGGGTCTGGCTGCAGACACGATGCAATCTCAGACCGGTGCAATCTCAGCCGCACATGCGCATTCAGAGTGATGCAGTCTCAGCCGGACATGCGCAATCAGACAGCACTCAGCCACACATGCGCACGCGGGCACACTTTCGCTCTCCGTGAGACAGATGCTTCACGTATGGACACTCGTACTGTAAGTATATTTATTCCATTCGCGAATTTCGCAATGTTATTAAATGTGGTGTTTTTAGTTATTAGGTGAATGTTATAAAAACGATCGTGATATGTGCCCGATATAACCTGTACACAGCTCCCTCGATGTCATCCATGTGTTTAGATAAAGTAAACAGTTTAGCGCGACCGCTAGCTTGTTGACATTAAATTCATTTATTCATAAGATTAAATAGCATAACATTTACAGAAAGATTGCATTGATAACGTCAGTTCATACATTAGTTTACCGTGGGCGTTTATTAATCTATGTTAATGTTAAATAAACATCAGCATTAGTTAAAGTGTTTCTCATTGTTGTATTGTATCACTTTACAATAACAGCTTAACATAATTAACTAATGTTTATTTTCACATAGACTAATGTATTGGTTCATTGGTTAAATAACATGACTAAACAATGAACAGTACATTTATTCAGTAATACTAAATCGTTGTTGACATAAACTTATACATGTGTTACTTAATGCAGTTAACATGAACAAATAATGAACAATGACTCAGGTTCAGTCCTGGCATGTTATTCATGTTTGTAGACTCTTTAATGTGATTGATCATGCAAAGCATTAGTTAAGGGAATTAGGAACTTTATTGTAAAATGTACACTAATTCAACATGTGTTACATTTGTAAACTCTTTGCTGACTTACCACTAACCCAATATTGTAACTGATGTGTTACTAACATCTATGAGTTTATTACAAAGCAGTGATTAATGATTTTACTGGATCTCGAATCAGTGTAAACCATTTACACATCTCTTTCAGATCCTTTACTACATTACATAACAGGGAGAACATTGCCAGATTTTAAAACTTATTTTTTAAGCAAAAATGTAAAAAAAAAAAGAATAAGAACTTTGTGAAATTAATATCAGTAAAGAGTTTACAAATGTTAGTAACATAATGTTGGAGTGACGTACACATTACAATAAAGTTTCTGATTCCATTAACAGATGGTTTGTTACTGATAAACCATGCTAGTAAAGAGTTTACAATTACAAATGCTAGTAACACAGTATATTAATGTTAAAGTAGTGTACAATTTACTAAAATAATCCTAATTCCCTTAACTAATTCTTTGTTATTGATAAATTGTGTTAGTAAAGAGTCTACAAACATAAATAACATGCAAGTTGAACATTGTGTAGCACTGAATCTGGGTCATTGTTCATTATTTGTTCATGTTAACTAATGCAGTTACTAACATATTACAATATTAATAAGCTTAGATTAACCAAGACTCAGTATTATTGAATAAACGTATTGTTTATTGTTTGGTCATGATATCTAACCCACAAACAAGTACATAAGTGTATGTGTAAGTAAACATTAATTAAGCTGTTAATATAAAGGGATACATTAAAATATTCTATTAAGAGTATGTTAACATTAAAAAAAGCTTATGTAAAAATCATTGTTCACCATCAGTTCATGTTAAATTCATGTAAATATATATATATATATATATATATATATATATATATATATATATATAAACATTTATCTGAAATAACAAGTTTTTGTTAATTTGGTATTTTAATTCATTTGTTTAGACAATAATGAAAACCATGAATATTTTACTAGCTCTGTTTTGGGGTGTTGTTTTGAAAAGTAACAGGGCAGTTTGCAGGTGACCTGCTCTATATCATTTGTTTAGGTGTTACTTAACATTATTTTATAAATGGATCGTTAGAGGAACTGTCATACAACAGTTGTAAAGTAATTTGAATGTTGTTAACAAAAGACAATAATAAATAAATGGACACAAGATATATGTGGAAAATATATGAATCAGAACCATTTTTACATCTGTCTCTTCAATTTATCCTTACAGGTGGATCACTCAGTCTTAGCAGGTGTAAAACATCTGCATTGACTCCTCAGATGTCCACATCTGCACTCCTCAGATGTCTGCATCTGTACTGGGGTGCATTTCCCAAACAACGATGTAACTCGTGGCTGAACTATCATAGTTCGATGCTTCGTTTGGTGAAAGAACGATGTAGTGACGAGTGTTTCCCAAAACCCCTAGATTCTCTGTCGCAGATCCATCGCTTGAACCACGTTAGCTATAACAAAAAACGCCCATAATGATGCTCTAAACGGGGTGGAGCAACTTCTTTAGAGAACATCCCCATCATTTCTTTGTGCAAATTAAATTGTTTTATACAAACACGTATTTAAAATAAAATCCAATATTAGTTTTGGTAAAAACATGCACTCGTTTTCCATATTAATTGAAATATATGTAAATGACACATATAGGACCTGTGTTTCCTTTACTAATATTATTGAGAACATTACATATTCTATTTTAAAATATAAAATTACTTACAAAAGCTAACACTATTCTAATATCATATATAAATCATATAAATAAATAATTAGAGGCAATTTATTATAAATATATTTACTTTAATAATAATATTAATGATTATTATTATTATTATTATTATTAAGTAGGATATTGTTTATTTATTTTAAAAAAAATTAAATGTCTACTTTTACAATATGACACATGCAAACCACCGCAGAAAGTTCTAACCAGCAGGCCTATGCCATATAGAGTAGAGACACTTAATAAATAACCCACTATGAATTAAAACCATTAACGTATGCTATGTTTTTTATTTTCACAAGCTTTGGAGACGTAACATAAATTCCGCTTTTAAATAATAGCTCTTTCGCTATGAGGTTGTGTTTAAAATGACATCAATGTTTTCAAAGTGCACTGTGAAGGGAGCACAACTGTAAACATGAAGATCGCTAAAACTGAACTGTAAAAATACTTTGAAAGCAAATTACACCTAAGAGAGATGACCTTAATGCTTTTTTACTTTTAATCATTCCAACTTTGAATGTTAGAATGTTCTAAATGAATAGGGCATAGGGGGGATAAGTGGGAATAGCACACAGCCAGGAACTATGTTTTTAACTACAGCTCCAGAGGTGTCGTTTCAAGTGTTCAACTTTGCGACGCAGTTTGCGAATGTTCATTGGAGCGATGGATTTGGGAAACGGAAAATCAACAAACTATCTTTGTAACGATGGAACTTTCGACCTTAGTTGGCTAACGATGGTTTTGGGAAACCCACCCCAGTCTGACTGCAGATATTAATTCACTAAAGTCATCAATCACCAACTGCTGTGTGTTTTGGAAACATATTTATTCATTGTGACAAAAGCATTATAAATCATTCTGCTTAGTCCCTTTATTAATCTGGGGTCGCCAGAGAGGAATGAACCGCCAACTTATCCAGCATATGTTTTAAGCAGCGGATGCCCTTCCAGCTGCAACCCATCTCTGGGAAACATTCATTTACACTCATTCACTACGGACAATTTAGCCTACCCAATTCACCTGTACCATTCACATGTCTTTGGACTGTGGGGGAAACCGAAGCACCCGGAGGAAATCCACGCGAACACGGGAAGAACATGCAAACTCCACACAGTAATGACAATTGACCCAGCTGAGGCTTGAACCAGCGACCTTCTTGCTGTGAGGAGAACATGCTACCCACTGCACTGTGATTAGAAATCATTATAAATATAATTCTTTATTTGAAAGTTTTAAATATATTTATGGTGACACGGTGGTGCAGTAGGTAGTGCTGTCGCCTCGGAGCAAGAAGGTCGCTGGTTTGAGCCTCGGCTGGGTCAGTAGGCGTTTTTGTGTGGAGTTTGCATGTTCTCCCTGCGTTCGTGTGGGTTTCCTATGGGTGCTCCGGTTTCCCCCACAGTCCAAAGACATGCGGTACAGGTGAATTGGGTAGGCTAAATTATCCGTAGTGAATGAGTGTGAATGGATGTTTCCCAGAGATGGGTTGCAGCTGGAAGGGCATCCGCTACGTGAAACATATGCTGAATAAGTTGGCGGTTCATTCCACTGTGGTGACCCCAGATTAATAAAGGTATTAAGCTGAAAAGAAAATGAATGAAATACATTTATTGTGTTTTTCTTTCTGCAATAAAGGAATATAAACAGGTCCTTGGTAATCATTTAATAAGTCATACAGTTTTATATGTGTTTATTTTGTGATGAAGAAATATAAAAGGTTTTTTTTTTATTTCAATGTAGTTAATAAACCTAAGTCAACTAAAATATTTTCTAGCTGTAGCATGTGTTAACATAAAAGTTTTAAATACTGTAATATAAATGGTATGTTACTGTACTACTGAATGGTAAAGCACTATAACGTGTCTATATAAAAGTTTTTTATGTAGGAGGAATGTGTAGAAATGTTTTATTTAGTAGTGCATTAACATTAATTAGTTATGCATTTTGCCAATATAAACACATTTTAGACGTGTTAATGAAGTTATTAAGACAAAATTAGAAATGCCTATCAGCTATTATTTTAAATAAAATCCTGGCCGCAACCCAAATCTTTTTATAATAGGAGTTTACAGGCTACCTCATGACATAGATATGTGTGTAGATCAGGTGTAGATACATGGGTATTTTGTCTGTCGTACCTTTAGTTTTTAAACCGTATTTTGGCGTATTTCCGTCTTTGACCCGCCGCAACGTGCGCGTGCACGAGAAAACACGTGTTCAAATCTATCTTTTACAGTCTATGGTTCAAATGCGCATGAGCGGCTGAGACTGCATCACTCTGAATGCGCATGTGCGGCTGAGATTGCACCGGTCTAAGACTGCATCATGTCTGCATCCAGACTCTATTGGCGAGATACCGATGATGAAGAGACCACAGCAACATCTGGCCCAGATGATGACACAGGGCGGGTGGACTGATGCAGGGTCTCGTTCACTGCACTACAGGAGAACGGGAGCGCCAAACTCAGTCCAGGACTGCTGCTGTCTTGCAGAGTTTAGTTGAAGTTGACTCTAAACTCTCCAGGACACCAGCCCCCCAGGACTGAGTTTGAGCACCCCTGTACTACAGCATTTCCAGGATGCTGCTGTGGACTTCTTTACCCTCACCACACACACCAATCTGCAGATATTTCAGATCATACTAAACATAAAAAACAAAGTCATTTTACTGCACAAGGTGTCATTTGATTTCTGTAGTGTTAGTAATAAAATGATCTTACCTCTTATTTTAGATTCTATTTTCCACAAATGTCTTAGTTCCCTTGTCTACAGGTCCAGCTCCATCACAACAGCTCTGCAGAAACACACACACACACCAGCAATCAGAAAGCTGATGTAATCACTGTTTGAGAATACAATAACTAATAATAAATAGCAAATGTAAAAGATGCTTCTTAATTCTGTACTGTACTCAATAAAAGCCTCACTGTAACATCAAGACTACAATACATGACCTCTGTGATTCACCTGCTCAAATAACATGTTGGTGTAGTTGCTGATGTAACAAATATTCCTCAATTGATCAACTATACTGATGCACAGATTAAACAAATGACCCCTTTATTCTCATTTATTAAAATTACATGTATCTAATTTAAACAGTTTTGACAACAGTCAATTGACAACAGATTCTACATCAGCACAAATACATCACTCACTCAGATGTCTGTTAACCTTGTAATCTGCAATATTTCACATATTTTTCTGTCAGACATTCGATAATAATCTTTTGATTTATGTAAACATATGTAAATTTACTTTTGAAACGTTACTTTATGTGTGCTTACTGGAGACCCTAACATTACATAATCAACATTTACAGCAAAATAAATAGACCACAATATAAAGCCTCTTTACACCCTCAGCAATTCTACAGAACACTGTACAGTAGCTCAACAAATGCGAGTTTAACACAAGGAAACTGTCTTTGATTTATAATACTCACATTTCAAACTGACCGCGTCCTCCTCTTCCTCCTTCAGGCTGTATGCTGTGGCTTCCTGGAGTAGAAAGGTATCCATCTGACGTACTTTTTATGGTTACTAAAGTTTCAAACGTACTCCTTTCTTTAGGGATGTTTTCTCCTAGTATGTAATAGTTAAGCAGGATTTTCGAACGCAAATCTCGCGAAGGGTAGAGGTTTCGGTTTCAAAGATCAGCTGCAGCAACGCTAGAGCGGTGACGTCACGCCCCATCCCCTATTGGCTGAATTTCTCTGAGAGCCTGCGTTTTGATTGGCAGATACACAAGTCAGTTTTGCACCATATATCACAGTGATTTATGGTGCAAAAGAGAGACAGCGCGAAGCGTAGATTTGCAAGTGAAAAACAGCGCTTGAGACTCGTAGTGCAGATTTGAGAGGTTGCAGTAACATATTTGTGTTTGTGCTTAGAAAAAAATAAACCAAGCGTTCTACACGGGTTCAGCTCTCTTTGCGTGGATACACATTCTAATCTACAGATGTGCAGGTTTTGTCTGTGACTTCACATTTCTGGATGCAGGTGTGTGAATGTGTTTTGCACCATATTCACTGCAACAATAGTAGCAAAGAACATGAGAGGACAAGTTTCTGTGTTTGTGATTTGTCCGGTGAGATTTGTGCACCTGCACTGAAGGATTTGAAAAGGTGTAAATGTTGCTTTGTGTTTGTAGGAGACAAAAAAGACTTACACATTTGCAAATTTGCTCTGCAAGTACAAATTTACTGATACACATTTGCAAATTTGCTCTGCGAGTACAAATTTACTGATACACATTTGTGGCTGTTCTTTACAACTACAAATTACACTTTTACAGCTGCTTGGGAGATTTGCCCCAATAATACCTTCATAGAGAGAGAGAGAGAGAGAGAGAGAGAGAGAGAGAGAGAGAGATAGAGCGAGCGAGCGAGCGAGGAGAGGCTCGACAGGCGGAGGTGTGTGCAACCAACTTAACTCTCTAGATCGCTTCATAAGTGGCCTGAATGACAGGCACTTTGGCCCGCGCCCATATCCACCCCCCCCCCCCCCCCCCCACACACACACACACACACACACACCCCCACCCCCCGCCCCGCTCATCAAATTCTACATCGCTTCGGAAGTTGCCTGACTGACAGTCACTTTGGCCCGGTAGAAAATGCGTTCCCAGTCCGCCCCTGCCATTGTTCACAGTCAAACAAAATGGTGCTAATGTTGAACGTTCAGTCAAATAAAATGGAGCTAATGTTGGTTTCAAGTCATACTTGCATGTCATTTTAGACCGAATATTCAAAGTAGCATGGTAAACAATATAGGAAGCGTGTAAACAAGTTGTCCCTGAATGAATGTTTACCTCAATAATCAACAGCAGGTGTTTCTCGTCACTGACGCTACAAATATCCCCTCAGCACTTCATTTTCTGTATTAAGACAGTCATAGAATAAGTAAATAAGCACTACCCGATGTAAAGGCAGAGGATGTTGCTGAACTGTCTTATCCTAGTTTTTCTCCACACTAATCATTTAGCGAACGCGTTTGATTTGGACGCCGCTAACGCTGACCCAGAGGTGGAATGGAACTCAATGGAAAATGTCACACTTGCCAATGATGATTCTGAAAGTGTTGAGTTTAACCCACGGTCCAAAGGCGATTCAACGCGCCCTCTTCTGAAGCTACCTGGGTCTGTGCGAATATCAGCACAGCAGCTCCACAAAGAGCTTTTCACTCCAGGAAGAGGAGGTATACCGGTGCCTCCGCAGGTCAGGGAGATGCTTCTCCCTAAAGTAGCAAAGCCTGCATTTTCAGGCGTAACCACGCGGAGGAAACCGATAGAGCTGTTGTGTCATCTGGACCGCATTTACGTGAGAGTCCTGAAAAGTTTGTTCTCCAGCCTGAGCGCGCATAAACACTTGAAGCTGGGGACATGTCCTGTCAATAAACAGACGAGAACTCACTATTATTTTCTGTACAATCTGAAAAGATGTGGATGGAAACGAGGGGTGGGCGACTATTTATTTTGTCTTTACTTATTGAGGTAAAGTTGGTTTTATATTCGTACATTCATTCAGTGACTACTTGTGACACACTCCCTGTATTGTTTATCATGGTACTTTCAATATTCGGTCTGAAATCAGACGTAAGTACGACGTCAAAACAACATTAGCACTATTTAATTGACTGAACAATGTTGTACTTTGATAATCATTGGCTGCTAATGTGACTTCCATGCATGTTTAGCATTGGCAAATAATGCTTTTCTGAAATTATATTATTGAAAAAGTCTAAATGTGTGAATATAAAACCAATTTGACCTCAATCTCTAATGCCTGTGATGCGTCTGTTGATGTGATCCATGTTTTATTTAATTGCAGGAAGATGCAAGTCATATCACTTACTCGAATACTTTACGCTTTAGACCTGTGGCCACCGGCGTGATTGTGAGGGAACTGCCTTTTACTGTGCCTGTTCGATGTAGTTACCCCAAGTAAAAAAAAAAAACAAGCATTTTCAATATTTCTGAATGGTACACCTAAGTTTTAAATTATTTAAATAATTTTTGCTTTTTGAATTTTATTTTAAGGTTCCATCGCTCTTATCAGACTGGGTTTTTGCCCATTATTACAGGAGGAACATTTTTCAGGAGTTTACAAAGACAAGGAGCAGAGACCACACTTTCTGTGATGGATGGTATGTTAACACTCTTTTCCCCTTAACTTTTGCTGTACGGAATTGGGGGGGAAATGACATTGCAATTATTTAGTTTTTCTGAAATCTATTTTGTTATATGAATGCATTTTCATGACTTGAATAGCTCTATTTGGGAAGAATTCATCATATTTTTAGATCGACTGGAACGATTAAAGGAGACTGTATCTGCATACAATATAAAAAATAAATAAACCTGGATGAGTATAATAGAGCAAAGTTACAAATGAAATAAAACAGTGCATTATGTTTTCCAGCCTGATCTCACGAGGAAACGTAACTATTTTACATTTGTCAGTTTAGTGGCTAATTCTTACGAGTTTAGTTGTATGAAAATGTACGGTTTTAAAAAGGTGTAGCACCCAACACCACCCCTAAACCCAACCGTCATTGGGGGATAAGCAAATTGTTCTAAATTGTCCGAATGAAATCGTACGAATTCATACGAATTAGCCAATAAATCTAAAATTTACAAATTGCCATGAGATATGTTGTTTTTTTTCTGGAGTCTACCAGCATTCATGTACAAAAAATGTATAATCAATTGTAATCCTGTATAGTCCAGTAGTCAAACATTAATTAACTTTTTGTTTTTATTTACTTAAAACTTGGTTTTGTTTTCAGGACCATCTAAAAGGTTTTGATCCACTTCAATTGTTTACTGCTAGACTTTATCAAATGAATTATTAAATAAAATTGACTTTTGATCAAGCTACTTATGTTGAGGTTATGGTGAAGAATTTGAAAATTTAAATGATGTGGGGATTTTGATGTGCTGCGTAATATAAACATTCTTAAATGTTATGTGCTCCGTAATATAGGGTTTTCTCACTTTCTAACCTGTGCTGTTTGGACATAAGATTGTAAATTTGACAAAGTGTGTCATTACTTGTGAGCTTTAATAGAATTACAAACAGTGCGTGTGTCTATAATGAATTGGAATGGCCAGCGTCTCTGCTGTGCCAGGAAAAACATTGTTTATATCACTTGTCATCATTTCCTGTTTTTAATTAAGCTTAACTTGCACTGAACTGGAAATAATACTTAAGTGTGAACTGATTTGTAGTTTTATCTATTTTCAGATTCTTGGAACTTGCTTGGGGATGAACCAAGCTTTGAGCTTGGCAAACCCGTATGTTTTGAAGCCGATGGCCCAAATATGGATGCGAGCCAACGTTTATACCTAAACCGTTGCTTTGTCAGTTCCTCTCCAAACTTTCAGGCAACAGAAAAATATTCTGTCATAGAAAATTATGGGTAAGATATTGTCACGCTAATTTATGAAGCAAGGTACCTTGTGTTGCTATTTACACAATGAAATGCTATTGACCATAGGTAAAATTTACTCACTCTTATGCACGTCATATCTATCTATCTATCTATCTATCTATCTATCTATCTATCTATCTATCTATCTATCTATCTATCTATCTATCTATCTATCTATCTATCTATCTATCTATCTATCTATCTATCTATCTAATTTATTTTAATACAAATAAGCCCCTGCAATGAGAGTAATCCAATAAACGACAAATGAAGAAAACTAAGTTCTGTCTTTAACCTTAATGCTTTAAGATTGTAGCTTGTCAGACTGTACGAAAATGATCCCCATGTTAAACTGTGAGTTGACCCCAAAGTTGTTGAGCTGATTGCATCATCAGGTTCAGCACTCGATTCTTCTTTTGGCTCTTGTCATAAGAGAAGTCACACTGCAGAAAAGTGGCACTTAAACGGCCAACAAATTTTAACATTGGGTATATAAATCACACAGTGCGAGTCCAGCTTTACATAAAATAAATTCTAAAATAAAGAAAAAAGATGACCGCAATCTTAATTTCATCTCTACATTTATGTCATCTCTGTGTAGATGCCTTGTGGACAGCATGAACAGCGCTCTGACAAAGTTCTACACCACTGCTAACAACATGACTGTGAGATTTTGTATTGGAGCTTTTCTGTTTAAAACAAGGGTTCCCAAGACAAATTCTAAAATGGTATGAAATGTTTTAAGTATGTCCTTTTTATTAAACCGTTTGGTTTGTTGTCCTCTAAAACTTTATTCTCATGATAGCCCCTGTATATGCATTGTGAGATGGACCTAGGACCAGAGACTCCTACACCTGAAGCCAAATCATGTACATATGACGCAAAAAACAAAATGTGAGTTTTACATGCACAAATTTACTCTCAAATGATAGAGATCTATTGATTCGATTCTTCCTATATGTCCTTGTAAATGGTCTACAACTTTTAAAAGCATCTAAAACTAAGTAGCATTTGTCCATCTTTTTATGCTTTAGGTGGACTGAGCTTTATGGTAATTCTTCTGTCTGTGACTGCTGTTCATCTACATGTTCTGATGATCCACAGCCATCTGGTCAGTATACTTGATTTCCTAAATTAAATTTGACTTGCCCAAATTGCTGAGCAATTTTTGCTGTTTCTGACAGATAAGACCTTGGTCAGTAGTAAGTCCTGGGACATGAAGGTAAAAAAGCTAATCTCATTGCCAGAGGAGTCCATACCGGAGTTCGTTTCACCTTGCCATGATGACACGGAGTCATTCTGGGAATCGCAAGATTCCTAGGAGGACATCTCTTATAGATGGCATATGTTTCAAGTTGGACCGTAACAGTGCCATACTCTGATCCAAGTGGTTATTTTATATGAAGTAAACTGAATTCACTCTACCATTTTGTCTTTTACATTTTATTTACACCCCAAAAGCAAACAATGAATGAGCCAAGAACACTCAAGCCCAAAGTATACCTTAATTTGTGTGTACGTTGGCATGAATTCAAAGTCAAATGTACATTAAAGAACATTATACTACAGTCAACATTTGAAATGGATCAAATCCTTTCATGAAAGTCCAAAAACTATTAGGACTAACACCAACTGTTTTGATTCACTTCAGATGTTGACTACTGTCTGTTTTATAGTTTGTGAACCAAGGAGATTGACACATGGACTAGAAAAATTGATCCTCATCCATAGCTTGCACTTTTTGTCTGAAAAATATGAGATGTCTTTGTACTTTTAAACTAGAATTTATCTTTTAATCCCATCACATGCACTCATGATTATAGCACTCGTTGTAGTTTGACCTTTTCTGGCTGTGAAACAAGGCCAGTGTTGCCACTTTGTGGACAAACTAAGTAGTGCAAAGACAACTGAAATTGCATATATGAGCAGATTTTGTTGTATGTGAGGTTAGAAAATAGGGCAGCAAATTTGTATACTGTTGATGAAATTGCCCTGTACATAAACCACACAGTATACTCAAGGCTTTACATTCATATCTCAGAAAAAAGTACACAATTCTAACAAGTTTTCAGCACATCTCATTTTAAAAGTAGTTCTGCTTAAGCACATTTCTCACTGATCCATATTCATGTATCAGCACTGGCATGTTCTTAACCATCTCCATCAAGTGTCTGTTGGTTTTTAAATACAACTCGTCATCTGACAACAGCGGCAAAAACAAGTTAACAGGTTTTCCCTCTGTGAACTCTTTAGGAAGTCCGATTTCACTAGGAATGAGGGGGTTTGCAACTAGAACAAGGTCAAGCATTTTAGCTTCGAGTTTCTCCTGGAGAAAAGTGAACAGATCATTGAGCCTGCAACCCATCTGCTCAGGCTCCCAAGGAAAAGTGTTCTTGAGCAGAAGATGTAGTAGCGCAGTCTTTAAGTGGTAGCTTGTAAGCCCGCATGGCCCAGTCAGGCCAGTTTGGTGTTCGTGTAGAAAGGAAAGGATCTGCAGGCAATGAATATGACACGCATTGTCTGGAAGCGCATTGGTTATGTGTTGTAGAAGGGCATTTTCGTAGCGTGCAAAACATACAGGCCAATAAGTGTCTGAAAATACATCAGAGGGAAGATGTGAGATCAGATGTGCCTCCGAGTCTTTAAACCTGACCACAGGTGTGAGTTTGAACAGAATAACCCGACCTGACCTGAACCGAACTTTAAGACTTCCAGGGTTTTCCCTATTCCGGAATATGAGCTCAAAGTCATACTTATGGCTTATCTCGTTCCATGCTTTCCTAACGGTGCTTATAAACCACTTCAAAACTTTTGTTTTAGCAAGGCATGAGCTATTCTCTTGGCATAAATCATTAATGCAATTGTCAGGTGCATGATCGTCATTTTTGTTATCTAGGTGTAGAAGACACAACAGATCATCATCATCATTATCTAAGTTGGAATTGCTGCAATGGCAGTTGTCTGAATTTTTTACCATCTTGACTCTGCAACTGTTCGGTGTGGATGAAGCTCTATTTTCTTTCAAAAGCGTAAACTCAAAGCTATATGCCTTTGGTGGGATGATGGGTACATGTATGTCGCACACAACCCTCTTCCTTGAAGCCCATTGCTCATAAAAGCTGCCAATGCCAACAAAGTCCTCAATCTTCATATCTGAACCTGCAGTGCTCGTATTTCTCACAGTTTCCAAAAGATCGTTTACAAAACCTTCAACGAACTCGCAAGTTTGCCAGCTGTAATTTTGTGGAAGCACAATGCACTTGTTATGGAAGCTGGTTAAGGTCTTGTAATCGATATTAGAAACTATTTTGGAGACATTTGTGGATCTCAACATTTTCTTCTGCATTTTGGATCCCTTCCTAAGGAACATTCTCAAAAAACGAAATAACGAAATCAATGAATATGTCTTCCAGAGGAAATAGATGAAAGTGACACCTTGGTCACTCGATTGCTTTTCTTGAGGTATTGTTGTCAACCTTTGGCTTGAGGTTGGTATTTTTTTGGTCATCAGCTTGATGATCACGATGGGTGTCAATCTGGTCATTTTTTGGCTCTTCCGGATGTTCAGCTTCCCCCTGAGACACATTCTGGTCCACAGTCAACCCTAACCGGACTTGCTCATTTGTTAGACCTTCATTTGCCATATGCACAGTCCATTTGTCTTTGTCAATACTCAATATTTCCTGGTCATCTGGTGCAAATGTCTTTTGGCGGAACTCGTTTTGCTCCCCCATTGACATTTGCTCTTCATGTAGCACTTTTGTCTTGACCTTTGGCGAAATTTGTTTAACATCTGACATGTGGCCCTCTATTGGCAGCTTGCGGTGACTCTGTGATGCTTCCTGATTTGAATATGGCAGCTCTATGGCAACAGCGTGCTCTCCTTGTTCCAGCTTTGCTTTCTCCTTCAGTAGAAAGTGCTCATGGTCTTGCATGCTCACTATAATGTCGTCATCTTGTTCGTGAAACACATTGTGATCCTTTGAGAGTAGTAGACTCGCAACCAAGACAAACACATTTAGAAGTGTGTCCTCCATCCTGTGAGTGAAAAATACATACTTCCTGTTTAGAAAGCTGCTTTTTTATCTATTAAAGTATATGAAAATCCAGAAGCTACATCAGAATTATCAATCAAGAATCAATGTTTGATAGATTAACTGCTGCTAGTTACGTTAGCACATTTGATATCACATCAGATATTCTCAAATATTAAATCATTTACGTTTATCTTTACTGCACAATTGAACCGTTTAAACAAAAAAACAACTTAAATCTTTAAAAAAAAACAACTTACCTTTTATTACCCCACCTAAAAGTAGGACAAACGTCTCTCTTGTTGAACTGAAATGGGCTAAAAATGTTTTGCGCAGAGCTCTGTTCGGTTTTTTGCTTCTCACACAGGATGTACCCTGTCAAAAGTTTGAGTTTGACAGCACACTTCCTGAATGCTGTCCTGTGGTACAACCCTTTCCTCTTTTTTTAAATAGTACACCGGTTGCTTATCTCAGCATAAAAAGATATGCAGGTTTGTAAGATTGTCATGCATGAA
>LR812519.1:61403332-61420832 GCA_903798195.1 Danio kyathit | reverse complement strand
GAAAAACAACCAACAATCAAGAATACATATTGTGTCATAGTTTTGCAATCAAAAACATATAATTGAAGTCAATGGGCCAAATACAGCTTAGAACATAACAACACAGTAGTCAATTTGCCCAGAGAATATTGTTGAGATTTTGGAAAAATTCCAAAGCATTTTTCCAAAGTATGTATCAAAATAAAATGTCACCATAATCAATCCATTTGCTAAAACACAGAAAAAAATGTAGCCAAATTAAGACTCAAAATCAACCCAGGGTGGATGAAAACCTCCCCAACACCACACAAGTGTTAAGTGGACAATTTTGAATAGAAACACTTTATTGGAAACGTTTTACATTATATAATGTTATCTCCATAACCAATTTTCCATTATAGGTTACTCTTACGGTAGACCGACCAACACGTCAATATGGATAAGTTTCGAATGATGGCCCAGATCCTCCAGTCCAACCAGGAGTCTTTCATGAATGGTATTTGTGGCATCATGGCCCTGGCGAGCGCTCAACTTTACACGTCTTTCGAATTCAACTGTCCCTGTATCCCTGAATATAACTACTCCTATGGGATCAGCATGCTGGTTATTCCACCCATATGGTTTTTCCTATTGGGTTTTGTATTGAACAACAATGTCTCGATGCTGGCGGAGGAGTGGAAACGGCCTATAGGACAGAGGACGAAGGACCCAGCGGTGATGCGATACATGTGTGTGTCTATATCCCAGCGTTCACTCATTGCACCGGCCGTTTGGATATCGGTGACTCTAATGGATGGTAAAAGCTTCTTGTGTGCCTACAGTATGGATTTGGACATGTCTGAGTTTGGCAGGAATGGAAGTGGACATGGGTTATCACAAGAGGAACTCTTACGAACGCTGGCCAAAATACCATGCAAGCATATATATGACGGGCAGCACATAATGTCGAGAGAAGCGGCCACCAGATACATACGCTGTATTTCACAGGTGGGTTTGTTTGATTATTGAAACATTTGACTAGGTGTTCATAAACATTTTATCAAGCTTCAACTAATTGCAAAGGCAAATTGATCTTAATTGTAATTTGTTGACAACTGAAATAACTAAAACTAAAATATATATGGACACAATGTCGAGAGAAGCGGCCAGCAGATACATACGCTGTACTTCACAGGTGGGTTCCATTGATTGAAACGTTTGACGATGTGTTTGTAAACACTTCATTGATCATCTACTAATTGCAAAGGCAAATTTATCTTAACTGTAATTTTTTGACAACTGAAATAACTAAAACTGAAATATATATGGACAAAGAGTGCATATATAAAATCTTTTAAATAAAATTAAACAAAGACTTTTAACTACAGGCAGTGCAGAATTATTAGGCAAATGAGTATTTTGACCACATCATCCTCTTTATGCATGTTGTCTTACTCCAAGCTGTATAGGCTCGAAAGCCTACTACCAATTAAGCATATTAGGTGATGTGCATCTCTGTAATGAGAAGGGGTGTGGTCTAATGACATCAACACCCTATATCAGGTGGGCATAATTATTAGGCAACTTCCTTTCCTTTGGCAAAATGGGTCAAAAGAAGGACTTGACAGGCTCCGAAAAGTCAAAATTAGTGAGATACCTTGCAGAGGGATGCAGCACTCTTAAAATTGCCAAGCTTCTGAAGCGTAATCATTGAACAATCAAGCGTTTCATTCAAAATAGTCAACAGGGTCGCAAGAAGCATGTGGAAAAACCAAGGCGCAAAATAAACTGCCCATGAACTGAGAAAAGTCAAGCGTGCAGCTGCCAAGATGCCACTTGCCACCAGTTTTGCCCTATTTCAGAGCTGCAACATCACTGGAGTGCCCAAAAGCACAAGGTGTGCAATACTCAGAGACATGGCCAAGGTAAGAAAGGCTGAAAAACGCCCAACACTGAACAAGACACACAAGCTGAAACGTCAAGACTGGGCCAAGAAATATCTCAAGACTGATTTTTCTAAGGTTTTATGGACTGATGAAATGAGAGTGAGTCTTGATGGGCCCGTGGCTGGATCGGTAAAGGACAGAGAGCTCCAGTCCGACTCAGAAGCCAGCAAGGTGGAGGTGGAGTACTGGTTTGGGCTGGTATCATCAAAGATGAGCTTGTGGGGCCTTTTTGGGTTGAGGATGGAGTCAAGCTCAACTTCCAGTCCTACTGCCAGTTTCTGGAAGACACCTTCAAGCAGTGGTACAGGAAGAAGTCTGCATCCTTCAAGAAAAACATGATTTTCATGCAGGACAATGCTCCATCACACGCGTCCAAGTACTCCACAGCGTGGCTGGCAAGAAAGGGTCTAAAAGAAGAAAAACTAATGACATGGCCTCCTTGTTCACCTAAGCTGAACCCCATAGAGAACCTGTGGTCCATCATCAAATGTGAGATTTACAAGGAGGGAAAACAGTACACCTCTCTGAACAGTGTCTGGGAGGCTGTGGTTGCTGCTGCACGCAATGTTGATGGTGAACAGATCAAAACACTGACAGAATCCATGGAGTGTCCTTGCAAAGAACGGTGGCTATATTGGTCACTGATTTGTTTTTGTTTTGTTTTTGAATGTCAGAAATGTATATTTGTGAATGTTGAGATGTTATATTGTCTTCACTGGTGAAAATAAATAATTGAAATGGGTATATATTAGTTTTTTGTTAAGTTGCCTAATAATTATGCACAGTAATAGTCACCTGCACACACAGATATCCTCCTAAAAAAAGCTAAAACTAAAAACTACTTCCAAAAATTTTCAGCTTTGATAATAATGAGTTTTTTGGGTTCATTGAGAACATGGTTGCTGTTCAATAATAAAATTAATCCTCAAAAATACAACTTGCCTAATAATTCTGCACTCCCTGTAAAATGAAAACCGTTAGTACAGGAACAATAATAATTAAAAAATTACAAAGACTAAGTTAATAAAAATGTTTTAAATAAATTGGACAGATAAACAAATGATTTTATGACATAATATTACATTGGCAAAATTACATTTTTAATTTTGATTGATTAATTTAGAATTTCTAGTAAAATGTCTAATATTTTGTGTGTATCATAAATCTATAATTATTCAAACTATTAACATAATCGCAGTTCATAAAAATCAGTTCAGGTGTATTTGGAGCAAGAATCTTGCTAACATATAAAAAGAGTACAGTGGTCCCTCCTTAATTGCGGGAGTTACGTAGGTGAAATAGTCCGCCTTATTTTTTTACAATTACAGCCTTAAAACGTAAAACCCCTCACTACACACTTTTCAGATAGGTATTACCATTTAAGGAGATTAATTGACAATGGTTTACAGCCAATCAGGACGCAGAACACAATGTGTGAATCAGGACGCAGAGCACAATGCGCTAGTGCTGTGCGATTTGGGGAAAATATCTAATTGTAGATATTGCGATTGAGATTTGATTTACGATTTAATTTTGTAGTCAAGCTTCAGCTCAATAATCTGTAAGCCATGGCAACAATTCTGTGACAGCTCTTGAAAATTACCTGGTTTTGTTCAGTGTCTGTGACTTTGAAACCAAAATGCTATGATATTAATTTGTCTATTAATGCTTCTGAAGCAGCAGACGCCATAATCTCACTTGTCAGCGCTTTCCAGTTTGTTTGTTTTTTTTATTATGGGTGTTCTGCATAGTTCGGTTGCGCAATTCTGATTGGGCAGAACGAAAGTGTGCTCACTCAATTGATTAGTTAGACAGAAACACAGCCAGCAGTTAATTAAATAAGCCGGAAATTAAATAATACATATACATTTTGTATTGCAGCCTCTTGCTATTAACTAATCACAACATTTAAAATTGCGATTCGATTTAGATTAATCGCACAGGCTAAAGCATGTTAAATTACACACACAAAAAAAAACTGCGAGACCACGAAAGGTGAACCGCGGTATGGCGAGGGACCACTGTGTATTTAAGGGTCACAGTGTAGCGCCAAAATGCTAATTTAAAATATTTCATTTTTGTCATTTGTCAGTTTTTCAAAACTTCATACGTTTTAACTATCCTTCAAACCACTAGATTTGACCCACAAGACGTTTTGTATTATTTAATATAAAATTTAATATCATCACTTCTCACACGTTGAACGAACTATTAGACCCATATTTAAACTTTTTTTTTTTTAAACAAAATAATTTGAAACTTTAAAGTATAGTTGCATATCACATGGTTTATGCAACTTTAAGTTTATTAGAGACACAAAAATAGAGCGTCTTGTTTTTAACTCCAATATACCTCGACAAATTTACAATAATTTAGTATCAGCTCCATAATGGCTTTATATGTCAAAAAAGTGTTGTCATGATACTGGAATTCGATACCAATCGGTACTGAAATTTTGAGCTATTCAAAGTCACGTTGAACAGTTGATTTGTCTACAAACTGACATGAGTGATTTGCTGATGAATCGCAGCTTTAAAATGCTCTATTGTCCCTGTATCTGTGGTTACACTCAGTAAACAGCGGTGAGTTTGGTGAACCGATGACCTTCATGGCCAATCACAGTCATTTGTGTTGAGCACGTGAACACAATGGCAAATCAGCGCTGTAAGAATGCGCTCAAATGTTCACGGGAAATGGACGTTTTTAAAATTTCAGTACCGATTGGTATTGAATTCCAGTATTGTGACAATCCTATGTCAAAATAGCATGAATTAAGCTAAAAAATACTAATGCATGTTTGTTTGTCTATCTTCTAAATCTCCCAGGCCTTTGGATGGTTGTTCTTGCTGATCATCACAATCTTTGCATTTCTAATCCGAGCCATTCGTCCCTGCTTCACGCAGGCCGTCTTCCTCAAAACTAAATACTGGTCTCACTATGTGGACACGGAGCGCAGGATGTTTGATGAGACCTGCTCAGAACACGCCAAGAGTTTCGCCAAAGTCTGCATCAAGCAGTACTTTGAGGATATTAGCGGCGAGATTCAGAGCTGCCACGACCATGATGACAGCGACGATGAGGATGATAAAACAGATAGCGAGGAAGACAAACTGTTGGGTATTCGGCGCCAGGACACTATGAACAAGGTGCTCTGGGACTGGCACATGTGCAAACCTGCGCTGAGTCTGAGAAAATATGGAGATGGTACCACTGCTAAAAATAGCGAAAATAGCACAATTGCTAACAATACTCAAGATGGTCATGACTGTGATAATAATGAGCATAATGTGAGCCAACATGGCTTCAAAAATGGTTATGTGAATGCTGGCCTTGATGTTGGTCAAAATGAATTGGAGAAGCAATGTGATAATGGCCAAAATGGTGGTATGAATGGACATAGCAATGTTAGTGTTAGCCAAAATGGATTCATTAATGGTGGTCTCCCTTCTCCATACAGTGGTCAAAAGAAAGCATGGGCGGTGTATTACAGTAAGGTCTGACAGAAGTAAATCCAGTTGCATTGATTTGTTTTGCTGTTTTTTAGCTATGCAGTGTATCATTTATGACTTTAAATATGAAGCGGTTTCATTTTTTTCCACAAGAGGTCACTATAGAGCACCTCACTATAGACACTTGCTTTTTTCAGACCAGGAAATAGGACTGTCCCAACACAATTGTCATACTCTCTTTAGTTCATGCACTTTTGTCTAATAACCCCTGTATGTGTACATTTACACAGATATCTTATATACAGATACATCACTAGCATCACTTATCTTTGTTTTGCTAAGATATTTAGCAAAATGTTGTGAAGCTAATGTCAAGCATAGTATGTATCTATGTATATTTTACATAATTTGATTGTAAATAACACTATTTATTTATAATATACTATTATATTTAAAATACTGACATTGGTGATATAATGATATTAAAATATTTACTGTGACCTTTCATTTGTTTTCTTCATATTTCAGTTCATATATAGCAAAAAAAGAAAAAGCAAGACATTTTAAAAATGACATTCAACCAAATTAACACAATAAGCACATCAATGAGATTTATATATAATGATAGTGTTTGTTTTTTTTTAATTAATCTTTTTTATTGTTTTTAATGATAGTAAAGTTTTAGTAGCTCTTTTATACATTTATTGTTTTTATTCTGTTATTAATGGCCAAAAAAGTGAAAAATTATCTGTCTCTACACACCAGTATTGCGGATCACCATGACATCTAAAAATAGTCCACAAGAAATTAACAGAAATAATCCAGCACTATTAAGGAGTGCTAAAATCTCATGTAATGTTTCATTCATACTTGACTCTAGAGGGCGACTTGACACAGAAAGTCCACAAACAAGACTCGGAGGAGTAATAAAACTCATGACTTTCATGAAAACAAATACATCCAGTTATCACTGTAGCCTAAGTGTGCCACAAGCCTGCTTTTGAGTGAAGGTCTCGGCCGTTAGATTGCCCCCTGGGGGCTGGCTGCAGTACAAGTCATAAAGCCCGCCTCCTCCGTGGTAATGAAGGAGACATGAGACCAAATAAAAAAAATGGTCCCACTTTATATTGTCGCTTATACCTGTGAACTTACATGGTAATTAGATGTGTTAGTATGTAACTACAGTGTATGTACATACTGGTACAGAGTATTTACTTGTGTATACTGGTGTAACTACACTCATGTAACAACCAACTGAATAGTATGTGTAAGTACAAATGTGTAACAGGACATTGGTAACAACAGTAGGAAAGTACACATCTGTAACAAGAATTATGTAAGTGTATTGTGTAACAACAATATGTACTTGCATATGTTTTCCCACTTCCACACCTGTTTGCAGATCATGCACTTGTGAACACTGTATGGCTGCATTAGAAGGTTTCACCTTGTGATACCAGTGTACTTGCATGGTAAATCCACAGGATCCACTCAATATAAAGTGTAAAATGGTCACAAATGACTGTTCATACATTCATTCATTTTCTTTTCGGCTTAGATGGGTTGCAGCTGGAAGGGCATTCACTGTGTAAAACATATGCTGGATAAGTTGGTGGTTCATTCCGCTGTGGCGACCCCAGATTAATAAAGGGACTAGGCCGAAACGAAAATGAATTTTATTTTAAACTTTATATTGTGGACAGTTTCTGTGGAGTTACCATGTAACTACACTGTTATTAAAGTGTTGCATAGAAGATATTTCTACAAGTACACAGTAATTTGTGACCATTTTACACTTTATATTAAGTGGACAGTTCCTGTGGAGTTACCATGTAAGTACACTGGTATCACAAGGTGAAACCTTCTAATGCAGCCATACAGTGTTCACAAGTGCATGATCTGCAAACAGGTGTGGAAGTGGGAAAACATCTGCAAGTACATATTGTTGTTACACAATGCACTTACATGATTCTTGTTACAGATGTGTACTTTCCTACTGTTGTTACCAATGTCCTGTTACACATTTGTTACTTACACATACTATTCAGTGGGTTGTTACATGAGTGTAGTTACACCAGTAATACAAAAGTAAATACTATGTAAACGTGTGTACATAAACTGTAGTTACATACTACTTACACATCTAATTACCATGCAAGTTCACAGGTATAAGCGACACAATATAAAGTGGGACCAAAAAAATTAATTAAACTTGCAATAAAATGTTCCGAAAGATGGTTCTGGTCAGTTAAGGCAGGTTATCGTGCTGATATAGGTGCAGATCTTCATTTTTGTATTTTATACAGTCATTGCTGTAGCCAAATAAAATGCTGATAAAAATGTTTTGACGGATGAAATGTGATTTAAACATATTTTATTAGTGTTATTTAAGCAATCTCTTATATTATCATGCTAATAATAAATTAATGAATATTGATTAAAAACAACAATATAAAATAATATAATGTCTGCCTCATTTGCGATAAGGCAGCACATCAAACACAAAAATACACATTTTATTTATATAATCATGGTTAGCATTTTAAAAATACATTTCTAGTTATACTGTCAAAATATACTTTGCTATCATGTGGCCATGGTAATCATTTAGTAAAAAGAAAATCAAAAGGTGTTTTCCATTTACTTACATTTCGAGTTGAATTACAAGACCTTGATCTCTGATTTGACAACTGAAATTTTAACTTTGCTGTTTAGCAAAATGGCTTTTATTTACATTCATAGTAGTCTAAAATAATATACTGTATAAGAAATCATATATAAAAATAAAACATTGCAGTTACAGTAAAAGCACCTAAATACCACACGTAATTTATTTGATATTTATTTGATATCCACACTTATACATTTTAATTTAAAAATGCATATTGCTCACCATTTTGGCCTTCCATCAATACTGACGTGGCGTTTTAGGTAACCAAAACATATCTTTTAGAAAACGCTCGCCAAAGTGGATTAATTTAGAAATGCTGTTTTCGAGTCGGCGACGCAGTGGCGCAGTAGATAGTGCTGTCGCCTCAGCAAGAAGGTCGCTGGTTCGAGCCTCGGCTGGGTCAGTTGGCGTTTCTGTGTGGAGTTTGCATGTTCTCCCTGCGTGGGTTTCCTCCGGGTGCTCCGGTTTCCCCCACAGTCTAAAGACATGTGGTACAGGTGAATTGGGTAGGCTAAATTGTCCGTAGTGTATGAGTGTGTATGGATGTTTCCCAGAGATGGGTTGCAACTGGAAGGGTATCCGCTCCGTAAAACATGTGCTGGATAAGTTGGCGGTTCATTGCGCTGTGGCGACCCCGGATTAATAAAGGGACTAAGCCGAAAAGAAAATGAATGAATGAATGTTTTCGAGTCGCAGTGTGAACTGTGAAAACGGAGGCTTTCAAAAACGCATTTTTAGTCATGCAACCAATTCAGCTAAAATGGTAGATGGCATGGCATTGTACACAGTAAAAAATAAATGTACAATCAATTTTTATTGGGACAACATGAAAGAATTAAGCATGCACTCATACTAGGCTATCAGAACTGTGCCCGGGCAGGTTTTCTGGTTCGTTTGACAAGTGTGAGTACTCAGAATTGGGCCCAGGCGTGGTTCAGTTGGCCAGCCCTGGCCCGGTTGCAAGAGGTGTACCAGTGTTTTGGTTTTGGCGCGGTACGCATGTAGTGAAAACTGTGCCTGAGCATGAAACTGAAAACGTGACATCACTTTTAAGAGACTATTCCATATGGATTCTTCCTTTTCAATGAATGCGAACTGTCATAGTTTATTAAAGATACAAACCCCTCACTGCATGTCAGCTGCCACCTTCAACAAACCTCCTAATGCATGCAGCATGAGGACTTTTATGATCATTTATGAGCGTCAAAAGTGGTGGATCTGTTCTGCAAAATATTTGACTGCATGTCTCTGCATATCAAACGACTTAAAATAATACAAAAAGATATAACTAAAGCAATGTTCACTCTGCCAAGCGAGAGCGCTTCATCTGGTAAACTGAACAGTCGCATCATCGATGACGTAAGCATGCTCCGGCTCAGAAGGTAAAATGCAATGTGACTGCAGGACGTTGGGGGAGAGGGGACAAGAGTGATTCGGAACAGTTTAAGGCAACTATAGTGTGAGTATGCCCTAAGTTAACTTTTTAGTTTTTACAAATTTAAGTGGATTTAACATAAAACAATTAAGTTCTCCCCCCAAAAAGTCAAGAATTGTGTTTTCAATTTAAGTAAGTAGTTTGAACAAACAGCAGACATTTTTTTTAGTGTACAGATGCTGTCCTCTTTTAGTGTGGATGACTAAATTTTGGGAAATGACTGAAAACCATAGTGTGGACGCACAGATGCTTACAAATGTTTAACCATTGACAAATTTGTTACACTTTAGCAATAAACTGTAGCTTATTTTTCTTTCAGCTTTAGTTGCAGCTCAAACCTTTAGCAGTAGGTGATTGTCTTCAGAAACATTTTTTGTTGTGCTGGTTGAAAGTCTCTTCACATTCCAATAGTAATAATTAAAGTAAATGATCTAAATGCATTTATATGTATTTTTATATTCTGGGTAAGGCATAAAACAAAAAAAATGTTTATCTAATTAAATACTGTCAGGCCGACAATTCCCATAATTCTGATATGTAGCCCAAACTTTGTCAACAAATGTAGATTTGTACAACGCACCTCTGTTTACACCGATCCGTTATTTGCACGTACACACATGCATGTGCGCTGCGCGCTTATGTGCAGATGAGACAATCACAGCGGTAAAATCAAATGCTGAATCAATATTGGACACCATGGCTGAAGTATTTCTTTTAGACAGGTAATGTTATGTTTTATGATTTGAACATGACGGAATTAAGCTAACTTAGGCCCCGTTTACACTAATGCGTTTTCGTTTTAAAACAGCGAGTTAGATCAAAAACGATCTGCGTATACACTAGCGTTTCATCTAGCGTTTCTAAACATATCTCCGTCCACACCACTCCACCAAAAACGTATATCACGTGACTATTCGCGCACTCTGGGCATGCACGTTCCAGTATAAACAGGAAGCATGTGTCTCGCTCGGCATTTGGTTATTGTTAGTCAACAAACGCTGGTTGAACGATGAACGCGAGCGATTAGCGAGTTCTCGAATAATAGCTTGCCTCTTGGGAATATATGCAGCTGCTGTAGTAAAAAAGGCAGAGTTTAACTGCACAATGACGCCTAAAACGGACAATAGTGCAAACAAAGCTCCCATTTCTGTGTCCATGTTGTTGTTTAAAGTGAAGGCTGGTCTGCCGTCTTCCGGTAGCGTTATAGTTATGTGATAGGGGCTTGACAAATAAGGGAAGGATACGCAATGACCCAAAAGCCCCAATCAGGTAGCGAATCTCAGCAGCCACGCCTCCGTTTTCAGATGTCTCTGTTTTTCCCCATCCACACTGAGACGGAGCAGCAGCGCATTAGAATGAAAACGACCTCTCCAGCATTTTCAAAACGCTCCGTTTTCGGGGCTCGAAAACTCCGGCGTAGTGTGGACAAATGGCGTAACTGTAGCAAAACTTATGCGTTTTAAAACGAAAACGCATTAGTGTAAACGGGGCCTTAGTTTTTACTAATGTAAGTGGATTGAACATAAAACAATTAAGTTGTCCTAAAAAAAAAAAACCTCAAGAATTGTGTTGTTTCAGCTCATTTTCAATAAGTATGTCGTTTTTAGAGTGTAGAAACAGCTTTAAGACAACGTACAGCAAACTAAGAATGAAATCTTTCTCCTGATTGGTTAGATAACCAGCAAATAATCTGGTTAACATGAAAATGAACTCATGCACTCCACAGATAAGTCATCAAGATTGCTGAGAGCAACAAACAGAGACCCGGAGAGCACATGGTTGTTAGTGGAGCAGCAGCTGTTGTCTCTAGAGCTGGTGTTGGGGGTTGGTCGCTTGAGTCTCTTCTGCTTTTTTTTCCCCCTTTTCTCTGTTGAAAACCACCAATTATAGTCTATGCTAGAACGTAAACATGCCAGTGTTTTAGTAGGTCAGACTGCAACATGATCTGATCACGCTGCATTTATATATTTATACACACATATATAAACACACTGCACTCTGACCTATTTTTTTTCTCTCACTCTGGCTTGTTGTGTCTAACACCTTCTGCTTGTGTTTTGTTTATGCATGTGGCTGTACTTCCTCTAAAATCTTGCATGCAGAAGAAGAGGAAGCCATCCTGTGACTGCAGTCGCGATTGGAGGAGGGGATTCGCTCAGGAAGGGAGGGAGAGAGGGAGGGAGGGATTGGAGGACAGAGTTGCGAGGCAAACCAGGATCACATGAGCACAGATCTGTTTACAAACTGAAACAGTGCGGCCAGGAAAGACGCAGGAGCCGTTTGCTGGAGAATAGATCACTGGCCGGCCTCATTAGCGCAACATCTTTTGACCTCAGATGCTCGCGTTTTGGCCTCGGATTGTTGATATGAGTTGAGGGAACGGTTGGGTTTTTTTTGTTGTCGACTTTCTCGATGGAAGGATTGAGGGAGCAGATGGTTTTAGGTGGAGAAAGAAAATACTCCCCCACACACACTCGATGGTGGTGAAAATATGATTCTCTTCTGAAAGGGCCTGAGAAAGAAGACAGATCGAGGGCCACGTCAAGGAAATAAGTCTGGAATAGCATATGAGGAACGACTAAGACAATAGATGGAGTGGAATTTTGTCAGATGTATGGATGTTTAGGACATCATCGAGGAATTTGTGAACTTTTTGTGTGTATGACAGCACAAAAACATCAAGTGCCACGTACGGAGTCGTTGTCAAAGACGAGACGAATATCAAGGGCACATCATGCTGCCTTTGTCTTTGTAACAAAGCACCTTGTGCATATTCACATCGGCGGAGCCAAAGAGTGATTGAAATCTTTTGTTCTTCGATGCTGACATCATAAAAGTGGGATGAATGGAGGAATAATTGAACTATAATCAAGCCAAGCGCACTCTGTCATTTGAAGAGCTGCCTTTTAGACCCGTCTGACCTACGGGAAGAGCGCTGAGGCAAGAAAGTCGAGCTGGAATCAGGCTTTTAGGTTGTGTTTTCCAGCCCCCGCATTGCCTGTTCCAGACAAGCAGTGAGTTTGCAGCAGCAGTGCTTGGAGTCAGATTACATGCAACCATTCCAATGGTGTAACGGTGAGTGGCCTTTGAGAAACAAGTCAAAGCTGAACTTGAGTTTGTTGGGTTTTTTTCAGAATTAGTCACTGAAGTGGTGTTGCTTCTCGAGATGTTGAAACCAGTTTGAAGAAGTCAAAGGGAACTATTCAGAAAGGTCAAAAGTAGCTTGTCAAGATTGAGGAATTATCTGTGCTATGCTGAGACCCGCATGCTGTTGGGCTTTTGCTCTTCTGAAAACTGATACGTCTACAGATTTATTTTTAGATGAAAACATGGATGGCAAGTCTTTCAGTGACAGTAATGCTTAGTAAGTAGACATGGACTGCATTAGGATTGTGATCAGAATTGCTCAGATTTTGGTAATGTTTGTGTCATACTTCCTGTTAACTTGTTAAACTGACTACATTAACTAGAAAAAGTACTGTAAATGGCCACACACACATACAAAAACACATATGTGTGTGTGTGTGTGTGTGTATATTTATTGAAACTATTTTATTTAGAATTAAAATTTATTTGAAGCCAGAATCTTGATGACATATAAAATATACTGTGTATATATATATATATATATATATATATATATATATATATATATATATATATATATATATATATATATATATATATTCATTCATTCATTTTCTTGTCGGCTTTGTCCCTTGCGGGGTCGCCACAGCGGAATGAACCGCCAACTTATCCAGCACAATTTTACGCAGCGGATGCCCTTCCAGCCGCAACCCATCTCTGGGAACTTCCACACACTCATTCACACTCATACACTATGGACAATTTAGCTTACCCAATTCACCTGTACTGCATGTCTTTGGACTGTGGGGGAAACCGGAGCACCCGGAGGAAACCCACGCGAACCCAGGGAGAACATGCAAACTCCACACAGAAACGCCAACTGACCCAGCCCAGCCGAGGTTCGAACCTGCGACCCAGCGACGTTCTTGCTGTGAGGCAACAGCACTACCTACTGCGCCACTGGGTTGCCCATATATATATATATATATATATATATATATAAAATATATTTAAGAGTGATGTGTGGAGCTAGTACGACTTTAATGTTTTGGAATGAAATGTTTTCTGTTAGCAAGGCTACATTTATTTAATCAAAAGTACAGTAAGAAAAAAGCATGAAATGTTGTTAATAGTTTTCTTTTGTAATACATTTTAAAATGTATTTCTGTGATGGTTGGTCACATTTTTCTCTTCAGGTTCACATGATCCTTCATGATAAATCATTATAAAACCCCGATTTGTTGGTACTCAAGCAAACATTAACTTCAATGTTTAAAACAGTTATGCTGCTTAACATTTTTGTTAAAACAGTGATCCATTTATTCCAGGACACTCTGATGAATACAAAGATTACAAGTCTTTTGACCTTTTCCCAGTTTAATAAAATATTTTATACAATAATAATAATAATAATAACAACAACAAAAATAACACAAAAACTGTTGCCTGTGTTTATGGCAGACATTATATCTCCCTTTACCATGGTTGTTGCTAGAAGGCCTACAGCTGTGGCTGGAAGTTAACAAGAATTATTTATATCATTTTACCCATTAAATGTATTTTATCAACGTCTACCCCCACTCCAACCATCACAGTAATGTAAAAACAATATTTATACCAAGTATTATTCATATTATTTACTAACGTCTACCCCCACTCCAACCATCACAGTAATGTAAAAACAATATTTATACCAAGTATTATTCATATTATTTACTAACGTCTACCCCCCACTCCAACCATCACAGTAATGTAAAAACAATATTTATACCAAGTATTATTCATATTATTTACTAACGTCTACCCCCACTCCAACCATCACAGTAATGTAAAAACAATATTTATACCAAGTATTATTCATATTATTTACTAACGTCTACCCCCACCCCAACCATCACAGTAATGTAAAAACAATATTTATACCAAGTATTATTCATATTATTTGTTATTTATTAACGTCCACCCCCACCCCAACCATCACAGTAATGCAAAAACAATAATTATACCAAGTATTATTCATATTATTTATTATTTATTAATGTCCACCCCCACCCCAACCATCACAGTAATGCAAAAACAATATTTATATCTAGTATTATTTATTAAATGATATTGTATTAACGTCTACCCTCACCCCAACCATCACAGTAATGCAAAAACAATATTTATATCTAGTATTATTTATTAAATTATATTGTATTAACGTCTACCCTCACCCCAATCATCACAGTAATGCAAAAACAATGTTTATACGAAGTATTATTCATATTATTTGTTAACGTCCACCCCCACCCCCACTCCAACCATCACAGTAATGCAAAAACAATAATTATACCAAGTATTATTCATATTATTTATTATTTATTAATGTCCACCCCCACCCCAACCATCACAGTAATGCAAAAACAATATTTATATCTAGTATTATTTATTAATGATATTGTATTAACGTCTACCCTCACCCCAACCATCACAGTAATGCAAAAACAATATTTATATCTAGTATTATTTATTAAATTATATTGTATTAACGTCTACCCTCACCCCAATCATCACAGTAATGCAAAAACAATGTTTATACGAAGTATTATTCATATTATTTGTTAACGTCCACCCCCACCCCCACTCCAACCATCACAGTAATGCAAAAACAATAATTATACCAAGTATTATTCATATTATTTATTATTTTTTAACGTCTACCCCCACCCCAACCATCACAGTAATGCAAAAACAATATTTATACCAAGTATTATTCATATTATTTATAATTTTTTAACGTCTACCCCCACCCCAACCATCACAGTAATGCAAAAACAATATTTATACCAAGTATTATTCATATTATTTTTTTAACGTCTACCCCCACCCCAACCATCACAGTAATGCAAAAACAATAATTATACCAAGTATTTTTCATATTATTTATTATTTATTAATGTCTACCCGGGCAACCCAGTGGCGCAGTAGGTAGTGCTGTTGCCTCACAGCAAGAACGTCGCTGGGTCGCAGGTTCGAACCTCGGCTAGGCTGGGTCAGTTGGCGTTTCTGTGTGGAGTTTGCATGTTCTCCCTGGGTTCGCGTGGGTTTCCTCCGGGTGCTCCGGTTTCCCCCACAGTCCAAAGACATGCAGTACAGGTGAATTGGGTAAGCTAAATTGTCCATAGTGTATGAGTGTGAATGTGTGTGTGGAAGTTCCCAGAGATGGGTTGCGGCTGGAAGGGCATCCGCTGCGTAAAATCGTGCTGGATAAGTTGGCGGTTCATTCCGCTGTGGCGACCCCGCAAGGGACAAAGCTGACAAAAAAATGAATGAATGAATAATGTCTACCCTCACCCCAACCATCACAGTAATGCAAAAACAATATTCATACCAAGTATTATCCATATTATTTTTTCAATTGTAATTTATTAATGCCTATTCCACCCCAACCCTAAACCCACCCCTCACAGTAATGTAAAAATATTAATCATCATTTTACAGTGTCACAAAAATGATGCGATATCCGCAGCTGTATCCCATCTAGACTTTACCCTATACCATCCCCATCAGAATGACCCAAGCTGACAGTAATAATCTCTGTGGAAGCCCATCTATATAAGCACCTTAGATGAACTGCTCCACACATTCAGACTGAGGGGGATTCTTGCAGATGCTGCGCTAATCTTTAACTGTTACACTGACTGACTGGGGAACGTGAATGGAGATGAACTTTACATGGTTGGGAAACAGTAAATTGTGAATGGTGTGCTGTTATAACACACATATGGCTTCTCGAAAAGGCCAGATGGTGGTTCGTTGGAGGCAATCCCACAGTTGTTCATATTTATTTAGTACATCGCTAATTTCCCAGAATTCCCTTGAAAGTGGGAACTTCCAGCTTATGTGTGTGATTTAAGAGGCTAATTTGACTATTTGTTTGTGTGTGTCCTGATATTCAATACATTGTGGGGACCAATTGTACCCTCAAGCATCCACCTTTTTCCCACGCCTCATAGTGCTTTGCGTGAATTGTTAACTTTCATTAAACTCTGTTGTAAATATTAAAAGTCAATGTTTTAATTTAATGAATTAACAAATGAGTTTAAGCAGAGCATGAATAACCCCAAAAACTTGAAACTGGTCTTTCTGCAGTAATATTACAAATGTGTTCAAAATTACTTTGGGTTATACAAACATAATATAATCTAAAAAGAAAAACAAAATGGGAACTCAAAAGAGTTTTGTCCAAAGATATGCTTGCGATACTAATGTCATATTAAAACACAGAACATAACATTTTGTTTATGGCTGATAAAAATATAGCACAAGGCCAATCATGCCTCTCTCTTGTGTTTTCACTATGTATATTGACTAATTGTAGTGCAGCCTTATTATTTGGAGGGATTGGTTTCAGTTTCATTGAATGGAAGTTCTCCAAACTGAAAGTGCAACCAATGATTTAAAATACACAATAAACATGTGGAAAAAGGTGGATGAAATACCAGTAAGTTTTGATATTTGATCTTGTGGGGACTTGTTTTGGTGCCGATGAGGAAAAAAGCTCATAAATCTTACAGAATTAAGTGTTTTGTACATGTAAAAAAAGCACACAGTGTTCTATGAAAGCTGAGATTATGTTAAAAATGATTATGTCAATAAGAAGTAGGACTTAATCATTAATTGCATTTGCAGTAGTATACAAAACATAAAAAGCAAGTCATTTCAACTGCAAAGCCCTGCGATTACACTGTAGTCATGTAATTCAGAGGAAGCATCAGGTCACGGATATCCTATTTTCAGACATCATTGAGACACTCCATTTATATAAATATCAGAGAGCTGCTATGAAAAAGCAGGGTAGTAAAAATTACTTTTTAATTTTTCTTAATTTTTTAATAATATTTGAAGGGTTTTGCACCTTTTATTGCAGTGGTCCTTAATAACTGGGCCGCGGATCAGTTGGTACTGGGCC
>LR812519.1:61390002-61403232 GCA_903798195.1 Danio kyathit | reverse complement strand
GGTAGTGTAGGCTGCATCCTGCTGTTTTTCTTTTTGCAAGCTTTATTTAATTAAAGAGCAAGTTAATTGAAACTTCGATCAATGTTTGATGTCTAATTGTTTACCATGCAATAAGCAGGATAATGTACATCTAGGTGGTTGTTTTCGCAATAATGCACTGAGTTTAATTAACAAAAAAATATTTGCTTGCATGAAAAGATATGTGAACTAACAGCCAGTTTGTACATATTTACGTGTTAATAGCACCATTTCATTAGTCATTACTTTTTAATTACATTATCAATTACTTATTCTTTTTTTACACTACTACTACCCTATTATTTAATGTAAAAAATATCTTTGGGTAAAGAGGCTTGCTTTGAGTGTCGTTGACATCTAGCATTATTAAGCTTACCCATTAATTGATTGTTAATTTACATCATGGAAATCATTGGAAATTTACATCCATTGATCTGATAAGAGAACATACCTTTACTTTGGCTGAATTTTTATCCGACACAGTCTCATCCGTCTCTCTGAAGAACACCTCTACACCACTGTCACTATCCTCCTTTTTCAATTTCTTTTTCTTTTTCTTCTCCTTCAGTGTTTTCTTCTGTTCTGTGGGTTCTTCAACCAGTCTGCATTCATCATCGACCTTTATCCGTTTGGTCTTCTGTGCGGTATTCTCATTGTCTTGCTGCTAACAGGGATAAAACACAAGGTTAAATAACTCATCCTCTTCAAACTAACTCCCTGGGCTAGCAAACACGCTAACCTGGCTCTCAGAAAGAGTTCTTTTCCTCTTGACAGCAGCTTTTTTGTCATGTTTCTCCTTCTCCTCTCCCGTCAGACGCACGTGGCAGTTCAAGAGATTCTGGGAGCAGATCTGGTTTCCCAGTGTCCTTTGACAGCAGCGACAGGTTCACATGGAGGTTCTCAGTGTCCACGCTGAATTTGATGAAGAAAATCCAGCAAAATTAAGCACACCAACTGTTAGCATGTTTTAGCACCTTTGTAGTATGCTGATAGAAACAGTTAACCTGATTTAGAATTTTGTTAGCATACTTGAGCAATTTAATAACATGTTTTCACACACTGCAAGAATATTTTAGCATTTTTTAATCAACCCTGCATGTTTATTGTGTTCTATGTTTCTAGCATGTTTTAATTCAATGCTACCATATTTAAACATATTGGTAACAATGCTAGCTTGTTTTAACACAGCATTAACACACTGATTTGGTGGTGATATACATTTAAACAGAGGGCTAGCTGGAATGCTAACATGTCCTCGGCATGTTAAACGTATTGCCTAAGGTGAATTTACTTTAACAACATGCTAATTCATGTTAACATAATGTTAATAGCAGTAGCATGTTTATCACATGTTAGCATATTACAAGCATGAATTAACATTTAGCTAACATTGACCTTGTGCTAAACATCATCTAACAACATGCTACCATCAATAACATGTTGTTTCTAACCACTTATGACAAACTAGTATGTTGCTAATATTTTTGTATGTGTTTAGAATGAAGCATATGTTGCTAACATGCTAGCTAGAATTAGCAAGAATGTTATTAGCATTTTTTTAATCAAGCTGCCATTTTTACTGTGTTCTATGTTTCTACATGTTTTAATTCAATGCTACATATTAAACATGTTGTAATGTTAGCTTGTTTAGGACACTGCTAGAATGTTTTAACATGCTAGAATTAGCATGAATGTTATTAGCATTTTTATCAAAGCTGCCCATGTTTATGGTGTTTTTCGCATGTTTTAATTCACTGCTACCATATTAAACATGTTGGTAATGTTAGCTGTTTAAGGACCACTGCTAGAATGTTTGAACATTAACACCTATCATATGGTGTTGATAAACATTTAACAGAGGGTTAGCTGGAATGCTAACATGTTCCTGGCATGTTTAACGTATTGCAAGGTTAATTTTTACTTTACCATATGTTAAAACATAAAATAGCATGTTTTTAAGGTAGTAGCATGGTGTCATATTGTTAGCATGAATTGTTCAAAATGTGCTAACATCATCTAACAAAATGCTCCATCAGTAACATGTTGATGTTTCTAACCTGTTAAGACAAAACTGCTATGTTTGCTAACATTTCCTGTATGTTGTTGTAATAAAACCGCCACATTGATAACATGGTTGTAACATGCTAGAATTAGCATGAAATGTTAGTAGACTTTTTATCAAGCTGCCGTGTTTATTGCGTTTTATGTTTCTAGCATGTCTTAACTCAATGCTACCATATTTAAACATGTTGGTAACAATGCTAGCTTGTTTTAGGAATGCTAACATGTTCCTGGCATGTTTTACGTATTGCTAAGGTGAATTTTACTTAACATTGTTAACATAAATTAGCATGTTGTTACGGTAGTAGCATGGTTGTCAATGTTAGCATATTGCTACTCAACATTAACTGTTAAAAATGTTGCTAACATCATCTAACAATATGCTACCATTAATAACATGTTATTGTTTTTAACCTGTTAAGACAAACTAGAATGTTGCTAACATGCTAGAATAAGCATGAATGTTATTAGCATTTTTATCAAGTTGCCATGCTTACTGTTTTTTTTATGTTTTAGCATGTTTAAATTCAATGCTATCATATTTAAACATGCTGGTAAGGTTAGCTTGTTTTAGGACACTGCTAGAATGTTTACATGTCATTAACATTGCTATGGTGTTTCTAGTACATGTAACAGAGGGCTAGTTGGAATGCTTAAACTTTTCTTGTTTTTTTCAACATATTGCTGAGATGAATTTTTACTTTATTTTAACATAAATTAGCATGTTGTTATGGTAGTAGCATGGTTGTTATATTGTTAACATATTGCTAGCATGAATTAACATTGACATTGTTGAAAATGTTGCTAACATCATCTAACAAAATGCTACCATCAATAACATGTTAATGTTCCTAACGTGTTAAGACAAACTAGAATGTTGCTATTTTCTTGTATGTTGTTAGAATGAAGCATCACACTGATAACATGTTGCTAACATGCTAGAATTAGCAAGCTGCTTACATGTTTCGGTCACACTTTATTTTGACGGTCCGTTTGTTGAATTTAAGTTACATTGCAACTAATTATCATTAGATTATAAGTAGACTGTTAGGTTGGGGTTAGGGTTGGGGTTGGGGTTAGGGTTAGTGTAATTTGACATGTACTTGCAAAGTTTCTTATAGTCAGTTAAATGTCTGTTGAAGGACTGTTAAATGTCAGTGTCAACAGATAATTAGCAGACAGTCTACTAATACTCAAATGGACCATCAAAATAAAGTGTTACCCATGTTTCTAGTATGATAAACCTTAGTAACATAAATTAGCATGCTGTTAGCATTTTTACATCCTGAATTAACACTGCTAGAATATTTAAATGTTTTTGCACAAATTAGCATGTCACTAACATGGTTTTAACACGAATAACATCTTTAACATGAATTAACATGTTGCTAGCAAAAATTAGCATGTCCTAGATTATTTGCCAGGCTTTGCTAGTAATATATAAGCTGAATGTCCTTAACTGGATGGATTTTCTCAAAATATCTATAAATTTGATCGTTCATTTTCTGAAAACCGTAAGTCGGATCAGTTAGAAAAGACATAGCCTAAAACTTAAGATCAGCCTGAAGATCTGACATGAGTTTGGTGGTTGTAGCTTGAAAGCTCTATAAGAAGTAGCATTTAGAAATTCGGTCTCAGAAGACGACAACAAAGCAGCAGCTCAAATAGTGTATCTGTCTTAGTCCAGTCATTCACAAGCCTGCATAAATATAAATTAATTTTAATCACTAATACAATACATAAAGATGTGCATCTCAATATTTAGCTAAACAAACAAAAAGCGAAAAACATAAGTCAAACATTAGTTAAAAACATACATTACCTAAGAACCTTTGCGGCCACCAATGCATTCTGGCCAACGTGTTCAATAATGACTTTAGGGTCATTCATATAGTATTTTGTAGCATTTTGGAACAGAACTCTTCCTGTTATAGTCCTCGATAACCTTACATACAAGAAAAAAAGATTGTGATTTTGAACTTCTTAGGGTTACAACTAGGACTGGGCGATATGGCAAAATTGCTATATTGATTAATTATATTTTATATTGAACAATAACTATAAACATTGCAATATCAGTTGTTAATGCTTCCAGATTTAAAGGAGTATCCCAACAATGACTGAAGCCACAAAAATTAGAGGGTCCATTAAATAGCATGACCTATTTTTGGTGGCCGATAATTTTTGGCAGCCAAAAATCTCTAATCTCTATCTCTAATGGCACGTTTACATCAGATGCAGATGAAGCGTCAAGCACGAGTGATTTACATGTTAAGACAATCCAAAGATGCAAATAGACATTCTGTGGAGCTACTTGTGAGAATGAGGCAGCGCGAATGACGTGAGTCGCACAAATGAAGTGGCGCGAGTTGAGCGCTTCGCACAAATCGCTCTAGTTGGAAAATCTGAACTTCAGCAAATAGTCGCGCCACTTTAACCAATCAGAAGCTTGCTCTTGTAGGCGAGCAAGATTATGATTATGATGTAGTGCCTGTTTATTGGAGTCCCGAGGGAAAAACCTCTTGGTGACACTGGATAACACTTCATCCAACTGGGCTCGGCTCAGTCTGAAGCACTGCTGAAAGCTTCCATCATCCAGGTATAATTTCTGGAGGTATAGTTGATGAAGTCACAGAGCTGGGTGCTACTCTGAAAGGATCTAGTGGACTTGCATGGCGTCAAATGAATCTACGCTGTTATTCAGCCTACCTAAAGCACAAAGCACAGCTACTTTTTAAAAATAAAATCCGTTAGCCATTTAGCAACAAAGCTAGAGTCACCGAGCAGACAAAAGCCCGGCCCATGATGAAAATCTGTTTCTATTGTGAAGTGAATTTGACGCGCGTATTAAGCGAATTTGACGTGCGAATTAAGCGAGTAAACACAAACTGTTCACATGTCTATTTACATGCAAATATCGCAATATCTGGTGTGAATGCAGCATAATTTTAACACACTTCTAGATTCCCATAGTTGCACATTTATGCTGTGTGATTGGTTCTTAGATCAGTATAGAGTAAAAAAGTCCAAGGCTTATCACTGTTATCGACATAAATTTTATCGCGATTCAATATATTGTTTATCAGCCCAGCCCTACTTAGAACGAATTAATTAAAATACATTTAAATCAACAAATACTTTACCTTAGAAATATGCCTTGGTCGTTAACAGATGAGACGTATCCTCTGATATTCTGGCCCTCTTTTATATCAGCAATTGACTTAATTTCTGGGTCTGCTACAATTTCATGCTTGTCCTTGTTCAGTCTGGAGAACGGAGGAAATAGATACTTTAATGAAAGAATAACTGAATTTACAAAATAAATTGTCCACATTTGTGACAATTGAATGAGACGAACAAACTTTACACAAACACATTTATAACACAAACCTGAAGTTAGCTTCTTTCTAGAGTTTTGCAAGATGACTGAAAAAAAAAACGCTTTGTCTGATATCCACATGAGAATAGCTCTGTTTTTATGAATTATTTAAGAGTTTTAAATTACTTGTCAGATAGTGGCCAAATAACAGAAGCCAGAAAGGGGATAAAAAGTCTCGATTACACACATGCATGCATTTTTTTTCTCAGAATACTGAGAACATCCGGCAACAGATGATTTGGGTCAAAGAGCAATGAAGGTCAAGACCACCCATTTACACACCAAATCGCTGCTGATTTCTCAGGACAAAAAAGGACTGTTTAACTTCTAACAGTCATATTAGTCAACATACATATACATATATACATAAATAGACACATATACATATATGTATACATATTTATATATACAGGGAGTGCAGAATTATTAGGCAAATTAGTATTTTGATCACATCAACCTTTTTATGCATGCTGTCTTACTCCAAGCTTTATAGGCTCGAAAGCCTACTACCAATTAAGCATATTAGGTGATGTGCATCTCTCTGTAATGAGAAGGGGTGTGGTCTAATGACATCAACACCCTATATCAGGTGTGCATTATTATTAGGCTACTTCCTTTCCTTTGGCAAAATGGGTCAAAAGAAGGACTTGACAGGCTCCGAAAAGTCAAAAATAGTGAGATATCTTGCAGAGGGATGCAGCACTCTTAAAATTGGCAAGCTTCTGAAGCGTGATAATCCAACAATCAACGGTTTCATTCAAAAGTTAACAGGGTCGCAAGAACTGTGTGGAAAAACCAAGGCGCAAAATAAACTGCCCATGAACTGAGAAAAGTCAAGCATGCAGCTGCCAAGATGCCACTTGCCACCAGTTTTGCCATATTTCAGAGCTGCAACATCACTGGAGTGCCCAAAAGCACAAGGTGTGCAATACTCAGAGACATGGCCAAGGTAAGAAAGGCTGAAAAACGACCACCACTGAACAAGGAGGGAAAACAGTACACCTCTCTGAACAGTGTCTGGAAAGTTGTGGATGCTGCTGCACGCAATGTTGATGGTGAACAGATCAAAACACTGACAGAATCCATAGATGGCAGGCTTTTGAGTGTCCTTGCAAAGAAAGGTGGCTATATTGGTCCTGATTTGTTTTTGTTTGTTTTTGAATGTCAGAAATGTATATTTGTGAATGTTGAGATGTTATATTGGTTTCACTGGTGAAAATAAATCATTGAAATGGGTATATATTTGTTTTTTGTTAAGTTGCCTAATAATTATGCACAGTAATAGTCACCTGCACACACAGATATCCTCTTAAAATAGCTAAAACTAAAACAAACTAAAAACTACTTCCAAAAATATTCAGCTTTGATATTAATGAGTTTTTTGGGTTCATTGAGAACATGGTTGTTGTTCAATAATAAAATTAATCTTCAAAAATACAACTTGCCTAATAATTCTGCACTCCATGCATATATATATATATATATATATATATATATATATATATATATATATATATATATATATATATATATATATATATATATATATATATATATACATACACAGTTGAAGTCAGAATTATTAGCCCCCTGAATTATTAGCCCCCGTTTATTTTTTTTCCCCAATTTCTGTTTAACGGAGAGAAGATTTTTTCCAACACATTTCTAATCATATTAGTTTTAATAACTCATCTCTAATAACTGATTTATTTTATCTTTGTTATGATGACAGTAAGTAATATTTCACTAGATATTTTTCAAGACACTTCTATACAGCTTAAAGTGACATTTAAACGCTTAACTAGGCAGGTTAGGGTAATTAGGCAAGTTATTGTATAATGATGGTTTGTTCTGTAGAAATCGTAAAAAAAATAGCTTAAAGGGACTAATAATTTTGACCTTAAAATGGTTAATAAAAAATTCAAAACTGCTTTTATTCTAGCTGAAATAAAACAAATAAGACTTTCTCCTGAAGAAAAAATATTATCAGACATACTGTGGAAATTTCCTTGCCCTGTTAAACATCATTTGGGAAATATTTAAAAAAGAAAAGAAAATTTAAAAGGGGGCTAATAATTCTGACTTCAACTGTGTGTGTGTGTGTGTGTGTGTGTGTGTATATATATATCAGAGGTCACGTTAGACTTTTTCATGGTCCGTCATTTTGACGGAGAGGGTTGTAAAAATTTTGTCATAACCTATTATTGCCAGTCATTTAATTTGCATATTTTCGAATCGTTTTTTTCATTCACATTTTAATCATGAACTTGCACGATGAGCATACAGGCTAAATTATTCATTTATTTATTTATTTGACAAACTAACAACTCCATCAAAATTATTGTTCAACAATTTCATGTGTTTTTTTTTCTCGCACTGACAGTGGAGCTCCAAAGCATCCAGTCCATAGCTCTTAAATACGCTGTGAGTGATCGAATAGCGAGATGCATTGAGTTTGGTGTTGCAGTCAGTGATGAGACACACATGCTCCAAAAGGGAATCTTTGTGATAGATTTGGTGGGCTCTGCTATCTGTGTGCAAAACGAAAATTTCTGTGCGTCTGCCTGTGTCAGCGTAATGCCACAGAACTTGCCATCTTGTAATGCCTTGTTAAATTCTGTCTCCGCCTTGTCTGGTCCATTCATCAATTCCTGTAGGCTAGCAAGGGTCATGTTCACCTTTATTAATAATATCACAACTATTTGGCCATTTAAAGAAACTTCTCACACTCAGCTGCAGTGACATTTTTGCATATATATATATATATATATATATATATATATATATATATATATATATATATATATATATGTGTGTGTGTGTGTGTGTGTGTGTGTGTGTGTGTGTGTGTGTGTGTGTGTGTATAAAAAAATATATATATATACACACACAGTTGCAATCAGAATTATTGAACCCCCTTTGAATTGTTTTTTCTTTTTTAAATATTTCCCAAATGATGTTTAACAGAACAAGGAAATTTTCACAGTATGTCTGATAATATTTTTTCTTCTAGAGAAAGTCTTATTTGTTTTATTTCGGCTAGAATAAAAGCAGTTTTTAATTTTTTAAAACCCATTTTAAGGTCAAAATGATTAGCCCCTTTAAGCTATATATATTTTTTAATAGTCTACAGAACAAACCATCATTATACAATAACTTGCCTAATTACCCTAACCTGCCTAGTTAACCTAATTAACCTAGTTAAGCCTTTAAATGTCACTTTAAGCTGTATAAAAGTGTCTTGAAAAATATCTAGTCAAATATTATTTACTGTCATCATGGCAAAGATAAAATAAATCAGTTATTAGAGATGAGTTATTAAAACTATTATGTTTAAAAAATGTGTTGAAAAAATTCTCTCCGTTAAACAGAAACTGGAAAAAAAAATAAACAGGGGGCTAATAATTCAAGGGGTTGAATAATTCTGATTGCAACTGTATATACAGTATTTATATTTATATATATATATATATATATATATATTTATATATATATATATATATATATATATATATATATATATATATATATATATATATATATATATATATATATATATATACATACACACATACATTTTTATATATATTATATTTTATATTAATTTTTTATAAAACGATTATATACCTGGAGGGACGTAACGAAACGCTGAAATTATATTTTTTCTTCTCGATGACATGACACCTGAAAAATAAAAAACACATACACGCATGGAAAAAAAACAAAAACTTCCCACATCAGGCCTTTGTATTCAAGAAAAATGCTTTCAGGAGTTCATTCACAAACATTTCCAAACAAGGCTGTGACTCACCGGATGATTTGGCCCTGTTTGTAGGACTCCAGTGGCTTCTCCGAGTATGAATCAGAGAGATCCGTTAGCTGAGCAAGACCCGTATTCTCAAATGGGAGCGTGAGCTCCAGTCCCTTGCGAGGCAGGACTTTCTGAACCATGGCCAAGGTGTTTATGCCTGGCGCCAGTTTGTGTGTCCCTACAGCAACAAACACACACAGGAAATACTAAAGAGACCCCAGGGACAAATGAAACCTGCGTCACAATGGCAGAACAGCAACATCAAGAGCAAGTGACGCAGCATATGGTACAACAAGGGGGGGAAAAAACATGAGCTAGGAAATGTTGTTAGGAGTAGGGCTGCACGATATTGGAAATCTAACATTGCGATTTTTTTTTAATTCTCTGATATGCAGTTGAAGTCAGATTTATTACAGCCTGTAGATGGAAAGAAGATTTTTTTTCAGCAGTTTTCTAAACATAATAGGTTACAATAACTAATTTTTGTCATGATGACAGTACATAATATTTTACTAGATATTTTTTAAGATATTAGTATTCAGCGCAAAGTGACATTTGATGGCAGCTAGCTCTCTACAACTCTCACATGGTCGTCCACTGAAGCCAAGAAGGGCTGCGCCCGATCAGTACCTGGCAGGGAGACTACATGGGAAAGCTAGGTTGCTGCCGAAAGTAGAATTAGTGAGACCAGCAGGGGGCCTGTGGTTTTATGTGGGTCCGTATTAGGGCTGGACGATATGGCAAAAATTTATATCACGATATATTTTTTTATTTCGGTCGATACGATATAATTCCGATATCGATATGGACAATATTACCAAGAAAGGAAAAACTCCCAAGAACGCACACAATGGATGTCTGTACCTACAAATGTCTGCAAAGTGAATTTGCAAAGTCGATAATACCTCCAGACTCTTATAACTTTTTTTTTTTTTTAAATAAAAACAGTACAAAAAAATTTGTTCACTTTTTATTTGTATTTAGCCTATACAAACAAAAAATGTGAAATAAACTATCAAATAAATAAAACTCTCAGAAAAATTCATAAAAAAATATGCAAAATAGTTTTTAGAAAAATAAGTTTTGTAGTATAACCAGCAGGACAGCAGTGATGTGTGAACTGAATTTGGTGAGAGTACAGTAATTTACAGTACAGTTATTGATTTTTCATAATAAACATTCATAAAAAATATGCAAAATAGTTTTTTAGAAAAATAAGTGTTGTAGTCTAACCAGCAGGACAGCAGTGACGTGTGATCTGAGTTTGATGGCAGTATAATGAGTTAGAGGGAAGTTATTGACAGCTTTTGTAGTATTGTTTTTTGCGTTTTGCTCTTTGTAGACGGTCCCTAAGGCTCGGTCTCTTTGCCGCCTGCGCATAGAGATCAATATAATGCGTCCAGCGCGTAGGAAAGCTCATTTTTAGGAAAATAAGGTTGTAGGTGGTTGTATACATTGCGACAGTTGAAAAAATGTGCTATTTGTGTAGGAACAATGTTTCGGTCATGAGTTATTGATCCAGAAAAGACGAATCTGCGAATCTGTTGCTAACTTTACTGAACTGAACCACTTCTACACCACTGCATTAGTCTTTCCTTTCTTATCAACTATTTCGTCTGCATTCTTACTTGTGGAAGCTTGTTCATTCGCATCTGTATTCAGAGCACTCATTTTGTAGCTAAAACTTTCTGCGGCGCAGCTTAAACCAACTGCTGTGCTGAGCGCTGGCAGGCAGCGTGTTTGTGTTGTTCGTCATCACGTAAGTGAGATCAGATCACGCTCTTTCTGACGGCTGAGCACTGAACGTCATTCAGTGACAAGTGATACATGTATAAGATCTTATATAAATACTAATATATATATTTATATATATGCAAATTTATATCGAAATATCGGAAATGGGTTCAAAAATCATATCATCGTTATTGAAAAAAATTCTATCGCGATATATATTGATATCGAATTATTGTCCAGCCCTAGTCCGTATATTGATGGGGACTCTATACTGCTAAATGAGCACCGTCTTCCGGATGAGACGTTAAAAGGAGATACTGACTCTCTGTGGTTGTTAAAAATCTCAGGATGTCCTTCGAAAAGAGTAGGGGTTTAACCTCGCATCCTGGCCAATTTTGCCCACTGGCCTCTGTCCATCATGGCCTCCTAATCATGCCCATATCATAATTGGCTTCATCACTGTCTCTTCTCCACCAATCAGCTGGTGGTGGATGATGAGATTCCCCCCCAAAAATGTGTAAATCGCTTTGACGATCCAGAAAAGTGCTATATAAATGTAAGGAATTAAATTAAAAGCTTAACTAGGTTAATTCTGCTTGCCAAGGCTGCTTTCATCTGATCGCAAATTACTGTTGAAACTGTAAAAATTGTTAAACATTATCGTACTTTTAAATAAGTTCTTACTGAATGTGGTTAGAAATGTTTATCATTCGCAATCAAATGTTGCCACAAACCCTTAAACGCATCAGATCTCCTTGAACTGAAAGAGCACAGAACATCATAACAGTTATGAATTAATATTAAATGAGGAGTGTTACCTGTGAGCGACAGGGAAAACTGGAAAGGCTTTTTGGGATCAACACTGACAACCTTCGCAGAAAGGGCCTGTCCTGGTTTAAAAAGCGTCTGTGGGTGTTTGGAGAGCTGTGGTAAAACAAATATGACATGAGGACTAGTGCTGTCAAATGATTATTCATGTAGATAAAAGGGTGTATTTACATAGAATATATATATGGGTACTTGTGTATATTTAAGTATATATATACAAATATACACACACACATACTGTACATAAAATACAAAAACAATATATATTTAATATTATATTATAATTAATTATTATAATTAATATTAAATTATAATATTATTATATTTATATTATAATAATATAAAAATTTGGATATATATATATATATATATATAGATATATATATATATATATATATATATATATATATATATATATATATATATATATATATATATATATATATATATATACACACACACACGCACAGTATATATATACATATGGGGCAACACGGTGGCTCAGTGGTTAGCACTGTCGCCTCACAGCAAGAAGGTCGCTGGTTCGAGTCCTGGCTGAATCATTTGGCTTTTCTGTGTGGAGTTTGCATGTTCTCCCTGTGTTGGCGTGGGTTTCCTCCGGGTGCTCCGGTTTCCCCTACAGTCCAAACACATGCGCTATAGGTGAATTGGATGAACTGAATTGGTCGTAGTGTATGCGTGTGCATGGATGTTTCCCAGTACTGAAGGGCATCCGCTGTGTAAAACATTTGCTGGATAAGTCAATGGTTCATTGCGCTGTGGCGACCCCTGATGAATAAAGAGACTAAGACGAAAAACATGTGTATACATAAACAAATATTTTATACAATATAGCCATGCATATATTTATATACACAAAAACACACACATTACGCAGAAATATATTTTATTTTGGATGCGATTAAGTGTTTGTTATCCCCGTAACGTGCGTCTGTGCCTAATTCAATTTTGAATAGAATTAAAGTTTTATTGCTTCAAATAATTAATATTGCTATATAAACAATATATAATAATATTCAATATTTAATCATTTTTGTTATACATTTAGTAATATATTAAATATTACATTATCAAATATTTAGAGCATGATTTTTAATTTTATTCAGCGTCAATGGCTATTTCATGGCAATAAACAGATACAATTGAGTTTATTAATATGATACATAGCTTTATAACAATAAGACATCAATGGCAATAAATAATATAAAGTACGACAAAAATCTAAGAAGACTTACTTTAGATAAACTTTTTTTGATTCTGAATGTTTTATTAAATGCTTTTCACAGATAAAATTTGTGATTTCAAGAGATTTTCAATCACGTTCATGTATGCCAATTATATGAGGACACAATTCATTAAAATTAATAGAAACTTCAGA
>LR812519.1:61320002-61385002 GCA_903798195.1 Danio kyathit | reverse complement strand
TACCTTCTCTTTCTGTATGATCAGCTTTGGACGCAGCGATACGTGAACTTGAGACTTTATAAAGTCAACGTGGAGAATTACTGCATTGAGTTTGCAACCCGGAGTCAAATTCACACCTGAAACACACCGAATTCATACCGGTCAACATTGGGATGTGAAAATAAGGGATCACTTTAAAAATGCACACATCTATAATGAAAGCATTCGATTGCTTTCCTAACTTTTTATGCTCATTTAGGACAAAATTTTTCTGTATTTAAAAGAAAACCCACCAAGATCGACATGTTTAGATGTTATTATTATTATTATTATTATTATGATGTCTGTTCAAACCCGCACCCAAAACCCTTTCGCTGCGCTGTGTCCACTTTTGCTGCGCTTCAAATCGCATGTACAGAATCTGTTTGGAAAACAGCATCTATTTATCACTATGGAGCGCGTCTGTTTTGAGTATTGCATAACGACAACAGCGCCTGTAATGGAAAGGAAGGCAATCTTGCCGTTTATATATTTATTTCAAAGTTTTAATGCCTAAATAAGATAAAAGCACAGAACAGATTCACATATAAGGGCAAGAGGCATCCCCTGGTGGTTCAGCGGTATGGGTTTCGTATAAGGAGGATCGGTTTCTTTAATGTTTATTGCCACCCTTCATAGAAAGATTGAAAATATAGGAGAAATATGGGAAAATACCTTAACGGGATGATAGCGGTATAGAACTGTAAAATACGGGAGAATCCCGGGAAAAACGGGAGGGTTGACGGGTATTAGACCACTACTAACAGGAAAATTCTCTACACACATAAATATCTCATTAACTTAAGCTGAAAAAACAAAAGCAAACAACAAATTATTAATATGTGCACAAAAAAAAAATAATAATAATAATTATTATTTATTTATAATATATATATATATATATATATATATATATATATATATATATATATATATACACATACACACACACACACACACACACACACACACACACACACACACACACACACACACACACACACACACACACACACACACACACACACACACACACACACACACACAGTAGGAGTAGAGAGAGGCAAATAGGATTTAATGGTGAGCCTCATTTCACTTTTCTTTCCTGACTTGCAAGCTTATTAAGTGCCATCTACTGCCATAAAGTAATTTTGTGCGTTCACTGTGCTCAACGCAGGTGGAAAAAAAACAAAAAAACACCTGGGTTGTAATGCAGAAAAACACCTCAAAAACGCTGATGATAAACGTGTGCGAAAAGCGTCCCAGTGTGCATGAACCTTAACTTGCCTAATTAACCTAGTTAAGCCTTTAAATGTCACTAAGCTAAATGCTAGTATCTTGTAAAATATCTAGTAAAATATTATGTACTGTCATCATGGCAAAAATAAAATACATTAGTTATTAAAACTACTACGTTTAGAAATGTGTTGAAAAAAATCTTTCCATTCAACAGAAATTGGGGGAAAAAATATTCAGGAGAGCTAAAAATTCAAATGTGTGTGTGTGTGTGTGTGTATGTATTATATATATATATATATATATATATATATATATATATATATATATATATATATATATATATATATATATATATATATATATATATATATATATATATACACATACACACATACATATACACACACACATTCTATACAAAATAAATATGTATTACAATAACAATAAAACCGATATTTTATCAATAAGACAATTCTTAATAAATAAGAATAAAGGGTGTAAAACAATCACACGTGAATTCGACTGGATAGTACGTCTGCACAATATATTGTTTCAGTATTGATATTGCAATGTGCGAATCCGTAATAGTCACAAAGCAAGGATCTGCAATGCAGTCGTGATTATAGATGACCAGACATTCCATAGTGGAGTGATTTACATTTTTAACCTTAGAGTGATTAATAAAAACATTAGTAATAGTATTATTATTATTAATATTATTATTATTATAATAATACTGTCATTATTTAGTTAACCAGAAAATCATAAATCATTATTTGTATCGATTGTATTTAAACTTTGCTTGTCATTTTTAAAATCATATTACTCTCCCTGACGCCCGATTCACAAGGGGCTTCAGCGTCAACGCTTGACAGAGCGGGTGTCTAAAGTTGGGGCTGATGCGGCCGTCATAGCAGTGTCAGCCAATGAAATTAGTCCACAATCGACTACTGTCTGAGCTGGTGCATTTGCATAAAGCGATGTAATTGGCTGACGCGTCCGTTGGTGCTTGAAAAATTGAGAAGTTCCCAACTTCTGCAGCGAGCAACGCCACTGAAGCGGCGCCAACGGATCCACAATGTAGTTCGGCAACACCTGACGTCACCCATTTAAAGTGAAGGGGAAGCGTTGACGCTGACGCCCTGTGTGAATGGGGCGTTACAGAGTCATCCTAATTGAGCTAAAAGGATCAATTCTTTACAAGCTATTCAAGTCACCTGGCGAAATTGCATTTATATCACAATATATATTGCAGCAAATCAAAATACTGCAATGTCAGGTTTTTCCAATATCATGCAGCCCGACTGGATAGTATTTTAAAATATTCACAAAAAAAATGAAAGCTTAATTTTTGTCACTCGCGTCAGTGTAAATAAATACAAACGAGTTCACATTTGGAGAGTTTTGTGGTACTAAACAGAACTTTGTGCAACATGACCATCAAGCCTCACCTTCTTTGTGGTACTTTGAGGCCAGTATAGTCACATTACTGAGCTGATCTGAGGTCAATATGACCGAACCATCCTCTGTAGTATCTCCCACAATCATCTTCATTACATCTCCCATAGTTAGAGCAGAGAGCTTCTGCAGGACGTCAGAGTCCCCTGGGGACAGAAAGAGGGCTGTTAATCCAAATAAAGAGTCTAAAATATACTTCAGTGGATTGAAAAACTTACCTCTGCCAGCCCTCATCTCCGAAATATTCCTTCTTTCCTTCAGACCCTGAATCAGTCTGGTGTGAAACTCGTTCTCAGAGAGACTCAGCTCAGACAGCCTCAGACTGACCAGAAACCTTTGCTTTTCTTCATCCAGATTAGTCACCTTGGCCACAACCGTCTGGTCAATATCAAAGATGCCTGAGGTTTCCTTGATAAACTCGTCACCCATGGCCTACAAACAAGATCAAAACACAATGTTAGGCTCAGTTTAATGTGCGATTACATATTTTGCCAAGTCGATAAAAATACAGTTGCTAAATATAGATGTAAACTGGGTCAGAAATATCATGGAGCTTGTCCACTTTCAACCATTTCAAGAAGCTGTTGAAAACACAGTTAAACATACTGCATTCATAGTGTAAATGCTTATGTTATCCCATTAATTCAAGCACAAGTCACACTGGGGTACCCCAGGGTTCAGGACTGGGATCACTTCACTTCTCTATCTACATGGCATCTCTATGATCTGTCATTCAGAAACATTGCTTTTATTTTACTGCTATGCTTTTGACACTCATACATCAGTTGACACACAGCTGTCCGGACAAACTTTGGGAACTTATCTAAGAAACAAAATATTGACATTATTTTAATATGCAAAACAATAACATTAGTGGAAGTTTACTTTTAAGTCTATTACAATCCACCATGTCTATTCAACAGCACATTCAGATGAAGGGTTCAAACCAGACCAGAAATTAGCCTATTGCTTTTTAGTTTTAATTTGAAAAATCTAATAATATTATATGTGAATCTAAAAAGAACAGTATATCAATTGTCTTGAACCCCATAATGCTCAATTTCAAAAACATCACTCCATTTAGAAAAACAACATCATTTCATGTCATCTGATGCTGCACACCAGATGCGGATGAAGCGTCAAGCACGAGTGATTTACATGTTAAGTCAATGCAAAGACGCGAATAGGCATCCTGCAGCACGATCCGCGCAAATGATGTGACAAGTAGAGCGTTTAGCATGGTTTTTTTTTTTTAGGGTTTTTCACCTTTAATGGACAGGACAGTGGAAATTGACAGGAAAGTGTGGGGAGAAAAGATAGGGGAAGGATCGGCAAAGGACCTCGAGCCGGGAGTCGAACTCAGGTTGCCGCGAGAACCTGGGTGCTATGTGTCGACGCACTAACCACTAGGCTATTGGCGACGACAAGTGTTTTGCATGTTTCATGCGAATTGCATCATTCACGCTGCAGGATGCCTAATTGCGTCTTTGCATTGACGTAACATGTAAATCACTTGGGTTTGACGCTTCATCCATGTCTGGTGTGAACGCAGCATAAGTCGGAAGCACCGCTGAAAACCTCCATTATCCAGGTATAGTTTCTGGAGGAGTTGATAAACTAACAGAGCTGGGTGCACCTCTGAAAGGATCTAGTGGACTCAGACACGATGCCAAACGAATAAACGCTGTTTTTCAGCCTTCCCAAAGCACATAAAGCACAGCTACTCTCTAAACAAAATCCATGTTAGTCATTTAGCAACAAAGCTAGAGTCACCGGGCAGACAGGAGCCCTGCCCATGAGGTGAATCTATAGTGAAGGGAATTTGACTCAAACTCAAAATGTTCACGCGTCTATTTACGTGCAAATAGTAAAATTATTTGTGCGTGTCGCATCTGGTGTGAACACAACTAGGACTGTGCAATATGGACAAAATAATCATATTGCGATATTTTGAACAAATATTGCGATTTTATTTGCAATTTTTGGCAACTATTTTTGCTTTTTCAAACAAGCTACAAACATACATTCTAAATGTATTCAGTGCACAAGAAGTGCAGTAAAATTGTCTTTAAAACTGACAACATAAAATAAATTAAGATAATCTAACCTCAACTCTAATTAAAAACAAACTGTACACAGTAGTACTAACTGCTTGATAAACAAAACCGTAATAAATTGTCTTAAAAACAGACAACATGAAAAAATAAAGATGAACTAACCTCAATTCCAGTTATAACAATGAATAAAAACTAATGTAAATCAAAACCATCAATTCAGTGTGAGCTCTGATTGGTTAACATCTTTCTCCCACTCAGCTTAGCTGTAATTGCCCGGTGTGCTGCATCAGCGCTGATTGGGTAACATATTAAAATCATGCACACAAGAATGTATTCTGAATAAAAATCTAAATAAATTCATATATAAAATTGCAGCCTTACGCGGTTTAGAAATTGCATGCGCTTAAATCGCGATTTTTTTTGCGATTGCGATTAATTGCACAGCCATAAACACAGCATTAAACTGCATTAAGGAATCTGATTATATGCCAGGTTTATTTCAGCATCATATATGATAGTAATAATTAGCAATTTAGATAGCAATTTTAATCTGTGTTAAGGTAGTCGGTTAAAAAAAAAATCTCAGTTTACAAATGGAGTACAAAATTGGTTATTTTATGTAATTGAAACAGTTTAGGACATTTGGGAATATTCTATGTATACTACACACATTCCCTGTAACGTGCTCTTTTATTAGCTCAGATAAGAAACTGTTGATTTTTCTGTTTATTATATCCAAATCTTACGGTACTTCATCATTACTTCATTTTAAACAATAGTACAAGAATTGCTTCATTGCTTGAATTTAATTTTTTCAAAACATGAAATCACTTTACAGGACTTTTGAAGGAAGCTGATACGAATCAACTGTCTCTGTAACTTGATATATCATGCATCATCAGATATTAAGGTGCCTTTATATTGAATGTATATGTGCATGTATTTATATATAACTTGCATTTCCCCCTCCTCCATTTTTTTCTTTGTTTTCATCATTTCAAATTCCTAAAAAACTGTTACTTCACACAAACATTAAGGAAAACAAAAATGATGACATACGGCTTTAGGAGCAAGGCCGAAGACTCCGTATGGGAAATTGATGAAGACTCCATACGGCATGATGCTCTTCACCCAGCCGACCATCTGCATCCCCACCTGGAGCTCAGAGAAGTTCTTCGGGACGGCGCCGTCTTCAAGATAAGCCTTCAGGTGTGGTTTCTTGGTGAGAACCTGAACACGACTAGGTTAAGAAGTTAAATGTCATATTTTACTGGTGACATTAGCCCCTTTCATACATACATACAGACTTCATAAAAGGGATCATGTGTAAACGGGCCCTTTTTTAAAATACAGATTCGTTCCAGCAATTTTCCAGAAAGAGAAGTTGTAACATTACTGGTAGCTTCCCAGAATTCTGCTCTGTGTGAACGCAGAAGTAAAAATGTCTGGAAAGAGCGTGTTCATGTTTAGAACGTGTTGACGGGAGACGTTTACTCCAGCCAATCAGAACATTCAGATGCATTCACATCTGCGCTGTTTATGAAAATAAAAGCCTTTAAATATTTTTTCAGACACATTTAGCTGCTAGATGCGAGTCAGATAACGTTTCTATGTTCATTCTTGGTGCCAAAAAAAATGATCGACAAAATGCTTGTGATAAACCGCTGCGAGTTTAACTGCATACTCTGCGTTCAGCAGATGAGGCGCATACAAACTAGACACATGAAATAGCATAAGAAATGAAAAAACACCTCAATATGAAGTGATTGTTTGCTTAAAACACGCTAAATTACTTGCCAATGGGATAAGAAAAAATAATCTTAATGAGATCTAATCTTAATTTTCTCATGCTATTTTTCTTGTCTAGTCTTGATTTGAGATTTTTTTTAGATATTTGGGCTGGAAACGAGACAAAATGACTAAGGAAAAGCTTTTTTTTGCAGTGTAGCTATACATGACAACAGAAGGAAAAATGAACGATCCAAAAAAGGCGAGTGAATAAAAACGTGTCTTTAATCTTGCAATGCAAAGTGCAAAATAACTCTACCACCGCTGCTTTACTGCTGTTATTAACCCTTTCACTGGTCAGTTTAAAAGATTCTATCTGAAACTGGAAGTAAGTTTGGTTAGGCGATCATTATTTTAGAACGCTCACTCTTAATGTTTCCATGGTGAGGCATCATGTTTGTCTCGTGACATAACGCAGCCATAATAGCACTGTATGACAGATGTATCCCTTTTATTATGCTTTTCCATTTCATCATGTCATCAACTACCGGTGTACGTGTATCTGATATGAATAATACACATCGGCAAATTATATTTGAATGGATTGTTAGACTTCCAAAGACTTTCTTGTGTGTTTTACAAACTCTAAATGTACTGTTTTACTAGTACTTGTGTGTATTTACATCTAAAACATAAAATAAGCATTGGGTGGTTAAAACAATGCATAATTGTGATAATATGACGCGTCTTTCTCTGGCCCAGAGCCAGACAATGTGCCAAAGCTCAGTTTGAATTTTTCATGTCATGCTGCTTGTGTTTATTTAGTGTGAAATGCTCCCACACCTTGGATGACTAGGGTCGCACAGATTTCTCTGCCTTTGCCATGTATCTTTTCTCGTTACTAGGGATGTCAAAATTAATTGTTTCTTCAATGCACCGTGATGCAGACGCAGACAATTCAGTATTGGTTCAGTAATAATCATAACCGGTTATTATGTAGTGACGTCATTTATCTCATATGCGCTATGTCGCCGTAGCTTACAATGGCGAGGAAGGCGAGCGCGAGTATTTACAAAGCTCCAACTACTTAAAAACGCAGAAGCTGTGCACAATTTCACTGCGGGTGTGTTTGCTGGACAGTCTTTCACTGACACTTACAGCAGAAGCCCCTGTTTCACTGCGATTGAGAAAATGAAAGTAAACTCCATTTCTTTCTCTCTCACTGTGGCCCATTTGACCGGCTGGCGTGACTTTTCCTCTCCTCTCAGCTGTTACAGCAATACTTCTGGATACAGGCACGAGCGCGTGAGTTTTCTCCACCGCGTCTATCATGGATCAGCTGTGATCAACACTGCAGTGTTGCCAGATGTAGCTGACTGATTCCAGCCCAAAAACTATCCAAAACTCGACGAAATGCCTATCCAAAACAGCCCAATCTGGCAACACTGCGCCGCTGCCATTTATCAGTGTCACTCATCTGTGATTAGCGCCTGTAAAGTAAAATATAAAACTGTGTATGGAAAGCATCGTCAATGCACCGCGATGCACCGAGATATCGAATTGAACCGAATCGATGGCATGATAATCGTAACCGAACCGTAAGACCAGTGTAGGTTCACACCTCTAAACGTTACCTCCTCACGTTTTTTTGCTCTGTCCTATCTATGAGGCGCTGAACTCTGCTGGCATCAGTGCGCGAGAGAGGCAGAGTGCGTTCACTCCGCTCTGCACTCAACAAGTTTTTTTTTCGAAATTCATTGCCAACGCTTTTAGTAATCGATTTTAATCGATTTAATCGATTCACTGACTACATTTACATGGACACCAATAATTAGATTTTGATGCGATTAAGACAATACTCTGATTAAGAGTCCACCATGTAAACAGCGATTTTTAATTAATTTAATCAGATTAAAGTCATAATCGAACTAAAGAGAAATCGAATTAAGACGTGTGGAGTATGCTGATTTTAGTCACATTATTGAAGTGCAGTACAGACACGTAAACACCTTAATCGAACTATTACCGTCATGTAGGACTTTACATTTTGCGACAGGATAGTCCACACACACACACACACACACACACACACACACACACACACACACACACACACTGAAATGCGGAGGTTTTTTTCCTTCCATTCAGCAAGCCGTATGAACTTCCAATAAAACAACACTTCCAGCAGTTCATAGTTGCATCCAATATCTCGTTTCTCACAACAGGCATGCATGAAATGTTTGTGAATGACTGCAGTTAAAGTCGACAAATTAAAAATTAAACACTCGAAATTACATGAAACTCCGGAGAAAATGCGGATAGCGCGGTAACGCAATGACGCTAATCGAATTATGTGCTATAACATGTAAAACGGGATCATGAAAGGAACATTCAAAAAGCAACTCATGTAAACACCTTAGTCTTATTATTCTCTTAATTAGATTAAAGCAAGTAATTCTATTACTGATGTCCATGTAAACGTAGTCAGTGTTGCAGCCCTAACTGTAACAATTTTAAGAATATTTTTGGGTGAACTACCCTTTAAATCTGCTTTTACATGCAGTCTTTTTCTTTATGTCGTCTTTTCATGTTTGTGAAAATGAAACAAATCAAACATGGGGAAGTAATGGCTGTGTGAGGATACAATGCCCTTCTTTTTGTAGTTGGTGAGACACATCAGATTACAGATGGTGTCGCCTTCCTCCAGCGCCATCCACAGGGGCAAACAGTTGGTCACGTGATCAGAGAGATGCGTTGTGGGAACGAAAGCTTGCACTTCCTCAGGAATAATAGAGACCTCAAGACCATTCAGGACTTTTCGGCACACTCTTGCGTCGACCATCTATATAGCAAACAACAACAAGCTTTTTTTTTTTTTTTTGCACTTTTCTGTGGTTTGTAAAGGAAATAATAAAGTAATTTCAGTCAAAGCACCTTTCCGACCACAAAGTCAAATTTGGCGATCTGCTCCTCTTTGATATCCTCCTCCGTAACAGACTTGAAGGATAATCGGAGCATCTTTTTTTCCTCGTCGCACTTCAAGACTTTGACCTTAACAACCTGTGGAAAATAATTTCAAGAATCCCCCAAAGTGTTAATTAGTGCGGACTAACGATGAAAACCCTTCAGGAGACTATTAAGACAATAAATGACAAAATACAGTGAAACAACACAATTGTTTTGGGTCTGTAAGATTGACATGTTTTTAAAATATTTACTTACCACTTTAAACACAAAGGACGCAAATATTAGATCACAAATACAGTAAAAAGGTAATTTTGTGAAATAATAATAACAACAACAACAACAACAACAATAGTAATACAAAGATATTCTGTAAAAACACCCCATGAATATTCAATGAATGTAAAGATCAAAAGAACAGCCTTTATGTGAAATTTAAAAGAAAAAAGTTGTTATTTCTGTTTAATTTAATTTATTCACGCTGTATAACAAATGTGTATAACGGCCACTTTATTAGGTACACCTTACTAGTACCAGGTTGGACCCCCTTTTGCCTTCAGAACTGCCTTAATCCTTTGTGGTACAGATTCAACAAGGTACTGGAAATATTCCTCAGAGATTTTGCTCCATATTGACATGATAGCGTCATGCAGCTGCTGTAGATTTGTTGGCTGCACATCCATGATGTGAATCTCCTGTTCCACCACATCCCAAAGGTGCTCTATTGGATTGAAATCTAATGACTGTGGAGGCCATTTGAGTACAGTGAACTGATTGTCATGTTCGAGAAACCGGTCTGAGATGATTCACGCTTTATGACATGGCGCATTATCCTGCTGGAAGTAGCCATCAGAAGATGGGTACACTGTGGTCATAAAGAGATGGCAACAATCATAAAGAGTCAGCAACAATGCTCAGGTAAGGTGTGGCGTTGACGCAATGCTCAGTTGGTATTAATGGGCCCAAAGTGTGCCAAGAAAATATCCCCCACACCATTACACCACCATCACCAGCCTGAACCACTGATACAAGACAAGATGGATCCATGCTTTCATGTTGTTGACGCCAAGTTCTGACCCGACCATCCGAATATCGCAGCAGAAATCGAGACTCATCAGACTAGGCAACGTTTTTCCAATCTTCTATTGTCCAATTTTGGTGAGCCTGTACGAATTGTAGCCTCAGTTTCCTGTTCTTAGCTGACAGGAGAGGCGCCCGGTGTGGTCTTCTGCTGCTGTAGCCCATCTGCCTTAAGGTTGGACGTGTTTTGTGTTCAGAGATGCTCTTCTGTATACCTCGGTTGTAACGAGTGGTTATTTGAGTTACTGTTGCCTTTCTATCAGCTGGAACCATTCTCCTCTGACCTCTGGCATCAACAAGGCATTTGTGCCCACAGAACTGCCGCTCACTGAATATTTTCTTTTTTTTCCCAGACCACACTCTGTAAACCCTAGGGATGGTTGTGCATGAATATGCCAGTAGATCAACAGTTTCTGAAATACACCAGCCCGTCTGGCACCAACAACCATGCCACGCTCAAGGTCACATAAATCCCCTTTCTTCCCCATTCTGATGCTCGGTTTGAACTGCAGCAGATCGTATTGACCATGTCTACATGCCTAAATGCATTGAGTTGCTGCCATGTGATTGGCCGATTAGAAATTTGCGTTTACGAGCAGTTAAACAGGTGTACCCAATAAAGTGGCCGGTGATGTATAATTATTAACCTTTTTTATGCTACCTCAATTTATCAAGTTACCGGTAAGTCCTAGGACATTTTTTTTGTGTAGAGTCATATCAGATGATATTTAATAAGATGCTCTTTTTGAGATCTTTCTCTGACCTGTCCAACGAAGAAGAGCTCCTCTGGATTTGTGACTGTTCCGGTGGTCAGCTCCTGCATGGGAACCAGACCCTTCACATCTTCATAAAAGCGAACGATGCAGCCGAACTCCTTCACACACACGACGAAGCCGTGAGAAACGCGGCCCGGCAGGGCGTCAGAGTACGACTGGAAGATGGGGAGCGTGGACTCCACTAGAGCCTTCTTCCTGGTCAAGATCAACAGCTTCCTCTGAGCCTCCACTGACAAGACCTGAACAAGGTAAAATGCAGGGTGAAATCAGTTGAAGAAGTCAGAGCGACAGGTTTTTGAGTTTGAATCTTGGCTCAATGAGTAAAAAAGATTGTGATCCCAGTGCTTCCCACAGGTTTAAAATATACTTAACACACCATTTAGCCACATCACATAAATAACTAACTATATGCGACAAACAAAACAATTAAATTTTTTACAATAATTTTATTTATTATGACACTGTTATACACAGTTATACTGTTATACCCATTTATATATATTTTTAAAAGGGTTAAAGTTAAAAAACACTGTTAAAATAAAAAAAGATATCCACAATTTCTCTTATATGCTATTCAGGAGCCACTGACAGGTAAAATCTGCTTCTCTCTCTTTTAATTTCAAATCAAACTTGAATGCCAAAACATTTTAGATATGTATGTAAAATATGTAATATATTGACATTATAAAATTAATAAAATATACAGCAAATGAAAAATAAATGACAGAAAAATGAACAACAGTAGGTTTACAAAGCGAAAGCAAAAGCCAAATCCCCGACATTTTAGGAGATTTAGAAACCCCGGCTGGATGAATTTAAGTCCCAAAAAGGCGCACATGGGAGTGTTGCTGACGGTCCTGCATGCACAGAACGAAACGGGTAAACAAGAGAAGATTTTTTGCTATTTAATCGATCGCAGATGTTTGGTTTTATTGAACGGATATATATATATATATATATTAAAAAAAAAGTATAAATAGAGCTGCATGACTAATCGAAAAAAGATTGCGATCTCGATTCGACATCCAAGACGATCTTAATCCAGCATTTCTACGATTCTGCCAATCATTTTCAAGTTCAGAAGAGAAGCATAAAGGCGACCGCACAGGTCTTCACATTTTACATGCGTTGCTCAGCGACATGGACACCTCCCAAATGGTGTTGAAAATGTCACATAATGTACTTATAAGGTATAATTCACCCAAAAATATCATTTCTGTCTTCATGAAATCACATGTGACGTGAGCTGTGGACTGTGAGCTGTTACTACAGAGAGGGCGGGCGCTTATTAATGTTAGAAGCGCGCGTATACTTTAGCAAACAGAATCTGCATAGGCTGTGACTAACAGGTAATATAGTTGTAAATAACATTCAGTTTGTGGCACAGAGCGATCTTTTGGGAGCCGCGTGGGAGGTATGAAAAGCACTTAGCAGTGAAAATGAAACCGAAAGCGCGCACATCATTTAAATAATAATATCACATTTTAGAGTTATGATGCAAAATCTCGATTAATTGAACATTTTAACTTGATTATAATTAATGAAAGATTATTTTATTTATTTCATTTTTTGCCCTCATAGTTCACTGACAGGTTTTGTACAGTAAATATTCTCACATATTACAAGTGAGAGATTTTTGAATTAAGGGTGCATTACTTGATTTTAAAATAATTGAAGGAAACACACACTATCTACTGTCTATGATTATTTAATGTTGAACAACTGAACGACTGAAACTAAAACACACACATTGCCTAAAAAAAGTCACATGACTCCATATGCTGTGAAGATAGTATTAATAAAAAAAAAAAACATCCTGGAAAAATTAGAACGATTATAGGTTCTGAATGATTTTGATTACTTTTCGATTAATCGTCCAGCCCAATTTTTTTTTTTTTTTTTCAGGGTTTTCACCTTTTTAATGTGATAGGACAGTGAAGGACAGACAGGAAATCATTGGGAGCAGAGAGAGGAGAAGGATCGGCATAGGACCTCAAGCTGGGAATTGAACTCGGGTCGCTGTGAGCACCTTGGTGCTATATGTCGGTGCAATTAACCACTAGGCTGTTGGTGCCAAGATCCAGTCCTCTTTTTAGAAGTGATTTAAAAATAGATAGTGATGGAGCCAATTTAATCTCAAAGGCCAAAGTGTTCCATAACAGCAGACCGGGCACAGAGAAATCTCTGTGCTCTCTACGTTTCAGTCTGGACTGAGGAACTGAAAGAAGATTTTGATCACTAGATCTGAGAGATCTTACGGGAATGTAAAAATGCAACAGCTCTGAAAGATGATTTGGGGCTAGATTATGAAAGCACTTTAAAAACAATTCTGAATTGGATGGGCAGCCAATGGAGAAGAGGGGTAATGTGGTCATGCTTCCTGCTATTACAAATAAATCCATCAGCAGCATTTTGGACCAACTGAAGACGAGAAATTTGTGATTTTGAGATGCCACAGTAAAGTGCATTGCATTAATCTAACCATGAAGTAATAAAAGCGTGGACAGCTATCTATAGTGTGGTGGGATTTAAGAAATTTCTGACTATAGACTGCAAGCGGAGTTGATAAAACTGGAACCAGTAACGGAACTGATATGTTAGTCTAGTTTCAATGACTCATCAAAAATGACACCTAGATTTCGCACATGGCATTTAGAGATAGATATATTAATGTATTATAGATAAACTGATTGATTGATTGATTTATATATGGATATAGTTAGACGAACAGACAAGATGATGAACTAATATCCAAATAAGAATAACAAAAACACACATATAAATATTTTATGTCATCTTAGACATTCTTATATTCTTTGAAACCAAAAACACACTGGCATGACTTCAGACACAGTTTATCCAGCCTCACCCTGCACTTGACTTTTAGACCCGGATAATATTTTTTCTCTGGGTTCTTCAGGGTGACATCAGCAAGGTGAATTCTGGGTATCATCCCTCTAATGTGCTCCGCAATCTTCACGTAAATGCCATGTTTCTGCAAATCTGTAACTGTACCCTAAAAACAAAATCACAAGCAGCATTACATACAATCTTTGCTGCAAATCCATTTCTAGTTGACTCTATATGAATAAAAGCTCTGTGTAATTTCTCACCTCAACAATTTCTCCCACTTTGATGTCTTGACAGCTAAAGAACGGCCTTTCAATAGTACTCCTATTAAAAAAAAGTTTTAAAGAATTAAACGCATCCCAAAACACACTTGAAACCCCAAAGCAAGACCTTCAAGACTAGAACACTAGCAAAAAATTAATTGAGACCTCGATTGAGATTTTCAAATCGCATCACTATTCTCTCCAATCAGAACTGAGCTGAGTTTGTAACAGTAGATGGCGTTGTGGGATTTATTTATTCTGCTTGCATCCAATTCCCTACAAATACCACTTGAGTCTATAATAAAGATTAATTAAAGTGAATTACAAGAATGTTCATAGCGAGCCGTGTTTACAGTCATTACAGTTTACAGTCATTTCATGATATTAAAAGCTGACTTGCATGACTCAGCCGAACACACAACAGCTCTTCCTAGTGTGACTGCGGCTTTAAAAACTAGCCAAGAGCACCATCTGCTATTAAACTATCCTTAAGGGTCATCAGCTGATCAAAACTATACTAAAACACTATCTGCTGTTAAAACTAGCCTTGAGCACCATGTGCTATTAAAACTAGCATACAGCACCATCTGACATTAAAAGTATCCTAGAATGCCATCTGCTGTTAAAACTATACTAGAGCGCCATCTGCTGTTATGCTGTTAAAAACTATCCTAGAGCGCCATCTGCTGATCAAAACCAGCTTAGAACGTCATCATCTGCTAAAAAACTAGCTTAAACCTCCATCTGCTGTTAAAAATCAAGCTCAGAAACAATGCAAGAGAGAATAGTGATGCATTTTGGAATTTGCAGAATCGATTCATAAAACTATTTTTCAGCTTCGCTCTACTCAAAACCAACCAGCGCAGCGTGGCCTGGTAGATCTGCTCTATTGGACTGTAATTTATGATCCTCAGAATATGCTCAGTCTGGGACATCAGGTGGTTTGTGTCGAGCTCCTCTTTGGACTCCTTCAGCAGGTTTCTCTGCATGAGAAAAACAAAACAAACTCCATCAGACTCACAGACTGGATGTGCATGTTTGCAGTAGTGATGGCTGCTTCTGAAACATCTGCTAATACTGTTGTTTTGGAGCTTGAACAAACTATTTGTCAAAATGAAATTGCATACTTATCCTGACTTATTCCTATTAAAAGGATAGTACCCCAAAAAATTCAATTCTCACACTCAAGTGGTTCTAAACTTTTATGAATTTCTTCTGTTGAACACAAAAGAAGATATTTTGAAGAATGTTGGAAAAAAGCAGTCATTGACTGCTTTGACAGAACAAAGTACTATGGTTATAGTACCAAGTCAATGGCTGCTGCATCTCCAACAATCTTCAGAATAGCTTCTTTTGTCTTCAAAAAAAAAAAGGAAAGAAACTCAAACAGCTTTAGAACAAGTACAGGATGAGTAAATAATGACAATTTCGATTTTTGGGTGAACAATCCTTTTAAAATATATAAAAGAATGAGTGATCCTGGAAAAATGCATAAAATCTAGTGGTTTGAAGGATGGTGGTAAAATATAAAAAACAATTAAGCCACTTTTAGTCTTTGACCCATACATATAGTGTTGCACTTATCTCTTTTTGACCAGCAGGTGGTGCTTGAATCAAGCTTGAGTCACTCAATCAAAAGAGTCACAATCCACTGTTTCACTGAGGTTTTAAAAGTTTAAAATTTTTAATTGAGTCACCATTTACACCAAACCTTTACGGTTTATTTTTTCTCTGTTGAACCTAATGAAAGGCATATTGAAGAGAACTGGAAACCCAGCAAGCATTTTTTGTGTTTAAAAGATGTGTAAACATAAAAGTCTTTGGCTAAAACAAGGCTAAATTTGGGCTGCTAGTGAAAATCTAACAGACAGTATAAGAAAAGCCCAAAACTACACTACTCATCAAATCCACAGGAATAAATAACTGTGAATTCTGTCTAATCTGTCTATTTGATTAGTCTAGTTTTGGGTTATTCTAAGACATTGCTAGATGTCTATTAGATGTATATTAAAGACCAAATTGTTTGGTGGAAACAAGGAATGACTGACCTCCATATTATGAAAAAAAAAATACTATGGAAGTCAATGGTTACAGGTTTTCAGCTTTTTTTTTCAAAATATCTTTTTTTTGTGTTTAACAGAATAAAAAGTCATAAAGGTTTGAAACTAGGGTTGGGCGATGTCGACCAATTTGGCAGCGTACAATGTCTAATGTGAAATATCACAATGGACGCTGGCGTTGTAGGCGGCAGTGAATTAATTATTTATGAATAATTAATTCCTAAGTAATTAATTATTTGTAGCCTACTGTTTCAACTAGCTGACCCGCATGGTCTTTGTTATACCCATAACCAAATCATAAATAAATAAAAAACAGCTACACACACAAAAAAAAAAAAATCAATCACTTTTTCTGCGAGACTCTGGCATGAATGACGGAGCGATCTGTGTTGTTATAATGGCGTTGACAAACTTGGTTGGTAATAAAGGTGCACAATCAACAGCAACCAACCAACAGTCTCTGAGTTTTTTACTAAAATGACTAAGTACAAGTGTGAAAGTGAAAGATTAAAGCAGTGTACTGACGCTGTGACACGTTACCTGATTCAAAAGACCGAAGAGTCCTTAGATAGAGACAAGATTAATAAATATCCCGTTGAACAACTATAGTGAGACGCCATCCAGCGGTACATCCTTGATAAACTGTCCAACGCGCACTGCTCTCTGGGGTTTTGTGCTCAAAGCACCCGCTGACTTCTTGGAGCTCAGACGCACGCGTAGCTGCAGTGCATGACAGAGTGTGTGTGTGTGGTCACGTGATGTGCGTTTTCAGCAGTATAGTGTGGAAGGAATGCTAGATGAAACGCCAGTGTGGACGTGGATCGTTTTAGTTTTAAAATGCCTAAAACGTATTAGTGTAAACGGGGCGCAAGTTTGTATTTTTTCATGAGCGGGTTGCTGCTGCGACAGGGGCAGGGCGGAGGATTGTGATGCCGGCTCAGAATCATGATGTCTATCGGCCATCGGCGATGGTATAGTCTATCGACCCAACCCTATTTGAAACCTCTTAAAGGTGAGTAAATAATAAGTAAATGTACATTTTTGGGTGAACTATTATTCTCTTAAGTTTCTCCCATCACTAGTGTGTAATATTTCAATGGCAGCACCAGCGTTGTACTTACATGCACAAAGGCTCTGGTACCGTCAAGCATCTTCATCAGGGCTCCCGAGTTATGGTGTAAACTAGTCATCTGACAGTCCTGCACCACCTCACCCACTCGCTTACTGAAGTGCAGATCCAGCATAGCGCCGCCTGGTGGCAGCAGATGACTGCGCAGAGAGAGACCCACTTGACTGGTCGAAGGCTGTACGTACAGAACCCGCGCCAGGACCTGACAAACAGCAGAGAGATTATTCATTCATTCATTTTCCTTCGGCTTTGTCCCTTTATTCATCAGGGGTCACCACAGCGGAATGAACCCCCAACTTATCCAGCAAATGTTTTACACAGCGGATGCCCTTCCAGCTGCAACCTAGTACTGGGAAACATCCATACACTCTCACATGCACACACATACACTATGGCCAATTTAGTTTATTCAATTCACCTATACCACAGGACTGTGGGGGAAACTGGACCACCAGGAGGAAACCCATGTAAACACGAGGAGAACATGCAAACTCCACACAGAAATGCCAACTGACCAAGCTGGGACTCAAACCAGTGACCTTCTTGCTGTGAGGCAACAGCGTTAACCACTGAGCCACAGTTTCGCCCCATCATATTTTAGGATTACTTATACGCATTATAGCGTATAAATGATGGCGTACACTTTATTTATATTAAATTTAATACATGTAGTAGTTGCTTTTTAGTATAATAGTATATTTTGTAATGGAATTACAGCTGGAAATAAAATTTATTAACATGTAAATAAAATTATTAACTACTATTATAATTAAATAAATCACAAAAGCAAAATCCTTTTATCTAAAACAGCAGAGATGCGTAAAAATTAAATTTTAGCATTATTTATATGCATTATAGTATAATGGTATAGATTGAGTACATAACATTTTTTATATGATGTTGTTCTTTAGTATAATAGTATATTTTGGATTAGAAATACAACTAGAAATAAAATAAATGAACATGGAAATAAAAAAAAATTAACTACAAATATATTTAAATTAACGAAACAAAAATAACAAAAATCACAAAAGCAAAAAAGTATATACACATCTAAAACTGTAGGGAGAGGCGTAAAAAACTATGAAATTTTAGCATTATTTATATGCATTACAGTGTAATGGTGTACATTTTGAGTACATAACATTTTTTATTTGAAGTTGTTTTATAGCATAATAGTATATTTTGGATTAGAAATACAACCGGAAATAAAATAAATGAACATGAAAATTAAAAATAACTATAAATATATTTAAATAAACAAAACTAATAAAAATCAAAAATCACAAAATCTAAATAAAACGTACATTATAAAATGATTAATCAAATGAAACTAAACGCAAATATTCATTTTTTTGTTCACTTTGTACTTTTGCTCAGTGGTTAATAATATTTCTCCATATACTGCTACAAATAAAAATGATGTCAATGAATTTTTTTTTTCTTTACAATTTTATACTTTGTCTTCATTTGAAGTTTAGTTAGCGTTATTGTTTTTTATTTTTTTTATTAATAATATAAATAACAAAAATACAAACCAAAACTACTATGCGCATAAACATTTTACAGGTTAAATGATTCAAACTTAACAAATATTTAAATATTAATCTTTTCATATTTTCAGTTTTCATTTCAATTCTAGCTTTGTGCTTTTGTAAAAAAAATATTACAAATATACTTTATTGTAAACATTATTATGTAATTATAGATTATATTAAATTTTTTATTAAAATACTAATTAAATAATTCAGTATATGTCAAGTACTTTTAGCGCTTTAAACCAAAATTAGAAATGTAGTTCATGACAGCAAACCAAAACTATTATTATTTTTAAATATTTTCATACCTCATTTCCTTTGCTGTAAGTAGACGCCTTGTCCTCATCAAGGTGCAGAAAATCAACCACTCCAGTGAAAGATGAAAGAAACGTCACAATAAGTCCGTGAGGAGTGACCTACAATAATCAAAACATCACTGAAATAATGGTCTTTCACTTGGAAACGAAACCACATGTATATTAGTATATTGGATCGGTGAAACTGTGAAAACAACACACTATTACCACAACTAAAAGCTTGGTTTAGATGGGAATTCATTAAATAATTATGGGATATTGTGACCTGTACATTCCCAGAAAAAAAATACAGGAATACAAAAATCGAGGCATTTTCAGAAGTTTGAAAACAATAATTATTTATTTGCAGTACTGTGAAAAAGTCTCCCACCAGCTTCGGGGGTCTAAGACTTTTGCAAAAATCTAACATTTAGCAATTTAGCATGTTCTATCTTTTTTTATTCTCCAGGTGAATCTCATACTGCCTATAATATTGCCTATACATACAGTATATAGCGTTTCCTCTAGGATTTTTTCCAGCTGTGGTGGCAGGCACAGATCACAGATCTTACCTATGGCGTTATTTCAATGACAAATGTCGTAAGTGCAGTATTACAAGTCGAGATCGCATTTATGTAATAGGAGCATGCGAATCTCTTTGCTTGCGCGCCGATTTCCTCTGTTCGTGCACAAAACTTCTTGCACGCCATCAAATATTTGCTGCTCAAGTGCAGATTTTCTTGTGCGCTCTCAAATAATCCTGCTGAAGTGTGATTTAGTGCGTTTATGTAACGAGTATGTCTCCAACATTTATTAGATTTACTAGGAATATTTATGAATGTCTCCAATAGAGCACCATTAATGCGTCCTGAAGTAAAGTGAAACTCCAGCAAGATGAAGTCATTGTACGCAGAACCATAGACCTTTATCTATAAATAAAGTATAATTATGGAAACTGTGTTCATCTTAACTGAAAGCTACATCGTGTTTGCTGGCCTCACGCATCACGCACCTGTCAGTCAGTCAGTCAGCATGTCACCTTAAAGGGTTAAACAAATAACGCACAGCACTACTATGATTACAGAAAAGTTTGCTCTGTTATAATTCACTTGCCTTTTAATTCGTTTTAGTGCGATTATAACCCGCTATTAAAAAAAAACAAAAAAAACAACGACTGAATGTTTTGAATGAGGAGCTGTTATGTAGCCGTGGCGGGAATGAATTTTGGTGTGGCGCTCCGCCATGGAAGAATGAATGGTAAACCATGGTATACAATGATCAGGTCTGGACTCTGTGGAGGCCATTTCATGACTGTCTGTTTTTCTCTTCAAATATAATTTCATTGCATTAGCACCGTGTTTGGGATCATTCTCATGCTGAAAAATAAAACTATTACAAACTAGGTGCTTTCTAGTAGGAATTACATGGCGAATGAAAACCTGTCTGTAGTTTTCAGCATCCACAACCCCATCATTATTGACGACAACTCTGGCAGAAATAAAGCAGATCAAACCAAGACAGAAAGAGTAATTTTCATTCATTCTTCCACCTTTATAACTCTTTCTTTCATATGTCTTAAACAATTAGACCCCAAAAAATTCAACTAGTACCTGTATTTTCTGGTTGTATTTTAATAAAGAGAATGCGAAGTAATATATACAGGGAGTGCAGAATTATTAGGCAAGTTGTATTTTTGAGGATTAATTTTATTATTGAACAACAACCATGTTCTCAATGAACCCAAAAAACTCATTAATATCAAAGCTGAATATTTTTGGAAGTAGTTTTTAGTTTTAGCTATTTTAGGAGGATATCTGTGTGTGCAGGTGACTATTACTGTGCAGAATTATTAGACAACTTAACAAAAAACAAATATATACCCATTTCAATGATTTATTTTCACCAGTGAAACCAATATAACATCTCAACATTCACAAATATACATTTCTGACATTCAAAAACAAATCAGTGACCAATATAGCCACCTTTCTTTGCAAGGACACTCAAAAGCCTGCCATCTATGGTGAACAGATGAAACACTGACAGAATCCATCAACATTGTGTACAGCAGCAACCACAGCCTCCCAGACACTGTTCAGAGAGGTGTACTGTTTTCCCTCCTTGTAAATCTCACATTTGATGATGGACCACAGGTTCTCTATGGGGTTCAGTCAGGTGAACAAGGAGGCCATGTCATTAGTTTTTCTTCTTTTAGACCCTTTCTTGCCAGCCACGCTGTGGAGTACTTGGACGCGTGTGATGGAGCATTGTCCTGCATGAAAATCATGTTTTTCTTGAAGGATGCAGACTTCTTCCTGTACCACTGCTTGATGGTGTCTTCCAGAAACTGGCAGTAGGACTGGGAGTTGAGCTTGACTCCATCCTCAACCCGAAAAGGCCCCACAAGCTCATCTTTGATGATACCAGCCCAAACCAGTACTCCACCTCCACCTTGCTGGCGTCTGAGTCGGACTGGAGCTCTCTGCCCTTTACCGATTTAGCCATGGGCCCATCAAGACTCACTCTCATTTCATCAGTCCATAAAACCTTAGAAAAATCAGTCTTGAGATATTTCTTGGCCCAGTCTTGACGTTTCAGCTTGTGTGTCTTGTTCAGTGGTGGTCGTTTTTCAGCCTTTCTTACCTTGGCCATGTCTCCGAGTATTGCACACCTTGTGCTTTTGGGCACTCCAGTGATGTTGCAGCTCTGAAATATGGCAAAACTGGTGGCAAGTGGCATCTTGACATCTTGGCAGCTGCACGCTTGACTTTTCTCAGTTCATGGGCAGTTATTTTGTGCCTTGGTTTTTCCACACGCTTCTTGCGACTCTGTTGACTATTTTGAATGAAACGCTTGATTGTTCGATGATCACGCTTCAGAAGCTTGACAATTTTAAGAGTGCTGCATCCCTCTGCAAGATTTCTCACTATTTTTGACTTTTCGGAGCCTGTCAAGTCCTTCTTTTGACCCATTTTGCCAAAGGAAAGGAAGTTGCCTAATAATTATGCACACCTGATATAGGGTGTTGATGTCATTAGACCACACCCCTTCTCATTACAGAGATGCACATCACCTAATATGCTTAATTGGTAGTAAGCTTTCGAGCCTATACAGCTTGGAGTAAGACAACATGCATAAAGAGGACGATGTGGTCAAAATACTCATTTGCCTAATAATTCTGCACTGCCTGTAAAGTCATTATACCCTCACTAAATCAACAAATGTAACCGGGGGCTGAAGACTTTAGCACAGTACTGTATATAAAATATTTTTGTAGTGACTATGCTTTGTGAACTTGCAGATCTTTTTTCATACTCAAACAGCAACATTACACGGACATTATGCATATTAAAAGCATAATAGGAAATCATTAAAACATTAATTTCTTACCCGCTTGACGCGTCCGTGGATCAGCAGTCCAGGCAGAAGGTTGCCTAAAGTCCATCCTTGCTTGGTCTCAGCACAGGCCTTAACAAGAGCCTGGGGATTCTGGGACAGGCGCACCACACGCCCGCTATCTTTGACATCCTCTATCAGGACCAGCACGTACTGACCCACATTCAGATCTGAGGGGAAAGGAGAACATTTACAAATCATAATGTTGCTTTTATACTGATTCAGGCATGCTAAATGAACTAAGTGATGATTGTTAATTAATGGAAAGGTTTTATATCTGAATTTGTGTCTGATTTCTACCTTGTTTTGAGGATGTGCTCTTTTTGGGCAGGAAAGCTTTAGTGCCACCAATTCCGATGTCCACCAGGTAGCCGTGATCTTCAACACTCTCCACACAACCGCTCAGTGCCTACAATATTAACAGGGGCTGATTTTAGTACTCAAAACCTATTCAAACTAATTGATGTACACAACTATTTCCATGAAATGATTCAATAAAATATTCAAAAGTGGCAGATAATAAATTTATAATGTTGCAAAATGCTTTTATTTCAAATAAATGCTTTGAATGCTTATTCTATTCTTCAAAAAATTCTTAAATAAATATGCATCAAAGTTAAAGGGTTATAAACCCCCCTCTTTCGGTTCAAGTCTACCTCAGAAAATGTTCAAAAAATGCTGCGAGATGGGCGTGGAGCCAAAGAGCTTAGAATGACCAAGAGGCGACACTCAATAGAACATTCCATTGCAACAGCAGTGCCCAGCAACAGCCCTGTGATTCCGCCATTTTGGAGTGAAAGCGGTCGGCTGTCCATTGGATCTTATTGCTGTCGCAATGGCAAGCAGCTGCTTTGTTTTTTATTTATTTATATAAAAAGCGCATTAAAGCTGAGATACAACCTGAAAGACGACAATACAACACTTACTATCACAATCATCAGCACTTTTAACAGTTAATTTTACGGACTTATAATGTTGTTCTATTGGAATTTTCATTCCAAAATGGCCACCGCGCCATCTAGTGGCTGTTTCCCAAATCGCACTTGAGTGTCGCCTGTTGGTGATTCTATGCTCTTTGGTGGAGCTCTGCGAGCAAAGCGAGGAATGGGCGTGGCCGGCTGAGAAGGGGAAAAAAAGTGAAGCGAACAACTCTTGTCAGTTGGCTCACAAAACTAGACACAAACTGTGAGGACACGCATGATTGTATAGTTAACAAAGTTAAAACGCAAATAAATAAACAGTAAATAATTAAGGCCCAACCTCAATTCTATTTTTGTACCCCTATCCCTTCCCCCTTGAAACAGAGTGTAAAGAGGAAAGGCTTTAAAAATTACCCCTAAGAAATGGGACACCACTACAACACCTGCACACGTCATCATATGTCATTGCAATCACTTGCTTCATATGGGATCAAAGGTTGTGACTGCTGTAGTTATTCCAGTTATTTTTTTTGGTATTTATCTTCAGGAAATCACTGAAGGCATGTATCATGTTATCATAACAATTTAATGTGGCAATAAGATTGAACTATACTGTGCATTTACACCGTGGCCATATTCATCAATGTAAACACACAAAAAACAACATTAAAGCAGACACTGTAAAAAGCTCATTCTCAGCCACTAGACTTTTCTGACAGGGTATTCGAGTGTCATCGAGTGACAGAATATTGTGGGACTGCTATACAGGAGTTATTATTAGGGATTATAGATAGCGAAATTTAGCATTTTTTTTTAGCTGGGTTTTTTTTTAAAGCATGACGGTAAAACATTAGCGCGGTTATGAATATATTAAAACATGTGCTTGTTTGTTGTAAAAAGAAACAAACAAATACGACCTGTGCTGTGCGCGAATGCGATCTCACCCAGTCATTGGGTCTCACAGTTTGGCAGGTCTGCCTTGCCTTCAGAAAGCACGTGCTCTCATGTGTAATTAAGAAGCAGGGTCTTCTCATAGGATAAGAAAACTCAGCTATGAATAATAATGAGACACAGACACGTCATTACTCCAGTAGCAGATAAGCGATAAGTCACCGATTTAGATAAAATTATTTTAAACCCGGAAGATGAAATTAGCTGACAAAAGCTTAAAATCATCCAGTTTTCCCCACAATTGAAGCTGACAGGTGCTAACGTCGTCCATAATGATGCTCAACACACACAAATCTGTTAAAAAAAATAAAATAAAAAGTACTCCAGGAACCTCTTGAACCTTTAATTTTTGTTAAATGTTAAACTCAAAATATTAAACAGCACAACTATTTCAGAAGACTGATAACAATAAGAAATGTTTGTTAAGCATCAAATTAGAAAATTACAATGCTTTTTGAACAAAACAGCACTAAAATCTGTAGGAATTATGCTGAAAATACAAATTTAAACCACAGAAACACATTGACCAAATATATTGAATTATCAATTACTTCGAATGGCACCAGTATTTCACAATATTAAAGTTTTTCCAAATTTGGGATCAAATAAATGCAGTTTGAGAGCATAAGAAACCTTCAAAACAGTATTAATAATAAAAATTCTTATTATTATTTCAGACTCCAAACTTATTATCATCTAAAAAAGATTTTCCAGTCATTTGAATATATAAATCTTTAAAACGACATTCAAAAAAGCACCAAACATAATGATATTGAATTAAATAATGAATTATTCTGAATAATTATACCGATTATAATCTATATGCTTAATGAAATCTTGCTAACTCACCATTCCAGGCTTTAAAGCAGCTGAATTCAATGCCTTGTTCACATCTTTTGGGTTGATCGACAATTTGAGGCTAATATGACCCTCTTTGGCAGAGTCTAAAGATGAGACGACACATCTGATCAGCATTCCAGGAGTGAGGAGTTTGGAAAGAGGGACAACTTCCTGTTGACAGTGAAGAAACAAACAAAATGCATTATATCATTTATCATGACAATGTTCGCCTGCACATTTAGGACGCATCCAAAATTGTGTACTATTCAAGTAGGTACTACACTGGAATTTACTAAAATTCATGTTCTATATAGCAGTGTTTCCCAACTCTGTTCCTGGAGGCACGCCATCAGAACAGATTTTAGATGTCTCCCTTATCTGACCCATTAACTTCAGGTTTTGGAGTCTTTTCTAATGCTCCAATGAGTTGATTCAGGGGTGTTTGATTAGAAAGAGGTTGAAAATCTGTACTGTTGGTGTGCCTTTAGGAACAGGGTTGGGAAACACTGCTATTAATGTGTATTAATGTGTTAGTACCAAAGAAATTTGGATGTACTACATCCACCATTTGTCTTTATTATATGAATTTCCTTACATCGGTTTTCATGGGATAGCGTAGCGTGCATTAAAGGGGACCTATTACGCCCCTTTTTACAAGATGTCAATTAAGCCTCTGGCGTCCCTAGAGTGTGTATGTGAAGTTACATCTCAAAATACCAAACAAACAATAATTTACTCTTTGAAACGGCACATTTTCGGCTTTGATCCTAATTGTGCCATTTTGGTGACTGTCGCTTTAAATTCAAATGAGATTGTGCTCTTTTCAAAAGAGGGTGGAGCTAAAGATACTTGTGTGTCAGCAAAGGGGCAGACGCAAAAAAACAAGAATAACAATGAGGGAGAGATAGTCACTAGTGGGCGGGGCTTTTTTTCCCTCTGATGACACGTACAAAGGGTGAATGTCAATCAAATGTGATAATAAAAAAGAAAATGTACTAATTATTACCATTAGAAGCTGGTTTCATTTATACACTAATGCCACACACCGCTTATTAAAGTGAAATTTTGCATAATAGGCTCCCTTTAAATGCACAATTCAGAATCTAGCTGGAAATAGTAGGTCATCTGGTTACTTCTTGCTTACGGTTTTCGAATACTATAAAATTTGGACATACTACTTGGTTAGCATACTGCTTTTCCATGTACTAGATAGTAGGGAAGTATGCAATTTTGGATGCAGCCTCATGGTGCGTTTACTCAAGACGCGGATGTAGCGTCAAGCGAGTGATTTACATGTTAAGTCAATGCAAAGACACAAATAGTTGGGAAATCTGAACTTCAGTGGAGACTTGCTGCGTTAACCAATCAGGAGTTTGCTTTTGTAGGGGCGTAATTATGACGTAGTGTCTGTTGTTGCGGTCCCAAACGGGAAATCCACTTGCCGACAGCTCATCAAACGGGGTTTGGCTCAGTCGGAAGCACCGCTGAAAGCTTCCATCATCCAGGTATAGTTTCTGGACAACTTGATGAACTCAAAGAGCTGAGTGCACCTCTGAAATCAGGATCTAGTGATCTCAGACACGGCGTCGAACTAATCTACGCTGTCTTTCAGCCTTCCTAAAGCACAGCTACTGTATCGATAAAATCCATGTTAGTCATTTAGCAATGAAACTAGAGTCACTGGTAGGCATGGGCCGGAATAAGTTTCTGACGGTATGATAACCTTGGATAAAAAATATCACAGTTTCACAGTATTGTGTTAACTGCTGTAAAATAATTTCTTTTTAAATGTCCCATTTAACACAATATATTACATTTTAGAAAACATTTATAATATTTTGCAACAGTAAACCTGCCAGGCTAGATAATTAAAATAAGCCATTGACTTCTATCTTCTTTAGCTTTATCACAGATTTCCTTACAACACATGAAAAAAACACTTAAACACATAAACCTTAGAAACGGTATAACAAAATAGTTTTGCAGTTTTAATACCTTGACTTTTCCAAACCAAGGTAAACCTTGAAACCGGTTATCCTCCCATGCCTAGTCACCAGGCAGACAGAAGCCCCGCCCATATGCAAATCCGCGTCTGTTATGAAGCTAATTTGACGCACAAATTAATCGAGTACATTTAAAATGTTCACGCGTCTATTTACACACAAATAGCAGGATTTATTCGCGTGTGCCACAGCATCATAGTGTCTGTCTGTGTGCATTTCAGATACCTCTAAGCCATCATCAGTGTCCAGTTTGTCATTGAGAATGTTGGTGTAGGCGTCACAGATGTTGCAGATCGGCAGGTAACCAACGAGGCCACTCGGGAGACCGACTACAACCTCAAAATCTGACACTTCCTTCACACAACCCAGCATTAAAGTGCCAACCGTCAGATCCTAAACAGAGAGAATGAGAATGAGAGAAAATGATCAGACACAAGATTAATTGGCTAACATATAGTTTAAGACAAAATTATTCACCCTCCTGTAAAATTTTTTTAGTGCTACTTGCTACTTATTATATTTATCTTATTTCTTTTAGTTTGGCTGAAATAAAAGCAGTTTTTTAATTTTATCAAGTATTTTTAAGGTCAATATTATTAGCAACCTTAAAAAAACATTGTTTTCTATTCGCTACCGAACAGTCCACTGTAATCCAATTACTTGCCTAATACTTTGTTTACCTTCATCCATACTTTGAAAGGTTATTTGCAACATTAAAAAGACATCTGCAATAAAAATGATGAAATCACTTCTATAAACTGAATTTGACGTGATTTATCTTTGATCCATAAATATTCAAAAGCACAGACGGTATATTATAAACATATAATAGTTAAAGATGTCATTTCTAATCTCCCTCTCTTTATACAAATGTATAACATTCATTCATTTTCGTTTCGGTTAAGTCCTTTCATAATCAGGGGTTGCCACAGCGGAATGAACCGCTGAATAATCCATTTAACTATTAGAAAGTTGAAATAAAAATAAAATCACATGAAATCTAAACCTAAACTGTAGTTACCCTAAGATGCAGAATTTGGACAGTGGTGGTCGTGTTGAGTTTAATATTCTCTCCATCCACTTTCTGTTTTTTAGGTTTTGGCGCTTCATCCTGCTTCACAGCCTTCTTCTTCTTAACCGCTTTTGCAGGTGTCTGAAAAATATTAATTACATACAAATACATTATACTCATAACAAGCTGTGCAATACTTTATACTGCATACCCACTGATCAGTATTAAAATGATAGTTCATCGAAATCTGAAAATTCAGTCATTGTTTACTCACCCTTCACTTGTTACAAACCTGTCTTTCATCTGTTGAACACAAAAGAAGATATTTTGAAGAATGCTGAAATCCTGTAACCATTGACTTTCATAGTATTTGTTTTTTCTACTATAGAAGTCGATGGTTACAGGTTTTCAGCTCTCTTCAAAATATCTTACTTTGTGTTCAAGAGAAGAAAGATACTCAAAGGTTTGAAACAACATGAGGGTGAGTAAATTGAAATATTTTTGGGGTGAACTATTTCTTTAACATTTTAATACTGTTTTAGTCACAAACACTTCATCAACTTACATCAAAAAGATTGTCCACATCATGTGGGATTAGGTCAGTGGGTTTTTTCCTCTCGGTACCTCCACGGGGAAAATCTTCTTCCATAGATGCCATTTTTCACAATTTGCCTAAAGAGAAAAACAATTAGTTGTTGAGGTAAAGTTGGTTCTATATTCACATATTTATTTAGTGATAAATTGTGACACACTCCCTGTGATGTTTACCATGATACTTTGATTATTCAGTCTAAAATCATATGCAAGTATTACTTTAAAACAACATTAGCCCTACTTATTTGACTCTGAACAATGTTGTACTTTGATAGTCATTCCCTGCTTAGAATTGGCAAACTCTTCTGAAATGATATTATTAAGGGGTAAGTCTGAATGTGCGAATATAAAACCAATTTTATCTTAATTTATATATATTTTTTTAAATAATTTTTTCAGGGTTTTCACCTTTAAAGGATAGGACAGTAGAGAGTATTGACAGGAAAGCATGGGGAGCAGAGAGAGGGGAAATATCGGAATAGGACCGCGAGGTGGGAATCAAACTCAGGTAGCTGTGAGCACTAACCACTACACCACTGGTTCCGACCAACTTTACCTTTGTGTTTACCTTATGAATAAAGTTGTTGCACATCCGCCAGTTCCCACCTCAAAATGAGTGAGTTTGAGCCACTTGTACACTAAGGTAGCGTTCAAAACAAAACATCAGCGAAGAAACTCGACACAGAGGAACATAAAACCTACTGCCAGCTAGCGTTTCAGAAGTTTGTTGCAGAGCAACACAAACAGCATGCAGAAGTATAAATGCACGACAACTCACAAGGCAGGCGCTGTGGGTCACGTCGATCACTCGACGCAGAAGTATAAACCAGGCTTTACAAGTAACGCGAGTAATATTACTTTTAGATGTACTGAGTAAAGTAACGCATTACTTTTAAGCAGTAATAATATTTGAATTACTTTTTTGAAAATGTAAAGCAAGTTACTTTTTAGTTTAGTTGATTCACTTATAAAAAATAAATTGCTGAATCACAATTAAAGCAGTCACAATGAATCACGCGGTCAATGAGAGAATGTGTTCATTATTTTGAACGCATCGAAGAAAAGGAGATTATAGTCTCAATGGACAGTGATTTTACTTAAGACAAATAGTACAAAGGTAGCGAACACATTACTTTAGAATTTCAATAATCTGTATATACGCCATGTATAGCTCTGGGGTCAGGAAGTTCTCAGATAACATCATCCTAAAATAATATTTTATTTTGATGTGTTTTTTTTTAAAGGGAAATGAAGGTGTAGGTTATACAATGCATTGCTAATTGCAGAACTCCTCTATTTAAAAAAAGGAAAGAAAGGAAAACAAGTTCCAAAAAAGATCCAGCCTCAGCCAGGTAATAAAAAGTAATGCAAAAGTAACTCAAATGTAACGCAACACATTACTTACTATAAAAAGTAACCAAGTAACCCAACTAGTTATTTTTTGGGGCAAAGCCAAAGTAACTTTCCCCAACACTGCCAATGAATATATAAACACAGCAATACTGCGTTCCCCAAAAATGTAATGTGAATACAGTAATGCGCGTAGATGATAAAAAACAAATCGTTTTTGTTTTATGGTAATTTTGTTTTTTGATATTCGAAATAAAAAATTAAAAGTAAATAATTTTTTTATTTAGCTTTTCCGTTTTTCACCATGAAAAAGAAAAATGCCACGCATTTCAATATTTGTTTTTGAATTTTAAAACAAAAATTTAAAAAACTGATCATTTTTCATTTGTCAATATCAGTGTCTAAAATGAAAATACAATGACCAAAAGATACACTGACCCGCATAACACTCAACTCTGGTTCTTGGATAACATTATCCTAAAATATTTATTATGATGTGTTTTTTTTAAAGGTAAATCTATGTGTACGTTATATAGTGCACTGTTAATTGCAGAGCTCCTCTATTGAAAAAAAAGATGTTATAAAAATTAAAAGTAACGTAATGGATTACTTACCATAAAAAGTAACCAAGTAATGCAACTAGTTACTTTTTAGGGGAGTACCTCAATATTGTAATGCATTGCTTTCTAAAGTTACTCCCCCCAACACTGCCAATGAATATATAAACACAGCAATACGTTTTGTTTTTACGCTTAATGATATCAAAGTAATGTCTGTATTTCCACTTTAAGCAGCAACCACTCTCGCTAGCAGCCATTTCAGCTTGTGTTCTCAAGCAATTTAAAAGCACATGCTCATTGAATGAGGTTGCAGCGAAAAACGTGATTTAAAAGAAGCATTTTTTTTCTTCTACAAACTATATTTGTAACGCAAATACATTGACTTTAGTAACTGTAATCAAATTACACACATTTAAAAGGTCATTCGTTACATTACTGTGTTCCCCAAAAATGTAATTTGAATACAGTAATGTGTGTAACACTCAACTCTGGTTCTCAGATAACATTATCCTAAAATATTTGTTTTGATGTGTTTTTAAAGGTAAATGTATGTGTAGGTTATATAGTGAATTGTTAATTGCAGAGCTCCTCTATTAAAAAAGAGGTTATAAAAAGTAACGCAAAAGTAACGTAATGGATTACTTTGCATAAAACGTAACTAAGTAACGCAACTAAGTTACTTTTTAGTAGAGTAACTCAATATTGTAATGCATTACTTTCTAAAGTAACTTCCCCCAACATTGCCAATGAATGTATAAACACGAACACGGTAGCAGACATAAACAGGATTGTTTTAGTCAACAAAAAATGCATATATAACCATATATAACATTAATAACTATGTAAACTAATATGTTTGGCTTCATTATTTAAACTGACCAAGAACAAACACAACTGCAGACACATGAGAAGCACAACATAAATGCATACTAACGTACACCGCAACGTTTTATCGACACTATCATTTACATACGCATAATTAAGCCCTCTAATTAATAGTAACTAAGAGATTTTACTTACGTTAGTAAAACTTGGTGTAGAAACATGTAGCTCTCGTGCAAGTAAATCTCACATGTTCCTCACAAGCGTGCCATCTTCTCGACCCGGATGTAAACACCGAGAGGCGGCATTTAAACGTTACACCGAAGGAGAAAGAATCAGCCAATAGGATGATAGGTTTTTAGATTGACGTCTCTATAAGCCTATCGACTTAGTGGTAGAATCGATTGATATGCGTGTAATCCAATGATTACAGTACATTCGGGTTATCACCACATAGGTGGGACTTCCTTAAATCGTTCACTTTCCGGCTTCACCATTGAAGGGCACCAGTTTGCTTGGTAAGTCGCGGTTTATATTTTAGCAGAATTATTGTTATCTTTTATTTAGCGAAGCGATTATGCGTTTAAATGTTTGTGAAATTAATATATGCTACTAAGGAAAGCAGTAACGTTAGAGACTACGGCCATCTTAACAACGCCTTTTTAGCTAACGAGGTTGAGGTGCTTTCAAAATACATTTAATATTAAACATTTACGAAGAGTCAAGTGTTATTAAATGTCTTGTTAAACCTACATTTCACTGTAGCAGCTTGCCATTATTTCAAAAACAAGGTTGTCCTTTACGCATTTAGCGTGACCTTACGTACGAATGAAAAATCACGCGTATGTTGTGCCTCATTAACGTTTCTCTGTGAATTGTTTCATTAACAGATTACATACAGAAATCATGGGTGGACACGACGCTGGAAGTCAACACCAGTTCACTGGCATTGCCAAGTACTTCAACTCATACACAATCACAGGCAGGAGGAATGTAAGTGGACATAATGATAATTAGTGCTGCACGATATATTGTTTCAGCGTCGATCTCACAATGTATTCATTCGCAAAAGTCACATCTCATGATATGCAGTGTTGAGTTTGTATTATAATTCATCATTTGCATGTGTTTTTGATGCCTCTGATTGTATAATGACCTTAAAAGCATTTCTAAGAATTGGACCATTTGTGACTAACAACTCTTTATTTTGATCATTCAGTTCCTGTACTTGAATACTGTTAGACTTTGGAAATGATAAAACACTTTTTCTTGATTGTATTTACAGGTTGTTATGCATTAAAATATTCTCAACACATGCTAATACAGAAATGCACTGCAAATAGCACAGACCACATCGAAAACGTGTCGGGGGACCCCAATACATTTCTAGATGGTTTATTAGATTTTATGGAGATGCACTCCCACTGCAGAATCATCCCAATCCATCTAACATTATAAATTCTTTCCAAACAGAGATATTAAGTCATCTGGTAAAATTGTATTTATATCGCAATATATAAATATATCGCAATGCTAGATTTTTCCACAGGGTTTCTGCAGGTTGCACCAAGTTTAAGACTTTTTAAGACATTTATAGGACCATTATGAATGAAATTTTTTTATTTCCTTTTAACAAAGGAATTGTTCAAATGGCCCAGGTGGAAAAGATTTTTATTTGACCTCAAAAAAATTTATTATAATTTAATACATTTAACAATACAATAATAAATTAATATTAAAAGATTGTAATTTTTTTAAATATTTCTTAGCAGAATATTTTAAATATTGTGTAAAATTAAGCAAGTGCTACTTGTATCCACTTTTTTTTTTCCAACATAAACTTTTTTTTAACTAAAATTTTAAAACGGACAAATGTTTTAAACGTTTTAACTTTCTGTCCAGGTCAGTGTCCTCAGCAGTAAATACATGGAGAACCTTTAAACAAATGTTAAGGAAAATAATTAAACCGTTATGATAAATAGTTAAAAATACCTTTTTAAATAAAGTTTAACATTTTATTTAGATGGATTGTTGGTGATTACATGGCAATATATGAACAAAGTAAAAATTAAGACATGTTTTTAAAAGATTAAACGCCTACACCACAGTATTTCAGTAAATTTAAGACTTTTTAAGGCCTAAAATTTAGATTTTGAGATTTAAGACTTTTTTTTTTTTTTAAGATTTATTTATCCGATTTTTATGACCGTTAACAATCAAAAGTAACAGAGAGAATAACAATACAAATAGAAAAAAAAATTATATATATATATATATATATATATATATATATATATATACACATAAATATATATATATATATATATATATATATATATATATATATATATATATATACACATAAATATATATATATATATATATATACATAAATAACAGTACAAACTTTATTAAAAGAATAAAAATAAACCATACTGTAGTCCTCATATTGTGCAACAATCAGTATATGATGTGCATAAACGATATATGATGTGCATTCACTTTACAAATTAAGCATATAAACAGGTAAGTACTGAAAGTTGAGGTTGGCAGCATGGTGTATTAGGTCAAATAAATAATGATAATAAAATAAATAAAAATTAAAAGAGAAATGGAAGAATATATTAAACTGAATAGCCTGGGGGGGGGGTCACATTCTTCAAACTTGTGGTTATACTCATCTGGAAGGTACAGACCAAAAATGCAAGATGGGCAACCATTCAGTCAGCAGTAACTGCTTTAAGCCTCAGAGATTTGACATGCTCCAAGAATGGCAACCAAATGTTAGAAAATTTGATCACTAAACCTCGAAGAACATATAAATTTTTTTCTAATTTAACAAAAAATAAGGCATCTTTAATCCATTGAGCATGGGATGGGGGTGGAGGAGACTTCCACTGTAACAAAATACACCACCTAGCTAATAATGACTATTAATTCAGAAAAATAAAATGGTAACTCACAATCAGGGGGTAGAACTTCAAACAGGCCAATTAACAGAGAAGGATCAATTTTAACAGATGTTATTTCTGAAAATGAGTCAAAAACAGACTCCCAAAAAGGAAACAGCTGGACAGGTCCAAAACATGTGAACTAGATTTACAGGTTCAGCATGACATTTGTCAGTTTGGATCAATAGCAGGGAACATGCGAGCCAGTTTACACTTAGACCAGTGAACTACTTTGCACTGTAGAGTCCCATGACGAGCACATACAGATGATGTATGGACCTTTTGTAAAATTGTTGACCAAATATCTTCTATATCTATGTTAAGATCCCTAGCCCAAATAAAACGCAAACTTTCAGAGGTAGAGGGATGGGACGTGAGCAAGGAGTTGTAAATCTTCGGCTCCATTTTGACCGGGATTGATACTAAAGATGGTCTCAATCAGGGTAGAGGGTGGTATAGTAGGAAATCCTGGAAAGTGTTTAACGACAAAATCCTGAATTTGAAAATATCTGAAAAGTTGTGACTTTGATAATATTTTTGCGTCATTTGAACTACTAACTCAAGTGTTTAGTCTACCAATGTAGAGGTCTTAGACAGAAACAAGACTTTTTAAGACCCTGCGGACACTCTTCCAATATCGTGCAGCCCTAATTGAAATTAATTATCAGTTACACTTCAATGCAATTCCAATGTACGTTTCCTAAAAACGGTATTTCTCTATTTTGTCTTCAGTGTGTGTTGGCCACATACGCCAGCATTGCAGCCATCATCCTCTTCTTCAAATTGAAGCCCAAGAAGCAAAAGGCTGTGACTTCAAGTTAACTTATTGTAAGCTTCGCCTGAATTGAACACAAATGAACACTCATTTTCATATCTGACAGCTGGGATTTAATGCTAAACTCTTTTCCTCTTTCTTTTCAGGATGTTTTTTTGAATGCAGCATGAAAATTGGTGCGGGATTTGTTGAATTTACTTCTATGTGAAGAATAAACTGAAAAATCTAAACCACGGCTGTAGAAAACTTGTTTTATTTACACATGTAGGCAGTAGTATAAAAGCTTGTATAGACCAGCACTCGTATGCATCACGTTTTGAAGATCAATTACAAAAAAACCTTCATGGCTATATGTACAAAAGCAGATCAGCCTTGTCATTTTCACACACGATGCATACGAATGAGCAAATATGGCAGTAAAGTCATCGAGGCAAAACAAAATGAAGTTATGAGCACGAATAGATCTGATTTTTGAATGGAGGAGGTATCAGCGTAATGTTCAGTGCTTTAACCATTTCGTTCTGCTTATTTCACATGTTAGTAATGAATCTTTAAATATTATGCACCATTATTGATAGATCATCACAGCTACATGGGGGTTTGCGGTTTCGGTCACTGAGAGTTGTAGGAGCCTGCGGCCAGGAGTAGGTTGCGTCTGGTGAAGTGCAGGTGTGTGACTGCTGTGGATTTGCTATGGTACGTCCCCAGCAACAGCTCCTGAGAGTTGTCCGGCAGGTGAATGTGGCCTGTTGCTGCAGTGAAGTCGTCTGTTTCTACGTCATCGATGGCTCTCATGACGTCCCACAGCCGGACGGTATTGTCCATAGAGCCTGGAGCAGAAGACAGGATTTTCTTTTATTACAATCAATCATGTAAAGCCTGACATGTCAACAAAAAATGCAAAATCTAAACAGTTTAACTTTTAGACCAGGGGTGCTCAACCCTGTTCCTGGCGATCGACCTTCCAGCTGATTTCAGCTCCAACCCTGATCAAACACACCTGAACCAATTATTTTGAACGTGAGGAGCACTTGATAATTACAGGCAGGTGTGTTTGATAAGGGCTGCAACTGAAAACTGCAGGTAGGTCGATCGCCAGGAACAGGGTTGAGCACCCCTGTTTTAGACCAAGAAAAAAAATATTTGCATGTTTTTTTAACGAGTAAAGATGAATGCATTAGGATTTTAAGGCTCATATCAGGGGTGAAATAATGTCAATATATATAAAGCAATTTTTTTAGGATGGTGAGTAATGTTTTTGAGGGTAAATATAGCTGACACAAAAGCCGCCAGTAGGTGAAGACAAGTTCATATGAGCAGTGTTGCCAGATTGGGCGGTTTCGAATCCAAGTTTGCGGGTAAAAAATAACATAGGCGGGTAGTGGATATTTGGGCGGTATTGTAAAGGTACGCCCGCCTGCCCGCGATCTCCCGTAACCCCCCCACTATTCGTGAAACTTGGGACCATTCCCCCCACTTTTCGTGAAATATGGGATGATCCAACCACCCCTCATACATTTGAGCGTCCAGCAAACCCCCCTCCTCCCACTTTTTGTAAAATCGAGGTTGTTGTGCAGGTGTTTTTGCACTTTGGCGGGTTTTTGGGCTGGAAAAAGTCAGTTACATCTGGCAACACTGCATATGAGTGATTCACTGAATCATTTATTCAAAATGGCTGATTGGTTTGAAAATTAAGTAGAGATTCTAAAAATGAATCATTCAATCAGTGATTCATTTATTCAAATGATTTCATCAAAATGGCTGATTTGTTTGAAAATGAAGCAAATGACTCTATAAAAATGAATAATTCAATCAGTGAGTGATACTTGAAATAAAGTAAAATAAAATATATATTTAAAAATAGTTGCAAAAAAATATTTATACTTGCACTATATATATATATATATATATATATATATATATATATATATATATATATATATATATATATATATATATATATGAGCAAAATCACATGACTAACAGTGCGATATAGCTGTATATCGGCACTGGTGGGAGGGGTGCATTAGCTCGAGCCCAGAGGCCGAGTGGCTTACGCCCCATTTACACGGGGCGTCAGCGTCATTGCTTCCCATTCACTTTGAATGGGTGACGTCAGGTGTTGCTGAACTGCAATGTCGATCCGTCATCGCCGGCGATGCTTACTGCAGAAGTTGGGAAATTCTCAACTTTTCAAGCGCCAACGGAAGCGTCGGCCAATCAGATCGCTTTATGCAAATACCCCATCTCAGACAGTAGCCAATTTCAGACTAATTTCATTGGCTGACGCTACTATGACGATCGCGTCAGCCCCAAATTGAGACGCACCCTCAGTCAAGCATTGACGCTGAAGCCCCGTGTAAATGCACCAGTAATGATAAACAGCCATATCGCACTACTACGAGTGTAATATTGCGTTTATACAACAGTTTTAACAAGCCTAATCATGTTTATAAAAAAGAAAATCAAACACGGAGAGTCTCAAAAATCCTTTTGTATGAGGAACTACTTTCTTCCGCCATTTATTCACATCTGCAGCTGACGTCAGAACAGCAGAAACGGTTGCCAGTTCACTAATGTCACTTTAGAGCTAGTTTTTGAATGATTCTCTAGTGTAATGTCTAATGCTGTGTTCACACCAGACGTCATAAGATGTTTATGACAAAACCGATGATTTTGCTCACATTTTAAGATTATAAGGTAGAACTGCATAAAATGCCATCAGTCTACAGAGATTTCCCAGTATTTCTCTGTTGCAATCGTGAGATCACAATAATTAACCCTGAAAAGCCAAAGCAAAGCAGTGCCAGTATAAATACAGAACTACAATATAATATAAATACTGTCACTTGCCTGTTTTATAATGGCTTGATGTAGTTTGAAATTCAAGCTGAGTTTTTCTCCCTAAAGACTTATGCGGGGTGTGTGTGAGTATATATATATAAAAAATAAATACTTTTATTTTAGCTTATTTATATTTATTAATCAAGCTGCCTTAAGTTTACTTCAAATCATGCATTTCACAACCTGAAGTAATGTTTTTAATATATTAATCTTAAAAACAGGGAATTAAAACATGATCTCAATCTTTTTTCGACAAAGTTTGAATCACTAATAATTTAGGTGTGTATTAAATATGAAAAACTGAGTCAATTCGATCAAAACTAGTCCTAATGTGTTGCTAGTCCTGACCTGATGCAATGATTTCTCCATCTCTGCTGAACTTGAGGGCATAAATAGTGCCAGTGTGACCCTTCATCTCTGCGATCATCAGCCCGTGTCCAATATCCCACAGCAAAACTCTCCCGTCGGTGGATCCAGAGGCCAGGAACTTCCCATTAGGGGAGAACGCCAGAGAATGGATGGGTCCCTGAAATCCAACATTACTTTTATTCATATATGACTCTCTAAATGGGGTGGAAAATAGAGTATGCAGCAGTCTGGTTAATAAATAATAAATAATGGACGAATAAAAGAATAGTTTATCAACGATAGCTGAAATAAATCAAATGTTTATTAAAGAAAATGTGTAATATAAACTGTGTCAATGCCACAACTAATATTCAAAATAATTAAATACTATAACATTAGCCCTCTACAGAGGCAAAATACAAAAATAATGTTGAGGGGAAGTAAGCTAATTGAAATAAACTCTCAGAGACGGTGGTAAAACGTATTTTTGGAAGTCTTAAATACCTTGTGACCTGTGAAAATGCGAACACAGTTTCCATTCAGGACATCCCAGAGTCGTACGGTGCGGTCGGACGAGCCCGTGGCCACATAGTTGGAGTTGGGGTGGAATCGTGTGCAGGTGACGTCTGCGAGATGACCAGCAAATATCCGTAAAGGCTGGTAATGATCCGTCGCCCAAAGCCTGACAAGCAAATCATGATATCAAATGAAGACAAATGAGGGTGGATTTGACTACCATTTATTCAACCATGTATTATTTTTTCCTTCAGCTTAGTCGCTTACATAGATATCATTAGATGTCGCCTACCCTGTTGTTGTCTATTGGAAGGAATGCGTCAATAGAGCCGCCATTTTAGTACAGGGTAGCGCTCCTTTGAAATGAATGCGGGACCAAGGTGCAGTGGAGGACTGTGGCCATCCAGAGCCAGAGATAAACACATATATCTATGATCGGGAGTTTTCCCCGGTGGTCAGTATGCATGGTGCTACTTTGCCTTATGGTGAATGCAGTAAGTGACGGTATTATCATCAATAACATTACTTATTGAGCACAAAAGTTTATAAAATACAAAAACGTAAAAAACGAAATCTTACCTATGAAATGTTCTGCCTTTGTGCTTTGTTTTCTTTCTTTGCTCATTACTACATCCGTACACAGCGCTAAAAGTCCAGCATCTTCACGTTGTCACACTGTTTTGACTAGTGCGGTTGAATGACATTTGTCATTGGAGCACTGTACCAATGTGGCGGCGCTATTGACGCATGCTCAGGGTCCCTATGCGATATCTAGTGTATATATATATATCTATGAGTCGCTTATTTTTCAGGGGTTGCCATAGCGGAAAAAACGCTAACCACTCCAGCAACCCAGTACTGAGAATAACCCATACACTCTCATTCACACACAATCATACACTATGGCCAATTTAGTCTACTCAATTCACCTATAGTCCATGTGTTTGGACTGTGGGGGGAAGCCAGAGCACCCGGAGGAAACCCATGCCAACTCCACACAGAAATGCTAGCTAGCCCAGCCGGGACTCGAACCAGAGACCTTCTTGCTGTGAGGCAAAAGTGCTAACCACTGAGCCACCATGTTGCCCAATAACAACATTTTTATTATTATTATTACACTGTTACTAGGGAGGGGCGATACCTATTATTTTCTCTCCAATCCAATACCAAGTATTTTAAGACATGAGAATCCACCTTACCGTGCTACTCTGTCATGTCCTCCAGACACAAAGTAGTAGCCGAATGGTGAGAACTGAGTGTCCCACACTGGATAATTGTGTCCTTTATACCCCACAAGACAAGTAAACGTCTGCAGGCTCCACAGTCGGATTGTACCGTCCTCAGAACTGGACAACAGATAGTTCCTATGAGACAGACGGAGATATTAAACCACACCCTACACTTCCTGACAAAAGTCTTGTCGTCAATCTCAGTTGTAAGAACAACAAATAATAACTTCTAGTTGCTCATTTGGAAAATTAGCAGAAGTAGATTTTTCTGATGAATCATCTGTTGAGCTGCATCCCAATCATCACAAATACTGCAGAAGACCTATTGGAACCTACATGGACCCACAATTCTCACATGGACCCACAATTCTCACATGGACCCACAATTCTCACAGAAATCAGCCAGGTTTGGTGAAGGAAAAATCATGGTTTGGGGTTACATTCAGTATGGGGGCATGCGAGAGATCTGCAGAGTGGATGCAACATCAACAGCCTGAGGTATCAAGACATTTGTGCTGCTCATTACATTACAAACCACAGGAGAGGGCAAATTCTTCAGCAGGATAGTGCTCCTCATACTTCAGCCTCCACATCAAAGTTCCTGAAAGCAAAGAAGGTCAAGGTGCTCCAGGATTGGCCAGCCCAGTCACTAGACATGAACATTATTGAGCATGTCTGGGGTCAGATCGAGAAGGAGGCATCGAAGATGAATCCAAAGAATCTTGATGAACTCCTGCACCATGACTTTATATTCTATACTGGACATTATTTCTCTTAAGTGACAAGACTTTTGTCTAAGCAAAGTCAGACCTTACTGTCCTAATTAAATCATTAAAAATCAAGGCATGATCATATTTTATTTTGGTAAAATAAGCGAAATCTAGAGGCCTTTGCCTTTCATATAAGCCACTTCTAATATCAAATGATCAACTAGAAGTCAAGTTATTATTTGTTGTTCCTAAACTTGAATAGGCGACAAGACTTTTGTCAGGTAGTGTATAGCAGCTGAAAAAAAAGATGATAAATCATGCAAAATATTTTTAGGGGTTGCAAACATTCTCTGTTCTGAATCATGTTCTGTCTAACTTATTTAACCATGAATTGTTCCTCTAATTTTCTTGATACCTGTCTGGGCTGAAGCTGACGCCGTACACCGGCCCGCTGTGTCCGTGGAGGATCTTAGACTCGCTGGACGTCTTCTCATCCATGATCCTCTCCAGAACATCATCTGACTCTTTATCAATCAGATTCAAGTCTAAAAACAAAAATAGGTTAGTGTTAGATGTTTTTATCCACTCTGGGGTGATTTTGAGGCTTAATTTGGCCATACCTTTGCCTGTTTTTCAGCAAATGGAATGAGTTTTGGTGACAAATCTTATTTAGACACTTATTTTGACAATATTTTTCAAAAATTCAACAACGCACTCTAGGCAATTTTTACCACCCTTTCATAATGTTGCTAGTTGTTTTTGCCCCATTGACTTCAATTATAATGACATTTTTTTTATTGCAAAGCCATTACGCCACATAATCATGCATTCTTGATTGTTGTTGGTTTTCCCTGTGGGGAAGAGGTAAAATGTGTCCTTTATACTGTTGATCAATTTAAACAATACACAAATGATAAAAGATAGTATGTGGTAAAAAAAAAATTGTGGCACTTTAATGGCCCGTTTCCACAGAGTGGTATGGCATGGTACGGTTCCGTATGCTTTTATGGCCGTTTCCACTGTCAAAAGGTACCAAAAAGCGAACCGTACCACTTTTTGGGTACCTAGCACAACAAAATGGTACCAAAAGGCAGAGCTAAACGCACAGCTAAACGCCATTGTTTTACAGCTTGTGCACAAGCTAGGAGAATGAAAGCAAAGGAAGCGTCATTTTTAAACACACAGCCGAGAGATTACACCGTAATCCGTCGCGTCATCCAGGTGGATGCTGCACACTGGTGGTGGATGAGGAGATTCCCCCCAATATGTAAAGCGCTTTGAGTGTCTAGAAAAGCGCTATATAAATGTAAGGAATTATTATTATTATTATTATTAATAATATACACATATAATAACAAGCCATGGTCGACCTGAGCTTAAGATAAACCTTATTGTCATCTTGATAAACAGCAACAAAGCCAAGAAAAAGAGCAGATTTTACCCTGTGCCCTGTAGTTGTTTACAAGGCTGTCTAAAGCTTGAGTGGTTTCGATTTCTTGTGTGTGTTCGCCGCGCGTCCATATTTGAAATAACAAAATTCTTGAGCTGATGATTATAACGTACGTGTGATTATAGGGCTGGACGATATGGCAAAAATTTATATCACGATATATTTTTTTATTTCGGTCGATACGATATAATTCCGATATCGATATGGACAATATTAAAAAGAAAGGAAAAACTCCCAAGAACGCACACAATGGATGTCTGTACCTACAAATGTCTGCAAAGTGAATTTGCAAAGTCGATAATACCTCCAGACTCTTATAACTTTTTTTAAAAATAAAAACAGTACAAAAAAATTTGTTCACTTTTTATTTGTATTTAGCCTATACAAGCAAGAAATGTGAAATAAACTATCAAATAAATAAAGCTCAAAAATTCATAAAAAATATGCAAAATAGTTTTTTAGAAAAATAAGTTTTGTAGTATAACCAGCAGGACAGCAGTGATGTGTGAACTGAATTTGGTGAGAGTACAGTAATTTACAGTACAGTTATTGAATATGTTTGATAATAAAAATTCATAAAAAATATGCAAAATAGTTTTTTAGAAAAATAAGTGTTGTAGTCTTACCAGCAGGACAGCAGTGATGTGTGATCTGAGTTTGATGGCAGTATAATGAGTTAGAGGGAAGTTATTGACAGCTTTTGTAGTATTGATTTTTGCGTTTTGCTCTTTGTAGACGGTCCCTAAGCATCGGCCTCTTTGCCGCCTGCGCATAGAGATCAATATAATGCGTCCAGCGCGTAGGAAAGCTCATTTTTAGGAAAATAAGGTTGTAGGTGGTTGTATACATTGCGACAGTTGAAAAAATGTGCCATTTGTGTAGGAACAATGTTTCGGTCATGAGTTATTGATCCGGAAAAGACGAATCTGCGAATCTGTTGCTAAATTTACTGAACTGAACCACTTCTACACCACTGCATTAGTCTTTCCTTTCTTATCAACTATTTCGTCTGCATTCTTACTTGTGGAAGCTTGTTCATTCGCATATGTATTCAGAGCACTCATTTTGTAGCTAAAACTTTTTGCGGCGCAGCTTAACCACCTGCTGTGCTGAGCGCTGGCAGCGTGTCTGTGTTGTTCGTCATCACGTAAGTGAGATCAGATCACGCTCTTTCTGACGGCTGAGCACTGAACGTCATTCAGTGACAAGTGATACATGTATAAGATCTTATATAAATAATAATATATCTATTTATATATATGCAAATTTATATCGAAATATCGGAAATGGGTTCAAAAATCATATCATCGTTATTGAAAAAAATTCTATCGCGATATATATTGATATCGAATTATTGTCCAGCCCTATGTGATTATTGAAGTGCTTTCGACATTGATCCTTTTAGAAATGGACAAACACGAGAGTGACGTGTGACAAAACAAAGAAGAAGCCGGACAAAACAAAGGAGCAAATGATTCTTTCAGCAACCTAAAACATGAACAAACTGCCATGTTTAACTATTATCATCACCTTTAGGACTATTATGAACTCGAAATAACGGAAAAACTTTCTAACAGAGGCTACATGTGCTGGTGAAGATTAAAGATACAGATGAGAGGTTTGCACTGACTGTGGGCTATATGTTGCGTGTTGTTTTTTGGTACCATTGGTACCCTTTTGGCAGTGGAAACGCAAGCCTGATAAAGGTGACCCGTACCGTACCACTCAGTGGAAACGGGCCATAATCATTTACAGAGATACGTACCTGCAGCAGATTTGACTTTGCGTAGTTTTTTGGGTGTGACGCTCCACACACGAACCGTAGAGTCTGCAAAGCCTCCCGCTATCAGACTAGAGTCATCGGTGACATCTACTGCTGTCAAACCCTGAATGATAACACACAATCAGCACAGGCAATGCTTACCAACACTATAACAGAACCATTAAGTAAAATATCGCCAACCTGGTAGGCGTTGAGGAACGTATAGAAGCAGATAGAGGGCAGGTTCTCCGGGCCAAGCCGGATTCTTTTGGTGCTCTCCTTCATGTACATGATCTTGTCCAGTTTATCCGAGTCCTTCAGCTCTGGCAGAGGGATCCTGTACGACAGAGGTTATGCGGCTATAAATACACTTTCAAAAGAAATCTAAGCATCACTTTTTTAATTATAAAGTAGCAACATACACCATTGTTAAAAAATTGGAAGCGTTTTTTTAATTTTTTTGAGAGAAAACATTTTGAGAATTCAGGTTTCAGATTTATTTTAAACGTTCTCATTTTTGATTCATGCTCATCTTTCGATACATAGTTTCTTAGGCCCCGTTTACACTGCCAGTTAAATGTGACCCAATTCCAATGGTTTGCTCATACAGTTGAAACCAGAAGTTTACATACACTCTAAAAAAAAGGAACAGAACCATTTTTTTTTTAAATGTCTGATGGTAAATCATACTAAACATTTATTATTTTAGGTCCGTTAGAATTACCTAAATCATTTATATTTGCTAAATGCCAGAATAATAAGATTAATTTTTTTTGAGAATTTTTTTATTAAAATCTAGACAGTCAAAAGTTTACATACATTTCCCTGGTATTTTTAAGCTTTGCTTTTAAACTGTAAAACTTTGGTCAAATGTTTTGGGTATCCTTCCACAAGCTTCTCACAATAGTTAGCAGGAATTTTGGCCCATACTTCTGACAGAATTGGTGTAACTGAGTCAGATTTATAGGCTGTCTTGCTCGCACAAGCTTTTTCAACTCTGCCCACAAGTTTTCTATAGGATTGAGAACAGGGCTTTGTGATGGCCACTCCAAAACATTCACTCTGTTGTCCTTAAATCACATTTTTACTAATTTGGCAGTATGCTTAGGGTCATGGTCTGTTTGGAAGACCCATTTGTGGCCAAGTTTTAATTTCCTGGCTGATGTCTTGAGATGTTGCTTCAGTATTTCTACATAATCTTCTTTCTTCATGATGCCATCTATGCTGTGAAGTGGACCAGTCCCTCCTGCAGCAAAACAGCCCCACAGAATGATGCTGCCGCCCCCATACTTCAAAGTTGGGATGGTGTTCCTAGGCTTGTAAGCTTTCCCCATTCGTCCTCCAAATGTAACACTGGTCATTATGGCCAAACAGTTCAATTTTAGTTCCATCAGACCACAGGACATGTCTCCAAACATTTGTCTATTTCCCAGTGTAATTTAGCAAATTGTAATCTGGCTTTTTTGTTGATTCTGGCTTGTTGATTTTCCCATGTTGTCACACAAGGAAGCAGTGTGTTTGAGGTTTTCCTTAAATACAGTTGTGCCTCCAATTAACTCAAATGTTGTCAATAAGCCAATCAGAAACTTCCAAAACCTTGACACCATCATCTGAGCTTTTTCAGAGGCATAATAATCTTATAGTATGTAAACTTGACTTTCAAGAAAAGTTATAATTTCTCAAAAAATATCTCTCTCATTATTCTGTTATTGAGCATAACAGAAACAAGTGTGATAATCCTAACTTACCTAAAAGAGAAAAAGTTCAGTCACATTAACATCTGACTTTTTTTAAAATGGTTATGTGCCTTTTTATACAGTGTATGTAAACTTCTGGTTTCAACTGTATGTGAGACAGATCTGGTCTGTTCTATGACTATGTAAACATGAAGAAAAACGCATGCATTCGGATATTCAGAGATCGGTTTCAGGCGTCCTTCATATGTGGAAATAAATCAGATATAAATTGGATATGTGACAATGTGACTATCATGTAAACAGGCAGATCGAATTTATTTGTACTTCATTAAACTTGCAACAATGTGGTACTTCTCTGCGTTTAATGATGGAGAAGCAAGAGCGTGTGTGGAGACGCCAACGCGGTAAACAACAACAGAGGAAACATGGAGGAGGAAAGTGGTCAGTGGTCGACAGCAGAAGTTACCTGCACTCTTGCCCTATGGAGAGATGAGTCAGTTCAAGATAAGATTAAAGGGTCCTACAGAAATAATAAATGGAGGACACCACATATAAACCATAGGCGCAAGCTGTGATGATGGCCCTTTCCCTCCTCTTCCGCCTCAAAATCATTTTAAAGTTGGGCATATTTCACAGAGCTAAAAGCAAGACAATTTCTTTCATGGTGGCTAGTGTGGGGCAGATGCTAGAACCCGCTTTTATGGATGCGCGTAAATTGTACAGCAAGTGTAAACGCATGAATCGGATATGGGTCACAATTGAAAGAACGGACAGGCCAAAAAATGAGATATAGGCAACAAATCGGAATTGGGCATCAAGACCTGACAGTGTAAACTTGACCTTAGTCTGCATTTGTTTTGCGTAATAATATTAGACACATTTTCACTTACAATATAATCTTTCAAAATTTTAAACCATAAAAAAAATCTCATTCCTTGCAAAACCTATTATTAAAAACTAATATTGTGAAATATTATTTAATCCCTGCAAGATAAAAAAAAAATCTGATTTATTATTATTTATTATTATTAGGTGGCGAGTTTTTGCAAAATTGCAGCAAATTTCACTGCATTTCTTCTTTGTTTAGCTGTGAAAATATACACAGATGTTCACATTTTAATTCTTTATTAATTTATTGACCTCAAGAACCATTGCTTTCTTGAATTTATGTAAAGGAAACACAGAGAGAAACTAGACTGTGCTGATGTATCATATTTCATCATATCATACTGTAATAGTAGTTGTAAACAGCTAACAGCTCATTTCAAGTTGACTGATGAGTACTTCGGCCATACCTGTTCTGTTGAGGGGCGTTGGGGTCTTGTTTCTTACTCTTGGAGCCCATGCTGTCCTTTTTAGTCTTCTTCTTCTTGGGCTTCCCTTCCTCGTTCTCTGCTTCCTCATCTTCATCATCTAGTGGGACCTCGATCTCTGGTTCCTTCAGCAGCCCATAGAATACCTGATAACATTAGAAATGAGACAGAACATCAATAAAGCATGCAACGTTTACAAAATATGAGTGGTATTTATTTAAAGAGATGATTTTTGGGATGTCTTTTTTTTTAAGTAAAATATCTGAAACATTTATATCTGTTCATATTTAATATCCACATTAAATCATATTTAATAAGTACATTAAATGCACAACCATTTAACATTACTACAAAAAGCTTCTCTTTTGTTGTATAATCTTAAATTATCCATAACAAGAAGCATCACTATTTACACAAAAAAATATTAAAGGGATAGTTCACCCAAAAAAAATATCTGTCATCATTCACTCATCCTCCACTTGTTCTTTCGTATGTTAAAGGATATACTGAAAAATGTTGCAAAACGACTTATATTTTTGTTCCTACTAAGGGTGTCAATTGCTGTTTTTTCCCAACATTCTACTGAATATCTTGTTTTAAGTTCAACAGAAGGAAAAAGTTTTTAACCACTTAAATCATCCTTATTATTACCACTTTTTATCATCCTTGATTAATAAACCAGTGGAAAATCTTCTCTCGTTCACCCATTTCATAGGCTTACTGCTCATTGTGTGTGCGTGAGACCAGTCAACGCTCCCACAGGTAATCTCACATGCTCTGCAGACCCACAGAGACGTGCCTTTTTTAGCACTTAACACCGTAGTTTCTAAATCTCCTCAAATGTCAGGGATTCGGATTTCGGTTTCTAAATTAGCTGTTAATTTGATGTGTTTTTGCATAAGCTTTTTATTGAAGCCTATTTACGCTTGGCTTTGCAGCTGACAGTGCATGCACAGCCATGAGAGCGAGAGAAACATTAAATAATTAATTCTTTAATAAACGACTCATGAAAACTTTCCTATATACAGAGAGGACGAATGACATCTAAACTGGCTGCAAAATACTTGTACACCATTAGAAATGATTAATCAACTAATTTGCCCTTCTTGTAATTATTTGCAATTCTTGTAATTATTTTTTTTAGCAATGTTGTCCTTTTTTATTTCTTTTTTCTGTTATTTATTTCTCATTTGCTGTATATTTTATTTATTTGATATTAATAAATATATTACATACTTTAAAATGCTTTAGCAATAATGTACAAAATGTCATGCCAATAAAGCCATATTAACAGAGAGAGATCAGCTTTTACAAAGCTTTTTAAAGATACGCGAGCTGTCACTGGGGTGGTACTAGGGTTGGGCGATGCTGACCGCATCGTACGATGTCTAATGTGAAACATCGCGATGGACGATGACATCGTCTTCATAGGCGGAGGTGAATAAATTATTTATGAATAATTAATTAATTCATAACGAATTTATTATTTGTAGCCTACCGTTTCAACTACCTGGTCTTTGTTTTACCCATAACCAAATCATAAATAAATAAAGACAAGTTACACACAAATTACCACCTGTCAATCACTTTTTCCGCAGGACTCTGGCATGAGTAGGCAGAGTAATCAGTGTCAGTCATTTGTTTGGTGTGGTGGATGGCCGAGGGGTGTCGCGGACGAAAGTGAGCGGCGCTGAGGTGTCGCGGACGAAAGTGAAGAGGGTTGGGGAGTCGCGGAACAAAGTGACAATGAACAGTGGACAGGGGAGGAGGGTGGTTGAGGAGGGAGATCGGTAAAACGAGGTGCCGGATCCGGAGTGTTCCGGCACAAATTAAGCCCTGGATAGAGACAAGATTAATTAAATATCACGTTTAACAACTACAGTGAGACACGATCCACTATCATCCTTGATAAACTGTCCGAGGTACACTGTTCTCTGGAGCTCAGACGAGCGCATGACAGTGTGTGTGTCTGTGGCTGTGTGTGTGTGTGTGTGTGTGTGTGTGTGTGTGTGTGTGTGTGTGTGTGTGTGTGTGTGTGTGTGGTCACATGATGTGTGTTTTCAGTGGATGGAGGGCTGTTCAGTAATGCTAGATGAAACGCCAGTGTGGACGTGGGTCATTTTCCTTCTAAAATGCCATTTTAAAAGTAAGCTGTATTAATGTAAACGGGGCCTGAGTGTGTATTTTCACGAGCGGGTTTGTGATGGATCACGATGCCGGCTCAGCATCGTGATGTCTGTCGGCCATCAGCGATGGACGATGGCATCGTCTATCGGCCCAAGCCTAGGTGGTACCTTTTCAAAAGATACAAATTTGTTCCTAAAAGGTCCATATTAATACCACAAGGGTACATATTAGTACCTAAAAAGTACAAAAGTGTTCCTCTTAAAATTTGTAGGTACTAATATATACTTTTGAGGTACCAATATGGACCCTTCACGTACACATGTGTACCTTTTGAAAAGGTACCACCCCAGTGACAGCTCGCGTACCTTTATTTCTGAGAGTGTGAAGACTGGACTAAGGATGCAGCAGATTTAATGCTGAACCAGAGGAATAAACAACATTTTAAATTAGCCAGCAGTTACTAGAAATTGTAATGTTATTTTATAATTTCACAGATTATAGACCCTTTATTATAGAAAGTTTTTAATATATATATATATATTCAAATGTATGTACATTTATGTATTTACCAATGTATTATATCATTGCATCAAATTACAAAAAACTAACAACCGCTTGTGTGAGGTGTTTCTAATGCATCGTCTATGGGGATGGGACAGTAACAGACATGTGATCAGCCGAGGACAAAAACAAATAAGAACAAACAAACAAACAAATATATATATATATATATATATATATATATATATATATATATACTGCATTTCATTTCCTTGTACTTGTACATGTGTAATGACAATAAAGTTGAATCTAATCTAATCTAATATATAATATATATATATATATATATATATATATATATATATAGTATATATATATATATATATATATATATATATATATATATATATATAATATATATATATATATATATGCATGTGTTTTTAAATAATAGAAATAATTATTCTAATCAAAATTATAAATAATGTTCTTTATATAAATATTTGTTATTGGCCGCACAATTTGTTTCTTTTTTTTGTTTTATCAATTGAAATGTTTAGCAGTTTTAATAGTCACCTAAGTAATATTTAATAGGTTTATACTACCTCAATCTTGGGACTGATTCACACACAGCCGCCAACTTGGTTAATTCTCTTGTGCCCAAAGAACGTTTCCTGTAATTTAGTGACTCTTTATTATAGCCTAATGTACTTTAACATTCCACCTTGAAAAAAAATAATACCGCTAATAAGATTTTATCACTTTAACTTAGGCTTAGTGCCTGTTTTTCATAGTTGTACTCTCTTCTGGCAGCCGTCATCAGTCTCACACTACTTTTTTCCTTTTTCTGAAAGTGTTGATAACGCCATCGTGGAGTTTTCATTTAAATATTTCAGCCAATGGGATTGTGAAAAATGATTTGTTGTACTCTCCCATTCACTGCGCTCTAAGTTTACCAACTATGACAGGCTGAGAAATCCAGAAATGTGAAAAGGGTCCATTACTGTATATTTTTGATTGAATAAATGCAGCCTTTCACCAACCTCAGTATTTTTTTTTTTTTTGTAGTTCCACATTAAAAGCATCTACTCTTCATTTCTAACCTTGACTTTATTGACTTCTCGCCGGGCCTCTCCTGCAAGACTGCCTGACATGCTGTCGATCTGGCTCTTGCTGCGCGGCATCCCGTCAAAGATGTCGATGTACAAGTGCTCCTGAATGATGTTCCATATCTGGTTGTTCTGCCTCTCCTGCAAGTGTCTCTTCAGCAGCTGGTACGAGTCTCTGGAGATGCGCAGCACAAAGCGACTCGTCCGGAAATCCAGCAGGGCCTCGTTCCCCTTCATGTGCTCTTTCTTAGTGAGTCCGCAGAGAACCCGCAGGTCATCCTCATAGTAACACTCCTGATCTCCACTAAACCTAGTAAAAAACAATGCATAAAGGACATTTGTGACTCTGAACCAAAAAACCGGTCATATGTTGCTCTGGTATATTTGCGGGAAATACCAAAAATACATTGTAGGAGTTAAAACTAGGGCTGCACGATATTGGAAAAATCTAACATTGCAATATTTTTTTATTCTCCAATATATATTGCGATTAGATTGCGAACTAGATTTGTTGAATAACTAGTTGGAATGAATTAGATTGATTTGGATGATTCTGTTGGGGGGTGCATATGCATAAAATATAAGAAACAATCTAAAAGCATAGATAAACTTAATAAAGAAAAAGATAATAATTAAATAAACAGCGTTTTATTATTTTCAGAGGAGTCGATATGTATTCATGTTAGGGGTGTAACGGATCACGGTTGATCCGTGATTCATACGGATCACAACCCATGGTTCGGAACACACGTAACCCTCAGATTAATACATATTTTTTTACTTGTAGATTAATCCTAAATTTGTAACGATCGCAGTAGTAATGGGCGATATAAACGATATGCGATATAAACGATACAAAATTGGCCTACGATAGAGATTCTAATTTTATTGCACTATCGCGATAATGCATGTTTGATGACGCAATCTACCCGCGAAATTAAGAGCAACGAGCTGCAGCCGGCGACAACGCATCATCTTGAATAAACATGGACAGGGCTCGACAGTGCGACCATTTCGCTCGCATATTTTCTTTTTTAATAAGCTCGATTGATAACTTAATTCACTCGGCCACGGTAAAACAGCATGCTCTTCACACTAACTTATGGTGTATTACGTTGGAAATCTATTGTGACTGTAGCACATGCTGACGCTCTCAAGAACAGCACTAAGCAACGCATGGCACCGAATGGCGACGTGTCGCACAACTTGCGAGCCTCATACATGGCATATCGTGGCTTGTCACACAGATTCCCACACAGCGCTTCCCACACAGATTTTACCTGGGCGGCTGATATATTATTGGGGCGGCCCGGTTCTGTGTTCGCGAGAAACTGAGAACACTCTGCCACAGACTCACATGCTCTGCATGCAGACCCAAAGAGACGCGCTGGATACAGAAGAGCGCGAAGACTAAATAGACTGATCCAGCTCATTATTTGGGGTGACAATGCATTCTCTTTTCCCTGGACATGTCCGAGAATCTGCTTTCGCTTTCGATATTAATTGTATTCATTTTGCATTACTTTATAAGCAAACTTTGTCTGGTGCATCTCAATCTCTCCGCAGCACCAACACTACAGCAGACAGAGAGAGAGAGGGAGAGAGAAAGAGCAGATCAAGACACCAGTTTTAATTTCATTAGGAGAACAAAATGTTCAAAATCAAATGTGTTACCTTAGGCTGCAGGTTAGAAATATGTTTTTATTTAAAGTATCTGCAATACACAATTTTATTTGACTAATTTAATACTGGAAGTATTTTCAGTACAGTGTAAGTTCCTTGACTAAAAAGACACCAGTTTTTTTGTTCTCTGCAACTTGGCATTTAGGAACCAAGGACTTAAAAGAAAAGTCTTTTTTTCTAAAAGGCACTACATTTAGTTTATTTATCTGCAACATTGTTTTGTTTAATTACAGTTTTGCTTTTGAACAATAAATGTTCTCAAAATGCCATGCAACGTTTCTTTATTTCCTAAAAAAAAATAGCAGTTTGGCTTTCCTAAGGGTCTATGTAACCTGTTCTGAAATGGTTCTATTATAATTTATATATCGCAATATATATCGTTATCGCAAGAGGCTGCAATGTATATCGCAATATGGATTTTAGGCCATATCGCCCATCCCTAGATCGCAGAGAGATCACCTCTCGTGTCATTTAAATCACATGTATGAAAGCATTAGGTTTTCCTGTAAAATATAATGATGACGGAAGAAGTTGTGGTAGGTTATTCGGGATCTGATGGGTTTCTTAAGTGTTTTCTGTCACTACTTGTTTAGCCTGCATTAATGCATTCAGTGTAAGCTGCACGATTAATCATTAAAAGATTGGGATCTCAACACCCATGCAACATAAATTATAAATGATGGTGATTTGCATATGTTTATTAATCCTAAGAGAGTCTAGACAAGTTACAAACAGTCAAATAACACAGAAGTACTGGGAGAACAGTTGATAGTTTAGATAAAACCACTGATGTTTATGGTAAAGATTAAAATCACCGTCATGTGCATTTAACTTGATGCTCAAAAATGAAAGTAGTAGCCAGCAGTTACATTATTTAACCAATAGGTGGTGACAACAAACCATCAAAAAACATGCCACTGAATAATTCTTCAAAAATGATCCATCTAGCAATGAAACATTTATTGAAAATGAGACTAAATACACATTTATTATTAAATATATATTTTAAACATTTAGCGTAATCAGCAACAGTAGTAGTAACAGTGAATTTATCACAGTACTAATTTATTTTTATTCAGCTGATTATTTCTTCATTTTACTTTTAATAAAATTACAAGCTTCTAAGTTCTGTTTGTTAAAACCACAAGTTTCTTGCAGCATTGTATTGTAAATGGAAAGCAAATTACATTTGTCGTCTCCCATTTCTGGCTGATGCCAAAAATGGTCCGATCCGTCACTAAAAAACTGTAATGTGATCTGAAACATGATATTTGTGATCAGTTAAAACACTAATTTATGTGTATAGTAATTGAATAATCAAATGTAAAATCATAATTCATAGTCTTTGCTTGATAAACAACTCAATAAAGTTAATCGTTATTAATTTGTCAAAGTTACAAACCAGACAATTTCTTATGCCTGAATGATTTTAAAACCCTCATACAGTCTCAGACCTCAAAAAACACTTGCGAAGGGGTAAATTATAATCCAGACTCAACATTGCGTATACTCGCGATGTGACTATTACAGATGATCACATTTTGATATCAATGCTGAAACTATATATTGTGCAGCCCTAGTCAAAACCTTCAATCAAATCATTTTGATGCCAAAAATAATTAAAATATTAAGCAAAGATCATCTTCAATGACACAATTTTGGAAATAATCTAGAAAAAAGCACAATGAACACAGATATGCGTGTGATAGGCATGGGCCGGTGTAAGATTCTGACAGTATGGTAACCTTGGACAAAAATATCATGGTTTCACAGTATGAGGGTATCCTGATTACTGCTCTAAAATATGTCATGTTTAAATTTCTGGGTAAAAAACAACAACTTTTTTCGCATTTAACACAATAAATTTTATTTTAATGAACATTTAAAACATTTAGGAACAGTAAACATGTCAGACTATATAATTAAAATAAACCATTGACCTCTGCTGTCTTTATTAGTTTCAAAAACACTGATTCCTTAACATCTTTGGAGATCTTTCTTTTCTTTGAATATAAAGTAAAGCCACTCTGCTCTACAGCATGCTTGGATGTTGGTTTATAAGCGATTTGTGGTTCAGGTGTTTTCTAAATCGTGGCCTGACCAATAGCTTTTGATGCGGAGATAATGTTGCCCTAAAAAACTTAATAAAATTGTCGTAAAAAACACATTAAAAACTTAAATATAACATATGAACGATATAATTTGGCGATTTTAAAAACCTTGACTTTTCTAAACTGTGGTAAATCTTGAAACTGGTTATGGTGCCAAGCCTAGCGTGTGACACTTATGACATAATAAAATGCCCAGCATAACATTATTGTCATGACAAATGAAAATAAAGCATAAACTTTCACTGAAAATTGTCACAGCTTTATTATATGAAGTAATTTGTATTTAAATTTCAATCCATTTGGGGCAGCACGGTGGCTTAGTGGTTAGCACTGTCACCTCACAGCAAAAGGGTCACTGGCTCAAGTCCCGGCTAGGCCAGTTGGCATTTCTGTGTGGAGTTCCTCCGGGTGCTTCCGCTTTACAGTCAACAGACATGCTCTATATGTGAACTGGGTAAACTGAATTGGCTGTAGTGTATGACAGTGTGTGTGAATGAGTGTGTATGAGTGTTTCCCAGTACTGAGTTGTGGATGGAAAGGCATTTACTGTGTAAAAAATATGCCGGAATAGTTGGCAGTTCATTCCGCTGTAGTGACCCCTGATAAATAGGGGACTATGGGCAATACAAGTTCCCCAAGCCCATAATTTGAAACAAAGAAGCTATTTGCAGGAAAAGGTGGATTGTCTATGATTAATTCCACACAACTGAACATAATCCGATCCTCACTTACTTCTCAAAGAAAGCCTTGGCTTCGCTCTCGTGGTTGTTGTAGACCAGCTCCAGGTACATGTGGACAAACAGAGGGTAGAAAAGCTGCGAGAGCTCAGCCCGATGACAGTCCAGCACCGACTCGATGAACTTCTTCAGGTCACTGTAATACACCTTATACAGAGATGGGTCGCCCTGCTGGCTGTACGCGGACAACACCACACTGACATCCGGCTGGTCGTCTCCACCTGCAGAACACAACAACAAAACATCAGTCAAATCACACCATTCACACACACACACACACACACACACACACACACACACTAAAATTAAGCACCCTAATGCAAGCGTTCATTACTGTTTTATTAATGAACAAAAAGTCTAACCTTAAGCAGTAGAATATAAATATAAGTTGCAAACTGTACAAATGTCCTCTGACATAACACGGGAAACAAGGAGCGATGAGAAACTTTGTTGATGAGACTTATTTTGTGCAGAATAAAGTACTGCATAACATTTGTTAGAAATAACGACTGTTGATGAGTCTGTTCTAGTGCATTTAATCATTGTTTAATCATTCAGTTGATTTAATAAAAGTGCACTGCAGGGTGAGCCTCAGCATCAGTGTGTGTCCGCGGGTGTCACTCACTCTTCGCAGGTATGGGGGTCTGGGTGCTCTGCGGGGCGGCTGCACCGGCGATGGACACCCGGCTGAGCAGAGCTTTTGTATCTCCTCCGTCCCCGTCCTTCCCTCCTGCACCGGCGTCGGTCTGCGAGTCCTCCAGCTCCCCTGCTAAACCCGCCTCGCGCCGCAGGATCTCCACCGACTCCGCCAGTTTACTCCGCTTCAGGAACTGCAGCACCGCGAGCAGGGTTTGCTGGTCCTCCGGCTTCGGGGCTCCGGCAGCCGGGGCTGCGGTGATTGGCGATGAGGACAGAGTCCCGCCGCCGGTATTCCCCGACGGATTCGCCGTCCCATCGCTGAGGATTTCAGGCTTTGTTTCTTTCTCAGCGTCTAGTTCCATCGGTCCATCTTGCACAGCCGCCATTTTTCCCCCGGCGCTGGAAGTGATTACGTCATGACGCTTGCAGCGTGTGCGTCTGACGTAAAGTTTTTGTTTTGTTTTTTTCATGTGGACTTTAATTTTTCTCTCTCTTTATTTAACCTTCACATAACATTTTCAGGCATTTTAATAAAATATTAAATGATACAAAGACGTAAATCTGAGTGGGAAGAGATCAATTCTGTTTTGTTTTATTTCTATTTTATGTGATTATTTGTGTTTTTGTGTTATGTTTTTCCGTTATAATGTGGATGTCATAATTGCAAAGTTGTGTTAAATATTCAGCATGTGCAAATGTGCAAATACCAAATGTGTGTCACTAATAAAGTTGGTGAAATCTACTTTAAAATTATACATAAAATGTATCCAACCTTAGTAGTTAGCACTGTCGCCTCACAGCAAGAAGGTCACTGGTTCAAGTACCGGCTTAGCCAGTTGGCATTTCTTTGTAAAGTTCTCCCCATGTTGGCGTGGGTTTCCTCTAGGTGCTCCGGTTTCCCCCACAAGTCCAAACACATGCGCATTGGATGAACTAAACTGACTGTAGTGTATGAGTATGTGTGCAAATGTGAGAGTGTATGGGTGTTTCCCAGTACTGGGTTGTGGCTGGAAGGGCGTCCATTGCGTAAAACATACGCCAGCATAGTTGGCGGGTCATTCTGCTGTGGCAACCCCTGATAAATAAGGTCCTTAACAGAAGGAAAATTAATCTATCCAACCATAATAACCCAGTACTGGGAAAAAGTGATCTCTCTGAATTTTGTAGAGAGGTCTGTGTTTTGTTAAAAAGCAACCAGAACTATGAATATACTAAAAAATAAACTCATTATTAATCTTGTTATTATTAATGTACTTTACTTTATTTTAATTTTACTTAAATATTATTATTATTATTAATTTCTTGTTGTAGGCAACCCAGTGGCGCAGTAGGTAGTGCTGTTGCCTCACAGCAAGAACGTTGCTGGGTCGCAGGTTCGAACCTCGGCTAGGCTGGGTCAGTTGGGCGTTTCTGTGTGGAGTTTGCATGTTCTCCCTGGGTTCGCGTGGGGTTTCCGCCGGGTGCTGCCGGTTTCCCCCACAGGTCCAAAGACATGCAGTACAGGTGAATTGGGTAAGCTAAAATTGTCCATAGTGTATGAGTGTGAATGTGTGTGTGGAAGTTCCCAGAGATGGGTTGCGGCTGGAAGGGCATCCGCTGCGTAAAATCGTGCTGGATAAGTTGGCGGTTCATTCCGCTGTGGCGACCCCACAAGGGACAAAGCCGACAAGAAAATGAATGAATGAATGAATTTCTTGTTGTAATGTGAATGTCTTTATGGGGTATATGAAGAAGTATGCAGAGGGACACTGCGTCAAATGCTTCCGGTGAACTGTATATTGTTATAAAATCTGTGCGTTTAAGGTCTGTTTTCTTTAAAAATCAACAATCTTCAATGCCTGATTAACATACGATATAAAGTGTGTCTCAGAATGTACAAGAAGCACTGCATTAAATAAAATTTTTCCGTGCCATGTCTTATATTTCCCATGTTTCAAACGCTCTGAAATTCCTGCTCCCTGTCAAGGACACCTGTTGGACTCTACAGGCTTACACACACACACACACACACATACACAAATACAGATAGACTATCACTACCTAGCTCCTCATCCCACACCTTCGTGTGCTTTCAGGGGGTAGGCGGGTCTGTGACCAGCGCTCTTCAGCTGCCCGCCCTTACCGGACTATATCCACATCCCCTGTTCCCATCCCCTGTTGCGATGTTATGTCTATGTCTATGTGTTTATGTGGTTGGTTGCTGGGGCTTTTTTTCTCCCTGATCTCCCACTGCTCTAATTCAAGAGCAAGATGAGAGGGAGTTTTTTCGCCTCTCTCTCCTGAATTGTATCTTACTTCCTTTTTCTAAATGCTACCTCCCGTTGACCTGTCTTCCCCTGAAATGTGATGTGTGGTCGGGGGGGGGGTCCAATTTCACTATATGCCAGTGTATGTGAATACATGGAAGTATTTGTGACAAATAAAGGCCTTTATTGATTGATGATTTATGAGTTTCCTTTTTCTGTCAAAAGAAGGCATTTTGAAGAATGCTGGAAACCTGTAACCATTGACTTCCATATAGGTTTATTTATACTACGCAAGTCAATTGTTACAGATTTCCAGCATTCTTCAAAATGTCTTCTTTTTGTTCAACAGAAGAAAGAAACACATATAGGTTTGAAAACACATGAGAGAGAGTAAATGGGGAGATAATTTTAATATTTGGGTGAACTATCCCTTTAATTTGACTTCGAATAGCATAACTGTGTTTTTATATTTTGCATGAAATGTCCATAAATCGAAAAGAATAACATTTGTAATGCTCAATTATCTCTCACGATCATAATTGCTTTGCGGATTCTCCACCCATTTCCCTCAAAGTAATTCGAGGGCGCGCGCCTCCATATGGCGTACGTCACACATGCGCGTTCACACAGTTTCAAATTCACTCACAAATAACGTAGCTCGGCGTAGAGTTTTACGCTTTAAAGCGCATTTTTTACGTAAAAGATGTGGTATTTCTACAGCGACAAGTATTGGCTGTAATGTAACATCAGCAGGAAAGAGGAGTGAGCGAGAGAACTGCGCTATCCTTTACTTTCCGGTAGGAGGTAGTGATGGGAAGTCCGAGTCTGAATCGGTTCTTACGAACAGTTCATTTCAAATGAACCAAATCAAATACGTCACCAAAAGAATCAATTCTTTTACGTCACCTCTCGGTTCCTGGCATCCCTGCGTGGGATATAAAGCCAACATTACTGTTAATGGGGTATATGCACACGGACTTTTAATTTTAAGCCAACCAGCCAGACGGCTTCCGATGGCTTTCCATTAAGCTACAAAATCGCCACGTTTAAGATCTGTTTTCTTTAAAAATAAGTGATCTTCACTGTCTCATAGATATTTGATATAAAGTGGGTCTCAGACTGAACAAGAAGCACTGCATTACATTACATGTCCCCCCCCCCCCGCCATCTCTTCAAAATATAAACATTTATTTTACCTCAGTATTTTGAATGGAGTTTCTGCGCTAGCCTGCTGGTACTGACAGCACTAGTGGTTACACGGTTTATCATCTCGTTTTATGCTTGAACAACTAAGTGAATGCTTAAGTTTATTTAACTGATTGTATTTTAATTACATTACGATATCGATGCTGTATAAGGAACCTTATAAACTTTAAAATAGTCGCAGAAACCTATCACCGGAAGTTTACCGTTGGCTGAAAAACACAAGCTGTGCATATAGCCCATGTATTTAATCAGTCACAGTAAACATATTTTGATCTCAATTATGTTTTTTCGGTTATGTATCAAAACTATTAACGTCCAAGTTCATTCAGTTTATCAAAATAATAGTTAATAAATTATAAACTTTTTAATTTAAAACCTGAACAGAGAGTATTTGGCCATAAAAGTAGCACACATTTAAATTTTAGTCAAATCTTTACTATTTTTAAACAAATACAAAATTAATAAAGGGAATTGAATAGCTTTATAAAGATTACAATAAATAGGACATTCTACCATTATCTGTTCCTGAAAATAAAACAAATACAGTGAATAAAAAGTATTGCATCCCAAACATTTCTAAAATGGACTGATGGTTTATTTCTTTGAGTTGTTTGGTAAAGGAATATGTCATTCATTTGCTTCTCAGACTTTTGTTCTTTATTAAAAACACTTTACAAAACCCTGTCATTGTCCTTGTCCTCAGCTCAATTGAATCTACAGCTGTAATAGTTTTGTTATGCTAAAAACGAAACGTATAAGAAAATACTTCAGAAATAGCAAAGTTTAAGTTGTTATCGTTCACAACAATTGATTAAAAACATGAAATTTTAAATAAATTCTACAAATAATACTACAAATACATAAATCAATTTACAATTGTCTCCGTGTTTCTGTCAGTCCTGTCACATTCGCATTAAATTTAACATAAATGCGTGCAATACACCTTTAAGGCTATGACTCGGAAGTGACGTCATTTGATGGAGGAGAAGCTGACAGTGATCAAGGATGCAATCCATCATTGAATTGTTTGATTTTATGCTTGTTTTTGTATGATTTTCTTGAGGGCAACAAGCTTAAAGGTCAAGCCCTGTCACATTTTTTATAAGTGAAAATGTACGTTTCTAGTAGAATGTCCCAAATTCTGATATACAATAAATAAATTAAAGAAAAAAAGATTCCTTAATTCCTCTTTCTATTTTTCACCTTACACAAAAATAGCACTTTCCCTTTTGTAAGCAACACACTATAAAACATTACATTATAAAAAGCATCTATTTACATTAATCTCCGTAGTGTATATGTTTATTTGGTAACAATAGGTCACAATTCACACTGTTAACTACTGGCTTATTACCTGTCTATTATTAAGTTATTAACTGTTCATTAGTAGTTATAAAGTATGATCTTATTCTGCATCCCTAATTCTACCCAAAATCTAAACCCAACTTTCACCTTACTAACTAATAATAAGCAGCTGATTCGTAATTTATTAAGCTAGTAGTATTAGTTAATGGTTTGCTAATACAGTGAATCGTGACCTAAACTAAAGTGTAACCATTTATTTAATGGGTCACACTTTATAATAAGGTGTTATCAGTTAATGCTAGTCAATTACTAACATGATCTAATAATGAACAATACTTGTACAGCATTTATTAATCATAGTTCAACATTTACTAATGCTTTATTAAAATTTGAGCTTGTTAACATTAGCACTGTAAGTTAACATGAACTATTTTTATTAACGAAGATAATGAAGTTAATGAAGATGAATAAACCCTGTAATAAATGTATTGTTCATTGTTTTATCATGCTAGTAAATACAAGAACCAAATATGAACTAATACAACCTTATTGAAAAGTGTTACCGTTTAATGTGTAAATGAAAACAAGCATGTGAGGGATGAAAAAGTTCAATGCTGCATTACTTTCAGATTTTTAATTGTGAAAAAAATGCTGGGTTCATGTTCTCACAACACAAACCGATTACAAAGTACATTATAAAATGCATATTAGTATTAAACAAAAGTCTTTACAAACAAACAAATAAATTCATTCATTCATTTTTCTTTGACTTAGTTCCTTATTTATCAGGGGTCGCCACAGCGAAACGAACCGCCAACTATTACGGCATATTTTTAAGCAGCGGATACCCTTCCAGCCACAACCCAGTACTGGGAAATAAATAAAGAAATAAAGAAAAAAAGAAAGAAATGAAATAAAGAAAGAAAGTAGAAAATAAAGAAAGAAAGAAAGAAAGAAAGAAAAGAAAGAAAATAAATAAATAAAGAAAGAAAATAATTAAAGAAAGAAAGAAAGAAAGAAAGAAAGAAGAAAGAAAAAAAGAAAATAATTAAAGAAATAAAGAAATAAAGAAAAGAAAGAAAAAAGAAAGAAAAGAAAGAAAGAAAGAAAGAAAATAAAGAAAGAAAGAAAGTAGAAAAGAAAATAAAGAAAGAAAGAAAGAAAATAAAGAAAGAAAGAAAGAAAGAAAGTAGAAAAGAAAATAAAGAAAGATAGAAAGAAAATTAAGAAAGAAAGAAAGAAAGAAAGAAAGTAGAAAAGAAAATAAATAAAGGAAGAAAGAAAATAATTAAAGAAATAAAGAAATAAAGAAAATAAATTAAAAAAGAAAGAAAAGAAAGAAAGAAAGAAAGAAAGAAAGAAAGAAAGAAAGAAAAAAGAAAATAATTAAAGAAATAAAGAAATAAAGAAAAGAAAGAAAAGAAAGAAAGAAAGAAAGAAAGAAAAAAAGAAAATAATTAAAGAAATAAAGAAATAAAGAAAAGAAAAAAGAAAGAAAAGAAAAGAAAGAAAGAAAGAAAGAAAGAAAATAAAGAAAGAAGAAAGAAAGAAAGAAAGTAGAAAAGAAAATAAAGAAAGAAAGAAAGAAAAGAAAGAAAGAAAGAAAGAAAGAAAGAAAGAAAGTAGAAAAGAAAATAAAGAAAGAAAGAAAAAATTAAGAAAGAAAGAAAGAAAGAAAGTAAAAAAGAAAAAATAAAGAAGAAAAAAATATAAAGAAATAAAGAAATAAAGAAAATAAAGAAAAAAAAAAAGAAAAGAAAGAAAGAAAGAAAGAAAGAAAGAAAGAAAAAAAGAAAATAATTAAAGAAATAAAGAAATAAAGAAAAGAAAGAAAGAAAGAAAGAAAGAAAGAAAGAAAGAAAAAAAGAAAATAATTAAAGAAATAAAGAAATAAAGAAAAGAAAGAAAGAAAGAAAGAAAGAAAAAAGAAAATAATTAAAGAAATAAAGAAATAAAGAAAAGAAAGAAAGAAAGAAAGAAAATTAAGAAAGAAAGAAAGAAAGAAAGAAAGAAAGAAAGTAGAAAAGAAAATAAATAAAGAAAGAAAGAAAACAAAGAAATAACGGAAGAAAGAAAAGAAAGAAAGAAAATAAAGAAAGAAAGAAAAAAGAAAAGAAACAAATAAATACATCAAACAAACAAACAAACAAACAAAGAAAGAAAATAAAGAAAGAAAAAATAAAATAAACAAATCAATCAATCAATCAATCAATAAATGAAATAAATAAATAAATAAATAAATAAATAAATAAATAAATAAATAAACAGGGGGTTCATCGAATAAACTAATTACGTTTGTCTAATAAACAAAGCAAAACTTCAAATCTTTACTATCAAATGACTCAAGATCTGCTCGGACGAGTTCGATTCGCGAACGATTCATTATTCAGAACGTTTTTCCAGAGTCATTTAAAGTGATTCGACTCACATGAACGATTCGTTAACGAATCGCACATCGCTAGCAGCAACCAGAAGGCATACAGAACAGCAGTGTTAACTCAAAAGGGAACATCTTCATCAGGGATACTGTGTTTTTTTTACAGGATTCAAGAAAAAGCTACTGACATCCGACTGGTCATTTGGGAAAGAAAGACGCCCGAATTGTTTGCGCTTTATGGGATTTGGATCAATATTCATGGGCTGATGCGGACATGGCAAGTCTCTCTGTCAGCTTCATCGATACACACCGGCAACATCCGAAGCACATAAAGTGAACGATAAATCATAACTGAGCAAGTTTATCCGATCTGTCCAGATTTCATCAATGCGCATGCGAGAAAACAGTTCTGGATATGCTGATATGAAGTGATACAGGCTTGAATGTGCCATCAAGATAATGTGATTTTTGGCTTTCCAATAACGTATTCCCGTGACTTTACCATCGGCAACTCTACAACCGGGACTAATTTGTACCAATTAGTTTGTAAAGTGTTCATAAACGGCGCATTTATTGGTTAAAGGACGGATGTCTTCATCTACAGTCAGCTGACCACCTCAGAATTTATAGGAGCGATATCGCGGTTGGAGTTTCCTCTTTATTTGCTTAAACAGAAGGCTGATTTGGAGCCAGATATTTACTTTTGTGTTAAAGGAAGCTGTAAAGATCGTGGTTAAAAAGTAACGGGATCTCAAGAGATGTCAGGCCGGCCTAGGACCACCTCATTTGCGGAGAGCTGCAAGCCAGTGCCGCAGCCTTCAGCCTTTGGCAACATGAAAGTCAGCAGTAAGTACCCTACATCTCATATCATAACCTTCCTCAGCCAAACACCCTAGCAAATGCACATGGTTGTCATTAGGATGGATTTGACGAGCATCTGTCATGTAATCTATCCACTAATGCAATGCTGTGTCCATCTCAAGGGATGGGTCAAGGGATCCTGTCTCTTATTATCAGATCTGCTCAATGGAAATACATTTGCTGCATTGTGCACTATGGAAGCTCCCTGCCTAGGCATCATTGCACAGCTCAGTAGTTTTATACCAGGGAGGTTGCAGTGCCCAGTTATTTTTTTTTCTTCTTCTAGCAGACAATGACTGCATTTACTAGCATTTAAATCAGAATTTGTCATATGGGAGGATTGTAAACACACTAAGCTGATTTTTGGGGTCATTCTAGTTAACTAAAACTAATGTAGATGTTATTTTTTCTTAAAATAAAGTATATTACAGATACATTTGTTTTTTGGTTAGTTGCAAAGAAATGTATAGCTTCTTATGGCTTAACCTGATGTACCATTAATAATAAGATTAAAATATCGCTTAATAAAAACAAAAATACAGATAAATTAAAGAACAACTAATATAAAGGCAAAGCAAAAATGTCCAGAATGTTCGCTA